>CAMZMU010000034.1:55673257-56090014 GCA_947311845.1 Poa pratensis | reverse complement strand
GGGCCCACTGGTGGCTCTAGTTGACGAGGAATATCTCCCCGGCAATAGTGCCAGAAACAATGCTTGTACGTCACACGTCAGTTGGGAACCCCAAGAGGAAGGTATGATGAGTGCAGCAGTAAGTTTTCCCTCAGTATGAAACCAAGGTTTAATCGAACCAGTAGGAAAACGAGGTTTGCTTCGAAGGTGTTGGTGAAGGAGTGTAGTGCGGCGCAACACCAGGGATTCCGGTGCCAACGTGGAACCTGCACAACACAATCAAATTACTTTGCCCCAACTTAACAGTGAGGTTGTCAATCTCACCGGCTTGCTGAAAACAAAGGGTTAAACGTATCGAATGGAAATGATGTTTGTTTGCATAAAACAGTAGAGAACAATGATTGCAGTAGATTGTATTTCAGATGTAAAAGAATGGACCGGGGTCCACAGTTCACTAGTGGTGTCTCTCCAATAAGATAACTAACATGCTGGGTAAACAAATTACAGCTGGGCAATTGACAATTGATAAGTGCATATAACATGCATGTGTGAGCTGTGGTGTCTACTATGAGATTCATTTGGGCATTACGACAAAGTACATAGACCGCTATCCAGCATGCATCTATGCCTAAATAGTCCACTTTCCGGTTAACATCCGTACCCCTTCCAGTATTAAGTTGCAAGCAACAGACAATTGCATTAAGTAATGTGCGTAATGTAAACAATACATTCATCCTTGAATAAAGCATTGCTGTTTTACCCCTAGTGGCAACAACACATCTACAACCTTAGAACTTGCTGTCACTATCCCAGGTTAAATAGAGGTTGAACCCAACTATCATGCATAAATACCCCCTCTTGGAGTTACAAGTATTCACTTGGCCAAGGCTTCAACAAGTAACGGAGAGCATGCAAGATCACAAATGACATAGACATGATAATATAATATTCAGCTCCACATAGGTATCAATATAAGTCAGATCCCAGCAAACACAACATGTAGCATTACAATAAGATGATCTTGATCATGATAGGCAGCTCACAAGATCTAAACATGATGGCACAAGTGGAGAAGACAACCATCTAGCTACTGCTATGGACCCATAGTCCAAGGATGAACTACTCACGCATCACTCCGGAGGCGGGCATGGCGATGTAGAGCCCTCCGGTGATGATTCCCCTCTCCGGCAGGGTGCCGGGAAGAGCTTCAGAACCCCCCGAGTTAGGGTTGACGACGGCGGCGGCAGCGAATATGTTCTGGATGAAAGGCTCGGTGTTTTAGGGTTTTCGCGTCTCGGGGAATAAATAGGCGAAGGGGCGATGTCGGCGGACCCCCGAGGGGCCCAAACCACAGGCAGGCGCGGCTGGGCCCACTGCCGCGCCTGGTGGTTTGGCCACCTCGTGGCTCTCTTCGTCTCTCCTTCGGACTCCGTGTACGTGCTGGAAAAATAGGGACTGGCCTTTTGTTTCGTGCAATTCCGAGAATATTTCCAGAAGTAACTTTCTGAAACCAAAAACAGCAGAAAACAGGGAACTGGCACTGTGGCATCTTGTTAATAGGTTAGTCCCAGAAAATGCATAAAAGTGATACGAAGTGTATATAAAACATGTAGCAAATGGTATAATATAAGCATGGAACAGCAGAAATTATGGATACGTTGGAGACGTATCAAGCATCCCCAAGCTTAGTTCTACTCGTCCTCGAGTAGGTAAAACGATAACAACAAATAATTTCTGAGGAGACATGCTTTCACACAATCTTGATCAATATATTGCAAGGCTCATGTCATGAATGAAGTGACTCAAAGCAATGATCTATAGTTTGCTAACAAATAGATAAAGAGTAAACAATGAATCATATAAGCAAAAACTTTTCATGAATAGTACTTTCAAGACAAGCATCAAAAAGTTTTGCATAAGAGGTAACTCATAAAGCAATAGATTCAAAGTAAAAGGCATTGAAGCAACACAAAGGATGATTAAGTTTCAGCATTGCTTTCAACTTGTAACATGTATATCTCATGGATAGTTGTCAACATAAAGCAATATAACAAGTGCAATAAGTAAATATGTAAGAATCAATGCACACAAAGTTGACACAAGTGTTTGCTTCTAAGATAGAAAGGAGTAGGTAAACTGACTCAACATAAAGTAAAAGATAGGCCCTTCGCAGAGGGAAGCAGGGATTAAATCATGTGCTAGAGCTTTTTAAGTTTTCGAAAGCATATAGAGAGCACAAAATAAGTATTTGAGAGGTGTTTGTTGTTGTCAACGAATGGTAGTGGGCACTCTAACCCCCTTGTCAACCAGACTTTCAAGAGCGGCTCCCATGAAGGACGTTATCTCTACCAGCAAGGTAGATCATCCCTCTTCTCTTTTGTTTACACATGTATTTTAGTTTCTTTATAGATGACACTCCTCCCAACCTTTTGCTTACACAAGCCATGGCTAACCGAATCCTCGGGTGCCTTCCAACATTCACATACCATGGAGGAGTGTCTATTTGCAAATTAAGTTGCTTACTGATAAATCAGGGCAAAACATGTGAAGAGAATTATTAATGAAAGTTGTAATTAATTGGGGCTGGGCACCCCGTTGCCAGCTCTTTTTGCAAATTATTGGATAAGCGGATGTATATGCCACTAGTCCAGGTGAAAGTCTGTCAGAAGTAAATGACAAGATTGAAAGATAAAACACCACATACTTCCTCATGAGCTATAAAACATTGACACAAATAAGGAGTAATAAAGTTTTGAATAGTTTAAAGGTAGCACATGAAATATTTACTTGGAATGGCAGGAAATACCACATAGTAGGTAGGTATGGTGGACACAAATGGCATGGGTTTTGGCTCAAGTTTTGGATGCACGAGAAGCATTCCCTCTCAGTACAGAGTTTAGGCTAGCAAGGTTGTTTGAAGCAAACACAAGTATAAACCGGTACAGCAAGAATCACATAAAAACATATTGCAAGTATTATAAGACTCTACACTGTCTTCCTTGTTGCTCAAACATTTTACCAGAAAATATCTAGACCTTAGAGAGAACAAATATGCATCCCAAGTCTCAACAAGCTCTACGGTAGTTCTCCACTACTAGGCTTTAACTACATGATGCAAGAGCTTAAACATGATCTACTTGAGAGCTCAAAACAATTGCAAAGCATCAAATCAAAACAAGACAATGATCTACAAGAATGCATATGTCTTTTCCAATACCAACTACTACATGTAGCATTTTCTTTCTTCCAAACAAACACCAATCAATTTATTTAAACATAAACTCTCCAAATGATAATATAATGCAGCAAGAGAGTATTTATAAACAAGTGCTAACAGCTCGAAGAGATGCATGAAAAACAGGAGCTAAAAGCACTGCAGTAGCTAGTTAAGAATACTCAACAAATATAAGTGAAGAACATGAGTATTCACATGAAAAAGCGGAGCGTGTCTCTCTCCCACACAAGGATTGCTAGGATCCGAATTTATTCAAACAAAAACAAAAATAAAACACACAGACGCTCCAAGTAAAGCGCATAAGATGTGAAAGAATTAAAATATAGTTTCACTAGAGATGACCTGATAAGTTTGTTGATGAAGAAGGGGATGCCTTGGGCATCCCCAAGCTTAGACGCTTGAGTCTCTCTGAATATGGTTGGGATGAACCACGGGGGCATCCCCAAGCTTAGGCTTTTCACTCTTCTTGATCACATAATATCACCCTTCTCGCTTGATCCTTGAAAACTTCCTTCACACCAAACTCAAGACAGTTCTCATTAGAGGGTTAGTGCATAATCAAAAATTCTCATATTCTGTAATGATACAATCAATCCCAAAGCTTCTGGACATTAGCTACAGCCACCAATGCTTTGTGGAGCAAAGAAATCCACACAAACACAGTAAAAGAGCGAATGCAAAACAAAAGGCAGAATCTGTCAAAAACAGAACAGTCTGGAATGACGAATTTTTTCGAGGCACTTAAGTTGCTCAGATGGATCTGGCCTAAAATAATGAAAGTTGCGTACATATCTCAGGAATATGCGTGATTTTTTCAGAATTTTTTGAATTTTCTACAGGGAGATAAGCTCAAATCCGTGACAGCTAAAAATCTGTCACTGCGCAGAAATCCAAATCTTGCATCAACTTTCAATATAGAACTTTACTTGGCACAACATTGCGATAAAATAAAGATACAAAGGAGTTGCTACAGAAGTAACAAAACTCCTTGACTCAAAGAAAACAAAAATAACAGCAAATAAAAACGATGGGTTGTCTCCCATAAGCGCTTTTCTTTAACGCCTTTCAGCTAGGCGCAGAAAGTGAAAATCAAGTGTTGTCAAGAGAAGAAGCATCAACATCATAACTTGCTCTAACAATAGAGTCAAAAGGTAACTTCATTCTCTTCCTAGGGAAGTGTTCCATACCTTTCTTGAGAGGAAATTGGTACCTTATATTACCTTCTTTCATATCAATGATGGCACCAACAGTTCGAAGAAAAGGTCTTCCCAAAACAATAGGACAAGATGCATTGCATTCAATATCCATAACAATAAAATCAACGGGGACAAGGTTATTTTTACTGTAATAAAAACATCATTAACTCGCCCCAAAGGTTTCTTCATAGCATTATCAGCGAGAAAAACATCCAAATAACAATGTTCCAAAGGTGGCAAATCAAGAATATCATAAAGCTTCTTGGGCAAAACCGAAACACTTGCACCAAGATCACACAAGGCATTGCAATAAAAATCATTCACCTTTACCTTAATGATGGGTTCCCAACCATCTTCTAATTTCCTAGGAATAGAAGCTTTAAGTTTCAACTTCTCCTCCCTAGCTTGCAAAAGAGCATTTGTAATATGCTTTGTAAAAGCCAAATTAATAGTGCTAGCATTGGGACTTCTAGCTAATTTTTGCAAGAACATAATAACTTCAGAGATGTTACAATCATCAAAATCAAAATCATTATTGTCAATGGTGGTGGAACCATTGTCTCCAATAGTTTGAAAAATTTCAGCACTTTTATCAGAAAAAGTTTCAGCAGTTTTAGGCAATTTCAAACGCTTTGCAGAAGTAGTAGAGACATTACCAACACCAATAACATTACCATCAATAGTAGGAGGCTTACTAGCATGTGAAACATTAGCATTACTAGTGGTGGTGATAGTACAAACTCTAACTATACTATTCTCTTTTTCAAGTTCTTCCTCTTTTTCCCACCTAGCATGCAATTCAGCCAACATCCTAATATTATTATCAATTCGAACTTGGATGGCATTTGCTGTAGCAAATGACTCATCAAGACCTTCAGGTTTCGCTGCCATGTTATTAATCAAAGAGGACTGAGCTTCAGACATAGATGAAATACGGTTTTCAGCAATGGAAATCTTAGTTTGCAAACCTGAAATCTCACTATTTATATTTTCGAGTTGCTGTCCTATATTCTTCAACATGGCAGTTTGTTCATTCATAGCTTTTGTAAACAATTGATTTTGCTCAAATTGTGATTGCATAAAGCTTTTAGTTGATCTCTCAATTTCTATCATCCTTTCCTCACTAGGCATAAAAGATCTAGCATTAAAATAACCATTACCACTTGAAGGAAAAGCCTAGAGTTGTTGCTACCAAAATTATTCCTATAAGCATTGTTGTTGAAGTTGTTGTTTTTAATGAAGTTTACATCAACATGCTCTTCTTGAGCAACCAATGAAGCTAAAGGAACATTATTAGGATCAACATGAGATCTACCATTCACAAGCATAGACATAATAGCATCAATCTTATCACTCAAAGAGGAGGTTTCTTCAACAGAATTTACCTTCTTACCTTGAGGAGCTCTTTCGGTGTGCCATTCGGAATAGTTGATCATCATATCATCAAGTAGCTTTGTTGCTGCACCTAAAGTGATGGACATAAAGGTTCCTCCAGAGGCTGAATCCAATAAGTTCCTTGAGGAAAAATTTAATCCTGCATAAAAGGTTTGGATGATCATCCAAGTAGTCAGTCCATGAGTGGGACAATTCTTCACCAAAGATTTCATTCTTTCCCAAGCTTGAGCAACATGTTCATTATCAAGTTGTTTAAAATTCATAATGCTACTTCTCAAGGATATAATCTTAGCAGGAGGATAATATTTCCCTATGAAAGCATCTTTGCATTTTGTCCAAGAATTAATACTATTTCTAGGCAAAGAAAGCAACCATTCTTTAGCTCTTCCTCTCAAGGAGAAAGGAAAAAGTTTCAGTTTTATAATATCCCCATCCATATCCTTATACTTTTGCATTTCACAAAGTTCAACAAAGTTATTAAGATGGGCAGCAGCATCATCAGTACTAACACCAGAAAATTGCTCTTTCATAACAAGATTTAATAGAGCAGGTTTAATTTCATAAAATTCTGCTGTAGAAGCAGGTGGAGCAATAGGAGTGCATATGAAATCATTGTTGTTTGTGCTAGTGAAGTCACACAACTTAGTGTTCTCAGGAGTACTCATTTTGAAAAACAAAATAAACTGAATTAAACAAGTAACTAATTTTTTTGTGTTTTTGATAAGAAAGAGCAAACAAAATAAAAATAAACTAAGCAAGACAAATAACAAAGTAAAGAGATTGGGTGTGAGAGACTCCCCTTGCAGAAGCAATTCGGTTTTCCCCGGCAACGGCGCCAGAAAACGTGTTGTGGCTAAGTTGACGAGGGAATATCTCCCCGGCAATAGTGCCAGAAACAATGCTTGTACGTCACACGTCAGTTGGGAACCCCAAGAGGAAGGTATGATGAGTGCAGCAGTAAGTTTTCCCTCAGTATGAAACCAAGGTTTAATCGAACCAGTAGGAAAACGAGGTTTGCTTCGAAGGTGTTGGTGAAGGAGTGTAGTGCGGCGCAACACCAGGGATTCCGGTGCCAACGTGGAACCTGCACAACACAATCAAATTACTTTGCCCCAACTTAACAGTGAGGTTGTCAATCTCACCGGCTTGCTGAAAACAAAGGGTTAAACGTATCGAATGGAAATGATGTTTGTTTGCATAAAACAGTAGAGAACAATGATTGCAGTAGATTGTA
Organism: Poa pratensis; assembly: GCA_947311845.1. Lineage (NCBI taxonomy): Eukaryota > Viridiplantae > Streptophyta > Magnoliopsida > Poales > Poaceae > Poa > Poa pratensis. The sequence continues at coordinate 56,082,975 of CAMZMU010000034.1, read as the reverse complement.
TTTCAGATGTAAAAGAATGGACCGGGGTCCACAGTTCACTAGTGGTGTCTCTCCAATAAGATAACTAACATGCTGGGTAAACAAATTACAGCTGGGCAATTGACAATTGATAAGTGCATATAACATGCATGTGTGAGCTGTGGTGTCTACTATGAGATTCATTTGGGCATTACGACAAAGTACATAGACCGCTATCCAGCATGCATCTATGCCTAAATAGTCCACTTTCCGGTTAACATCCGTACCCCTTCCAGTATTAAGTTGCAAGCAACAGACAATTGCATTAAGTAATGTGCGTAATGTAAACAATACATTCATCCTTGAATAAAGCATTGCTGTTTTACCCCTAGTGGCAACAACACATCTACAACCTTAGAACTTGCTGTCACTATCCCAGGTTAAATAGAGGTTGAACCCAACTATCATGCATAAATACCCCCTCTTGGAGTTACAAGTATTCACTTGGCCAAGGCTTCAACAAGTAACGGAGAGCATGCAAGATCACAAATGACATAGACATGATAATATAATATTCAGCTCCACATAGGTATCAATATAAGTCAGATCCCAGCAAACACAACATGTAGCATTACAATAAGATGATCTTGATCATGATAGGCAGCTCACAAGATCTAAACATGATGGCACAAGTGGAGAAGACAACCATCTAGCTACTGCTATGGACCCATAGTCCAAGGATGAACTACTCACGCATCACTCCGGAGGCGGGCATGGCGATGTAGAGCCCTCCGGTGATGATTCCCCTCTCCGGCAGGGTGCCGGGAAGAGCTTCAGAAACCCCCGAGTTAGGGTTGACGACGGCGGCGGCAGCGAATATGTTCTGGATGAAAGGCTCGGTGTTTTAGGGTTTTCGCGTCTCGGGGAATAAATAGGCGAAGGGGCGATGTCGGCGGACCCCCGAGGGGCCCAAACCACAGGCAGGCGCGGCTGGGCCCACTGCCGCGCCACCTGGTGGTTTGGCCACCTCGTGGCTCTCTTCGTCTCTCCTTCGGACTCCGTGTACGTGCTGGAAAAATAGGGACTGGCCTTTTGTTTCGTGCAATTCCGAGAATATTTCCAGAAGTAACTTTCTGAAACCAAAAACAGCAGAAAACAGGGAACTAGCACTGTGGCATCTTGTTAATAGGTTAGTCCCAGAAAATGCATAAAAGTGATACGAGGTGTATATAAAACATGTAGCAAATGGTATAATATAAGCATGGAACAGCAGAAATTATGGATACGTTGGAGACGTATCACCCACGCGGCCAGGTACAGGGGCCGCGTGGGGCCCACCCATTTGGCCCTCGAGCGCTTCCTCGTGTCCATCTTTTGTCCATTGTCCTCCTTTTCCATAAAAAATGACGTGGTAATTTTCCCCGATTTTATTTCCTGCAGAAATAGCCAGAAAAGAGACTTTGCTAAAAACACCGTCAGATTCAGCAGTTTTATTCAAATATGGGAAGATTCCGGAGCAAATTATGAGGCAAAGTGCTTGGAAAAGTAGATGCATTTGGATGCATCACTAAGTAGGAAATTTTGAAATAGAAATAAAATATAATTAAAAATGTTCAAAAAGTTCAAAAAAAGTTTAAAAACAAATTGAAAAAAAATTCAATTTTTTCGAAAAGTTAAAAAAAACTGTAAAACATATGCCGACGGCACCTACGCCGATGGCAATCTATACGCCGACGGCCAAACGACCTGAGCCGACGACGTATAACGCCGAGGGCCATACATCGACGGCTGCCGTCGGCGTAGCCTACGCCGACGGTTTTCTGGGCTTTGCCGACAGCTTCAGGCCATCGGCGTATCAGCCCATTCCTGTAGTGATATTTTGCTCATCTCTGTCCCAAGTATGGGGCAGAGAGGACCGCGCGAGGAGGTGCTCTATCCCTTCATATTTCACCCGCGAGAACCCAACTGCTAGCCAGAAACCTCCCCTCCTCTTCCCCGCTCGCCGCCGCCGGCCACGATTTGCTCGCCCCACCGCCGCTCCCCCTCCCCCCACGACCGCCTGGATTCGCCCCTAATCCCCGGCCGTCGCCGATATTCCACCTCCCCGCCGCCGGGATCCACCACCGATTCGAACCCGCGCCCGTCGCCGTCGTCGCGATTTGACCGCCCTGCCGCCGCTTCGCTTTCCCACCTCCACCACCGCGATTCGACAGCGCCGCCGCCGCTTTCCCACCTCCACTGCCCCAACCTCACCTCCTCTTCCCCGTCCGCCGCCGATTCCCCACCGCCGCCACGATTCGACCGCGCCACCACCACGCGATTCTTCCGCTCAAGGCCGCCTCCGCCTCCATGTGGCCGCGGCGCGCAGGTAGGAGCAACGGCCATGACTCCTTGTGGCCGCGACGCGCAGGGAGGAGCCCCGGCCATGGCAGCATGACTCCGGCGCCGGCGAGGAGCAACACGGGCTACCGCGGCGTGCAGCGCCGGAACTCGGGCAGGTACACTGCCGAGATTACCGTCGACCCCACGCGCATTTGGCTCGGCATGTTCCCCTCGGCGGACGAGGCCTCCCGCGCCTAAGAAGCCGAAGACGGAGGCCGACCCCTCCACAGTTGCTGGAGCTTCGACTCCGGTGATCAATCTCGAAGATTCCGACGATGACTCCGACTATCGGATTTCGATTAGGACGATGAATCTGGTGTGGATCGGGCGCAGCTGTGGAGGGACTCGGGACTTTAGCATGTTATAGTATTTAGTATGTTATAGTTTTAGTATGTTCTAGTTCAATTTGCAAATGTAGTATGTTTTAGTTCAAATGTATGTGTGGTTTGTATAAAAACAATGCTATGTTTGAACTCCTTTGTGTCAAGACTATGCTATTTTGGGGCATCTGTTGGAGTGGACTTGCCCTGAAATAGGGCATCTGGAAAAGCAGAAAAAAATTGGTGCCCTAAAACGCTAAAACAAAAGTGATGCTCTATTTTTGGGCATCTATTTTCTAACTGTCGGTCTTCTTCACGACGGTTGATTGAGATGTCGGCAGTTTCTCAACATCCCCTTTTTATAAAATTGTCTCTCGTATTTCTTGATATTATCTTGAAAATATTTGTCTTGACTACAAATGTATATTATCTGGAGTAGCTCATAAAACCCCGCGGGAAAATATAAGGAGAATAGCATATATTATATGTTGTTTAAACTCCTTTAAACACAACTAAAAAATAAGAAAAAAATTATGCAACATATAGTGGTTATTATCTCTTTGGCAATTCATACGAGAAAACCTAAAAAAGGAAAACAATATGTAAGCGAGTGTCGCACCCATGGGAAAGGGTTCCCACGGGCCCACCACGTGTTGGCCGCAGTCAACTCTACCATGGTGGTCAATCTGGTCATGGGTTGATCAAACCCGAAAGGCCAGGCTTAAAGAGTCTACTTTGCATCAGGAGAGATCCCAGATAGAACTCATCAAATAAATCGATAAGATCTGCAGGAATACCTCCTCGGAACCTTTCCAAGGAACACTTAGGGGCCACACCCAGGGTACCCTTCCCGGGGAGTAGGCGAGATCTTCCTGGGACCTCCACGTTGAGCATCGACAAGGTCAAGAGAAAGGAAGCAATTCCCACCATTATGACGACCGGGTCCAATCAAGGCGCACTGACGCCTCTCCCAGTCCGAGCCGGCATGATCACGTGCCCGCTCTGCCGCGCTTTGGTAAAAGCTGCATAGCCTTGACTATATCCGAATAGAAGACAGACAAGACAGAATGAAGCACATTCCTTCTATCGACCAACCCCATCACCATTTGGGTATCTCGGGCTGCAGCCATTTGTGGTTGGACAGTTGGCACTTTACCACTGTGGTATCCCCTTCAACTCTAAATGGAGGACCAAGCCAGCATGAGAGAAGGACGGATCATTTTGATTAGCAAGCCAGAGAGGAAGAGAGACGAGCCCAAATCAGATCTAGCGTTGTTGTACCTTTCTTCCTCCCCATGAACTCTTAGATCTGGAGTTCCCCGGGAATTCACCTTGTAGCCCGGAAACAGCTACCACCACCACCAATCCAGACAAGCAGTAGTACTGAATCTGGGTAAACTACTCGTGTGTTTTACTTTTTGTATCGTTCTAGAGCTTACCAAGATCCTCCTAGCTCCCCTATTCGAATCTCTAAAAGGGTTTTTCGGATTCCCGGTGTTTGTGTTCGCGGACGCGACAATGAGCTTCAGAAATATTAAATATGCCTTATATAGTTTGGAAAATAGAAAGTATGACATGATTTTTAAACTGACAGTCTCCTACAAACACGGTGGGAAAATAAGGAGTAAATGATACATCATATAATGGTAATTGTTTCACTCAGAACTTATATGAGAAAAACCTCGAAAGGATAAAACCCATTGGTAAGTTTAGATGACAAGTACACATCCGTTGAAAACCCAGTTGGGAAATTAGGAGGTATGGCATATATTCATTGGTTCATATTACCTCATTGAAAATCTTGGTGAGAACCTTGAAAGTAAACTCATAAAAGAAAAAAAGTATAATATAATATTAATTTTGAGACTGAAAGCTGTTAAAAATATATAGAATTAATTTCATATTTAGTGCTTTATCTAGATCAGGCTCCTCCATAAAGATGATCGTCACTCGAATAGATGAGGGATAATGCCCTCTACTTGGCCATCTTAGTTGGCTCAAGCAACTGAGGCTGCCAACGTATCAGTTATGATTTTGATCTGTCTTAGACCTTTTTGCGTTCGGAAGTAATGGCCTATGTCATCATTAATTTTGATTTCAATGATTGCACAGTTAACAAACTTATGTATTTAGTCACAGGATCAAAACCCTTCATGTGCAACGCTTGTTGCAAAAAATCCATTTGACAATGTCGTAGCTTTTTCAAAATCAATCTTGAGAAGCACCCCATCCATTTTCTTTATACAAATAGGTCGGTATTGATGGGTCTAGATTATGTTTTCCTTTTTAGGTAGGAGAATAACGTACCAAAGTTAAGATGTTACAAAGAAAAATTAGCTTTATAAAAATCGATAAATATCACTCTCATATCCCCCTAATTACTTCCCAAAATTTCTGGTGAAACTTCGGCGGGACCTCGTCTGGTCCGGTGCTTTGTTCTTTTCAACTTTTGAAATAGCATCATAGACCTCCTTCTCTATGAAGGAAGCCATGAGAACACTATTTTCCTCAAAGGAAAGTTGTGGGATGTCGTGAATTTAATATTCCAACAAGGAGACGTAGTTTGGAGCAGATGCTCCAAACAACTTATAAAATTCAGAGATATAAATTTTTGATTTCTCTGTCCTACAATTGTCTCTTCGTCCTGTTCAAGTTTAAAAAAATCATCATATGTTTACCATTAGCAATAAGGTGGAAATATCTATGTTGTTGTCCCCTTCTTAGACATGCTTTGGTGAGCGGAGCCCATTTTGACTCTTCATCCCACCTAACTTTTGCCAGACATTACAATCTATATCTCTAACTTGCTTGCAACGTGCAATTTGTTTGGTTGTTAGTGATGACTCTTATGCCTGAGATCGCGCAGTACACATAAGACATAACACTTACATTTTTCTACGAGGAACTTATGCTTGTTTAATGTATGGAGAGTCTCATGTAAGATAGAAATGGTATAAGAACAATTGTGCCATCAATTTCAGTGTGGCACTTATTTGCAATAGGTTTACAAGTTAACTCAATGACTCATCGTATAAATACTTTGCTCTGTCTTGCTCTGATATCAACTCCTTACAGCAAACAATATCCTCTTCAGCATACATGATTTTTTGTTTGAGGGGGAAGCATACATTATTATCACCCTGTTTCATGGATTTAACCGTAATCTGCAGGGTTTGACTACTCATTATACCACTGAAGTTAATAATAATGAACAAATAGAAAGTATGTCGATAAGAGTAGATTATGAGGTTACCCTAGTTTAGGAGCAGCTGATTGCTCAGTGTCATCCTGTTGGGGCAGTGTGATGAGTCCAAGTTGCACAGGAACATTCCTCTTTCCAACTACTGCAAAGTTGTATGGTGTTGGCGAATCCCGATTGACTTCACTTGGTCCTTCGGCCTCATATATCTGAGAACAGAATCAATTGTTACTCAAGTTTGTTATGTTGTTAGGCGGGTTCTCAGTATATTCTTGTCTAACTTTGTCAGCTACCTTCTTATATAACTCAGCATTTTCTTGACCAAGCAAACTGATCTTCTTGTACAATTCCATGTTTTCTTGGTGAACAAGACTTCCCTGCAACCAAAAAAGTTATGCAGTCAGTCTATTATAATAAAACAAATATGTCATTAGAAACTACAAAATTTAACTGATGCAGAACCTTCCGATTCAGTTCATGAATTTCATCAAACAAGATCTGGTCCTGGAAATAGCAACAACAGTAGTAACAATGTCGAGTTAAATCTTCTTGTAGGAATGGGCGAGTGTGGTGAGAAATTCTATTATGGTTTGACCTTCTTTGTGCGGACGCCACGTAGGCTTACTTCCAGCTGATTCTCTATGGACTGCAGTTCCTTCGCATTCAGTCCAGACAGATCTTCTCCCATCAACTGCCTGTAACAAGTCAATGTAAAATACCGCTACTATATCTCATTTACGGTTAGCCAAGATGTTCTTGTGATAAGAGGTTTAGCATTATTGTTTTCTCAAGTAAATATTTGAGTGACAGAATATGAACTGCTGTATAAACAATTTTGAGATTTATATTTAATTGATAAATTTCTGGTGAATAACTATTTATGATTATAAACAATACACCAATTTAACGTGGTTTAGAGAACTGGATCTCAGCATCATTGAACTCGCAATGTGATTCAACAAATAATTCTTTACATATGAAAAAATATTTTAGAACATAATTTGTAGCTAAATGTGTTGCAGGATGTGGATAATAAGATGATTATGGAATACATCTTGTGCTTGCTGAAAACTAACTACGTTCTGCCAGCTAGATACAGGCTCGGAACTGAAGTTCAGCTACATGGTTTCATTCCAATTCTAGTCTCTTATGGGACCTATATTCGCAACTCAATCAAAACATATACTAATACGCAGCTATAGGACCACGTTTTCTGGTAGAGTATGGGAGCTGAGTTCGAACCTGCACAAAACTTTACTATGAACAGTCTTTATTTGGTTTTTCGCTTTGCGTTCTAAGTGTCTTTACTAGTCTTTAAATGATAATTCTTACTTAGGGACGATTCATGCTTGTTGAATGATTATATCTATTAGTTGCAACAGTCTAGTATATACCTGCATTTTTGTTCTTGGGCAAACAAGTTTCCAATAAATAATTTGTTAGAACTTATGCAGGGGTTTCAGTACATACCGATGGTTTTCTTGCAAGTTGTGCAGTTGTTGTCTCAAGCTTGCTGCCTCCCTTTGCCAAAACTATGAAGTGCAATAGCAGAATTATGCAATGTAAGGGAATGGAAATAAAAATCTCTCAACGATGACATGTTGACTCTTTAGCACGAGAAATATTATGATGCATGATATTTGCAAAGTAGCTTGACAACTAAGAGAGAAATGCCATTTTATTGTTACCAATGTAGGCATTCGTGTTGAACTTTGCAATATGCACGCTATAGTTGGCAAAATGTATTTAGATGTTGAGCTGGTAGACGGTATTCACATTTTGGTAGTGCCGCAAGCACTGTTAATGGAAATCGCCTCAAGGACATAAGAAGTCATATTAGGGTGAGTATAACTGATTACTGTTATTACTACAGTTAGATCATGTTATGTTTCGAATCTGTTATTTTTTTCTTTTGCAGGATTGTTAGCAGACTGAAGTTTTGCTTTTCAGGTGTTCTTCTTAAAATCTTACCGAGGGAAGTTTCTCGAGTCTTACTTTTAATATAAAGCCAGGGTATGAAACCTGACTCTGGTTCTCTGGCCAAGACACCAGCAAACAGGAATTCTAATTCAAGTCAAATTCAGTGGAAATCATGCAAGCCATTCCTCACTATCTCAGAATGACAACAGAAATTTTGTCCCACACTCATACTCGTGCAAGAGATTTCAATGGAGTAGCTCATAATCGTGCTGATCAGGTTCTCAGTCAAACCCTGAGTAGCTCATAGGATTAGTTCCTGCCTTGTAGCTTCGCTGCTTCAAAATGCCTATTGGCATGGCTTCGTAATTCATGATGTAGTATGCACTTGAGCTGAAATGAATTTTGCCATCGGCGTCGTTCCTTGTTAAAAAAAGAAAATACTTTATTCTAAAAAAAGGTTCAGGACTCTGAATGAATGTCGTGCAATCGGCTCAGTCATTTGTGGAGGCGAGGAATGCTCAGCGTCGTTCTACAGGCATCTCTGCATCTGTAGGCACACTACTACGTACATGGCTCTTCTCTTGATTGAGTAGCAAGTGCCATATGCAACAGACTGGAATTGTAATAATTAGCTGGTGATTGTTAGGGTTTTTAGACATCAACCAAACCAAAATATCTAGAACCCAGAACGACCCCCCTCGCGTCGCTCCGCGTCGGGCGACTCGGGGGCAACCCAACCGCCCCGGCAGCCGGCCACCCTCCCCTCCCTCCCTTCCCTAGCCGCCGCCGGAGGAGATCGTCCGACGGCGGACGGCGGCGGTGGGGCGCTCCGGCCAGTTTTCTTTTCAATAAGTCCGAACAGTTTTCTTCGCGTCCATCACTCCGATCGGATCTGTAATGGAGTTCCAGCCGGCGGTCGTCCTGCATGCCCGTGTGCACAGATCATGGATCAACGATCTGATCTAAAGCCCGCGTGCATGTGCATGGTGCTGCCCATAAGCAAAGCCATCAGCGATCGGCCCTCCGTGCTGATCTGAAGGCGCTTATGGGAGTACAGATCATGGAGTACATCAATGACCTTGTGCATGGGCAATGCTCCAGATGCATTGGCGTCTGATGCAGAAATCGTTGATGGCTTGCTGCCCCTGACGTGCCTACAGCTCTGAAGCCCAGGCGGGGAGGCCGCCTCGAAAGGAGGCCGCCTCGAAAAGGAGGCGGCCAGACTGCCGATTATGCAAGGTCAGGGCGTAGTCCCCTCGCTGCCTCATGTCGGCGTCACCGTGAGTTTCACCTAAGCCAGTCCTCGCTGCGATCTCCATCCGTTCGATATCCATGTTTCAACGGCAACAATGGCATTTCGACCATGGTTTCTTCACCGCGATTACCATGGTGCCGCAAGAGACGAGGAAAGTCACGGTGGTGGAAGAGATCGACCAGGCTCCGGAGGTGAAAGAGCAATCTCAATGGCTCCAACCGAGTTCAAGATGTTTGTAATGGATGCGCATGAGAGGTAAACACGTCATGCGAACGCGGTTTAGTTAAGTGGCGGTCACGTCCTTCAAAATCGTGTACACGATAACCGTGAGCTGGACGATCAGCGAATTGCAGCAGTATTCTTGGCAAGCGGGGGCTGCGACACAAGGTGATTTCGTTCTTGGTGGTCCTCTTTGACCTCCGCGTCTCAGTTTTCAGGGTGAAAATCTTAGGTCTAGCCTTAATTGGTTGTACCTGGCATGGCGGCTCTCTAGCCGTTTCCTTGATAAAGGCATTGTCTGAAGATTGGACCTCTCCTGGTGAAAACCCAAGATCTGACTATAGTGGTCGGACAGGGTGTGACGGCAGCGCTTGCGCACTGTTACCTTGCTAGATGCGTCGTTTTGGAGAACCTTTCTCGGAATTTAGGTGTTGTCAATGGTGGTGGTTTGATCATGCTGCTGCAAGACTTGCTAATCGCTCGGCGGGTTTTTTTTTCTCTTTATTTTTGGTTTTCCTTTTTCGCTGTGTGCATCCTTAATGTCTGGACTAGTTTTGGACATTATGTTGTTGCAAAGGCTGGGTGTATTTTGTATCATCTTGGTATTAATATATTCTCTTTATCTAAAAATCTGTTGCAATCTGCTTAAATATCTATATTTTATGTTGACTTTCTTAGGAAGAATTCTAAAGAATATGATGCCCCGAAAGTCCTATGAAATTCAAACCAAAGAAGCCCTTAATTGGCATGAGTCCTTTCATGATTGAAATCCTGGTGCCTAATTGCATGTAGCTCGGTAATATAAAGTGTATCCATAGTATATGATAGATTTTTATCCATCTAATGGAGTTCTCGGAATGTTGGGATACAATCTATGATGTGCCCTGGTGTATTGCATATTGAGTACTATCGAACTTGTAAGAACAAATAGTAGTAAAAGAAACAAACAATCCCATGCACGAATATACTTGTTGACAAGTGAATCAAAGTTATTGTCTATGGTTAGCTTAGCACTTCATATTCATAAAGCACATAATTTGAGACACATAGAACCCAAATAATCTTCGAAAATACCAATAGTTGAAACACCATGACACAATTTTGTGTTTCGACGCCTTTCGAATTTCTAGTAACAAGCTTATCTATATTAATTGGATATTAACTATATAAAGTAAAATCCATGCATTTATATCCAAATTTAACATAACATGATCCAAATAAGTCATACTCGACATCTTAATCGAGTTTTGCGTAAAAATAAATACAATTCTAACATTAAAACCAAAATATGTATGTGTACGCGTCTAGAAAAATATGGAGAATATAGTCAATGCACCTTGAACTAAGATCAGTATAATTCCTTTCTCCCAAGGTATATCAGAAAGCTCTTATGGATTATACTTTGATGCAAATATCAATAATCTTACAACAATGGGTTCAAATGTTAATAAAATAGACACTAAAGTGTGCTAATTAATCTTGGGAGTTGGAGCATGTGCATGGTGACATATATTTGAATAATTAAACTATACACATAACTTTGCACAAGAAAGTGTATGTTTTGATTTTGTTTTACCCATATATCGATCTACCGACCCTATGCGACCTATAAATGTGTATGTTTTTTTAGAAGGAAGGCTCAACCTGAGTCCGGCTTTAAATTAATAAAGCCTCATATAAATGTGTATGTTTTGCACTCATAGTTTTAAATAGCCCGCTATAGCCCCGCTATACCTTTTAAGTATGTTGCCGCTAAATGAATCCATGTACAATTTATCCGCTATAACCTCATTTAGCTCCATTTAGCCCGCTACAGCCCCATTTTGAACGTTGCCGCTATTTGCTGTAGCCCGTTATTTAAAACACTTGGGACTTTTGCTCCCAATTTGTGGTTGAAATAATCTACACTCATAATTTATATCTAGTGTTGTTTGTGTAAGATTTCGATCGAGTTCAATGAGAAGTAAATATGGCACATAATAATATATATGCAACTGAATCCGATCCTACTACAGTCCACTTTGTGTGTCATATATTATCATGATCTAAACAGTTTGAATATAGAGATTAATTTTACTTGCAAAAAAACTGTAGAATATATCAATTGTGTAGAGAATACCTTAAGCTCCGAGTAGGGATTCGCAACAACCTGCTGCTCGTCCTTGGTCTTGCCGTATCGATCTATCACTGACTTCATGCTACACAACAGTTACGAAATCAGCATGTGATGAGAGGAACAATGCATGGTTGGTAATTCAAGAAATAAAAGCTAGTATAACACCTCCTTTTTATTTAAGTTAGATCCATACAATACGACTTGAAATAATCCAGCAAATTGGAATATTTTATGACATGGGACTGGTAACTGGAGACACCACTAACTATGCATATATCAATCACAATCACATGACATTGTACGACATGTTACTATATAAATGTTTTGAATAGATCAATACAATGGAAAATAATACAGATGCTAAACCAAAGAAGGGACAGTGCTTCTGCCATTTCGTCAGCTCAACAACAAGGGAAACAAACCTAAATATTAGACAGACAGCACCTTCGAAGTCAAGAACAGCAACATAGCTAATCCTCTCTGTGAAGCGCGAATTCTATATGTGTGTTGTTAACTGGTACATTTTTATTATTCTTATTAATTCCATCGCATTGAAGATGTGTATCGTGTATGTCTATAGAAGATTTCATTTGTGACCAAGAAAGGCTAGCTAGCTTTTTATATGTCAAGGAAAAAATGTAAGCAAAGAAAAAGAAAACAGAAACAAAGACACAGACGATGAAATTACAAGCAGACCTGGTGCTAGAGTATTCATAGAGGCGTCCGGTGCTTGAGAAGATCATGAGGCCGACCTCAGCGTCGCAGAGTATGGCCAGCTCCTTGGCTTTTTTGAAGATCCCGTTCCGCCGCTTGGAGAAGGTCACCTGCCGGCTCGTCGAGTTGTCGATCCGGCGGATCACGATCTTTCCCCTCCCCATCTCCTCCTACCTACAGTCCCACACACAAACTAAAAATGGCCCGACTGATTAAGAGCCAGCCAGCCAGCCAGGAGATAGAGGAAACTGATGAAATCTCTCTCTGACCGGCCGGACGCCAAACGCAGTGAATGTGTGTTGTAGCCAAAGAAGGTAAGTAGGAGATCCAGGGGAGCTGGAAGAAGAAAGCTCAAAGGCTTCCTTATGGGAGGAGGAGATGGAGAGAGGGAGGCTTTTCTTGGTGGTGGCTGCAACTAATTGCAAGTGGACTTTCCTCAATTTGCTACTTGCTTTATTTAGCAAGAAGATGCGAGAGGTGGAAGACGGCACCCGATTGGCTACCTGATTGTTGCGGTTAGTTTATTGGTCCGGGTTAACTAAGAGAGAGAGAATTGTGGTACGCACGAAAAGTGGTGGGTAATCTTTGTCTACATATGGCAACAGGTATACTATCCCTGATCGTATGCAGGCCTAGCCAGAGAAACGTCGTACGGCCCGTGTAATATTCATGGATTAACTTAAATAATCTCCAAGAAAATAAGTTGTAGCTAAATGCGGCACTCAAATATTTGCTTAAAATGGAGTACAAGGTCGCTTTAGATACTTACAGTCTCTAAGGTGATACTATGACCATCAGTTTGTATAGAACTATGGTGTTCTAATTAAAAATATAGATACATTGTGAAACCATTTCTCATGGTAAAAGAGGCAATGCTATACCCGCAAAAAAAGATAGATAAAGTAATGCAAATTTAGATTTAAAGATGTTGGCCAAATTATTCTAAATTGATAACCAAATTTAAAAAATGTTTAATTTGCTCGGAATTCTGAACATTTTACATATTGTGATAGATTGGACAAATATACGTTCTGATAGCGCGCACATTTGCAGCCTGTACGCTTGATTGCTCGTGTATACTAAGTGTGACTGCATGCATTAGGTTGTGCACCTATTGGTGACTACCCTAAAAGGTTAAAACTGATAAAAACCATCTAGCTATAAGAGATTAATTTACTGGCCCTCTTGTTATTTTGATGTGATCCAAAATTCATATAAAGATAAAGGCTAACTTCAAAGCGAAGCGAAGGCCCGTCGCCGGGAGGCTTGGGCCCATCCGGTTGCCCACTTGCGGGGGTGCGGGGGCGGCAGCACCCATGGTACGGTACGCATCGTTGTCGAGTCGGACTGCAGCCGACTTAGGGTTTTACCACCATATATACATCTTGTAAGCCGCCGGTTGGGATATGTCGCAAGTTGTAAATCACCGGCGTTTGTAATCTCACCCGATATAGTGAAGTATTGCTGGCTGGCGCCCGTGGTTTTTCTCCTCCATTGTTGGAGGGGTTTTCCACGTTAAATCTGGTTTCCCCGTTGGTTGATCTTCCGCTTTCTTAATCGTTTTTTTGCTATCATTTATAACAACTCTTTCATTACCATCATGGTTTCAAATTTCAGTTTCAGAAAAATTTCGGCCAGCACTGAAATCACTGAAACAGTGAAATTCAATGAATTTCAGTGATTTCGGTTTTTGTTTCGGCCAAATGACCGAAATTCTATCTTTAAATTCATTTAAATATTCAAAAAACATTTAAATATTTTAAATATGTTTTGAATTCATGTGTAGTACTAAAAGTAGTGAAATATTTTGGCCGAAACGTAAATATTTCAGTGTCTACCGAAATCACTGAAATTCAGTGAATTTTAACGAAATCTCACTGAATTTTAAAACCATGATTACCATTGCAAGCGCGCATAACACATGTGTGCGGTCTGCCAACAAATCTCAGAGAGATTTCATGCAGGTGCTATTTTTTTTTTTGGCAAGTTTGCACTTCTTGAAACCCAAGAAGTTCAACAAACTAAGTAAACAAAATTGATGTGTGCTCGAGAAAAGTAGCCATTGTCCGGTGCAACAAAACTTACATGCGCACAGAAGATCAGAGAATGCTAGATGTGTGCACATGTAGCGTGCTTAACAAAGTTCCATAGAAAGTAGTGTTTAATAATCGTGATCGGTGGTGAAGATAATATTGTTGCCCTAGAGACGGGTGAGAAACTGGGAGGTGCTCGTGGTGTCCCCGCCGCCTGCCGGCCGGTTTAACGACGCGTGGAGAGGCGGCTCGCGCGTACTTAAAATCGTTAATAAAACAAATTAACTTGAGGGCGACTGGGTGGAAGTCGGAGTGGGAAAAAGATGAAACATCTTCGGCCTTTGCTAAGTGTCAAATACGGATACTTTGTAAAGGGATATGTGTACCGAGTTTTCTGAAAAAACACGGCAAATCTAAAAATAATCGACAACCGCCAGTGTATACCGAGTGTGCCAAAAATGCACTCGGCAATGAACCCAGAAGACGCTTGGCAAAGACAGTGGCCACGTGTCCCTTGTCAGCGGGGTGGACGGTGCCATGACGGTGCTCAGGTTCCTCTCTGGGTTCCTGGAAAAAAGATATTCGGAAAAAAGTTCTTGTCGTATTTTCTCCGGGTTCCTCTCCGCGAGCCTGTTTTTGGGAAAATATTTACCCAACTCAGTGAGGTGGCTATTTCTACTAAATAATTCGTCGAGTAATCCTCCTAATCCTGTTATCTTGCTTCATTTTACAACACCGTACACAAGCCAGTGGGACATCATAAGGTACCCACGACCAGAAATATCAACATACATGTTTTTCCAAAAAAAAAAAACGCTAAACCAACACACACCAACATATATGGCGAGGGGATTTTATAGGATGAGACGGAAGATAAAATATGGCGAGAAAAAAAGTGGGAGAGAATTGACTGGGGATAATTGCAATTGGCGGGAATAAACATATTAGTGGCATGGTACTATTTCAGCTTGCCACTGTTATTTAGGGGCGTGGTGACATAAGTGCCGAGTCCCAAAATCACCACACCACTAGTAACTTACGCCGGATTAGTCTGTTGGGTCCCACTTATTAATGGCGTGAGTTTGTACAGTTACGTTGCTTTCCATGCGCATATGCTCCTTTACTGAAAAAATACAGTTTGAAATGCCAAAAAAATCCAAAATTGTTTTCCGCGCATACATCTCCATATTCTATGTGGGCACATAATGTTTCGCGAGAAACTGAATTTTTATGGTTTGTGTGAAAAACACAAAAACATGTCTTGTGAAAAGTCTTACTTTAACACCAAAATTTGTTTTAAATGGGCCACAAAAAGTCAGTTTTTCGCTGAACGACTTTGTGAACACATGCGCCGCTGTTAAGAAATTAGTGGTGTGACCTCATAGTAACACACCAGTAGCATTTTGGGCAAATACTTCTGGCTTGGCTCTATTTTGGCGCGCCTCTGGTAACTGCACAGAAAAACACTTTCTTACAATTGACGTGATGGTAAAGTTATTTATCTTTTTTCGTTTTTTGTGATTATCATGTGTGGCGGTATGAAATTATTCTTTTGGTTTTTCATCCACGGTGTCATCTCAGAAATTACCTGAGAAGATAGCTTTCAGCACTGGCATCCCAGGTGGTAATGCTGAGCTATGCCTTGGAGCAGGGGCTGTCAACACCATTGCAAACTACACGGACAATGACGACCACATCATCTTAAGCAAGAAGGCGTGGAAAGTGTTCCTCGAGGGAAAAAATGTGCATGTAAGACACGATGTGTTAATCATACTGAGGATCACCACAAACAATATTACTTGGAAATGATGATTGCGATTGACATCATCTAGATTTTTTAGTTTGTTGATGATGAACAATTAGTTTCATTGAGGCGCATAAAGTTTCTAGTTAATAAGGAGCAAGTTGAGAGAGACATTTTGTATATGTTTGGACATAGTTTTTGTCTTTTATATATCAGGCAGGCATTCTATGATTATGATAATTGTCTTTATGATGATCATTTTCATTTTTATACACAGTGATTCACTGATTTTTCGCTGGAAAATACACTAGTGGCATGTAATGGTGTGCTGATCACGCGGGCCACAAGTATTTATGTTACTCACGACGTGGGACTCGCAAGCCACTAGTAACAAATAGCAGTGTTGACATAGCAGCGGCATGCCACTCCAACGTCAGTAGTATGATTTTTGACGTCACGATTTATGCACTAGTGAAGACATATTTTCATTAGTTGTTTGGCTTTTATGTTTTTTTCATTATGTATTAATTTGACCAAACTTTTCCGCACTCTTTCTTTTTTCGAGGGAACCGTGAGCTTTATTAAGTAGACAAGAATGTTATTACAATCGATAGCAAGGATCTGCGACACGTAGGTCGGAACCTCAACGTTTAACACACCACTTGACCCACTCTTGCCTAACTGCGCTAAAGCATGCGCTAGCCCGTTGCTCATGCGATCCACCTTGCTGGCTTTAATTCCATCATAGATCTTCGGAAGCTCCACAATTTCCGGAACTATATATCTTTGCCGTCCTCGTGTATAGTCTCCACCAAACGAAGGCAATCGGACTCGATGGTTGCAGGCCAACTCTGCAGATCAATGAGGTGCTTCAGGCCCTCAAGACATGCTAGTACCTCCGCTCCTCAGCGCTTGCACACCTAGGAACGAATTTCCATTCAGATAATATTGCCGTGCCGCGATAGTCGCGGATAACCACTTACTTTCTCTCCTAACACATCTCTATTAACTAGTATGTCCAAGCGCCGCGCCTGTCATGGTTTGTAGCACTTTGTCATAGTTGATTTTGTATGTTTAGCGGAGGCGAAACCAATTAGGAGTTTAGGACTGATTCGTGAGAATCACTTATCCTGCTACGTCATTGCTTCGCTGTTTGCACTGGATTTGTGAACCGGAGTGGTTAGCAGCCTAACTCGAACAAGCCTTGAACTCTCGAATCGAGGATAGCCGTACATCGACAAAAGGGATGGCAGTGTGGGATGATGTGACCGTCATACTGTCGCTGTACTGGCAAAGAAAGATAGCTAGAGCTGCAGGCTTTCCCGATGGGACTATTTAGACCATGTGCGCTACACCAGATCAAGTATGCCATATACTTTGTGAATTGCGTGCTGCCGCAGTTTCTGTGTCAACCATGCATATGCCACATAGACCTGAATTTTTTGTGGTGTACACAAACCTACTCTCAAGTTGGAGATTTTCACTCTTTATATAATTAATGAACGCATCGAGTTCATTTTTCAACTTCTCATTAAACAAGTGTGCACGCTCTAATCGTGATTAGAGTTGCTAAACATTCACTGATGGAATCTCGTTGAGCGATGGCTAGAGTACAAAGTTTCAGTGAAACTCACATATAATTACATACCGGAATGAGATCTTGTTCGCCCACTTGAGTCTGTGTAGGCTCGCACAACACCCCTTGTGTCCGCTCCGCAGGGCGACGTCAGGGGTCCCAAACCCTAGCGCCGCCAAGTTCTCGATTTGCTCGTCCCCTGCCGTCGCTGTCGCCCGCGTCGGCTGTGGTGGCGGCGGGCCCTGTGCCGAAGGTGCCTGGGCGGGTGGATTGCGGTGGTGACTCCATGGGGCTGCTGGGCGGCACCAGCGGAGGTCACCGAGTGCGGTGGCTGGGGCGACGACCTCCCTCAGGCGATGGTAGCCACCTTCTTGTAACATCCCAAATTTTGGAACTAAGAAAAACTTAGTTTTACAAGACCAAAATTCAGAACCGACAAAAACTTTTTGAAATGTTTCACTAATGGTTGTGGATTCCTTCCCATTGCTATGTTTGACCTTGTGAGACCTGATGTTGAAGTTGTTTGACCACTAAATATAAACCTAAGGACTTAACTAAGATAAAAACATATTTAACCTTGGTGATCATGTTATGACAAGAAAATATTCCATACCTCTTTTTCCATTCTTATTTTTGGCCAAAGTCCATTTCAATGATACTTGGTTTAGCAACAACCAAAATTAAATACCCATTATTTGAGAAAGTAAAAGTATTTCCAAAATTATGTGTTCCCAAGAATGTGGAGATCTAGATGCTATCTCCTATCTATCTTTTAACCTTGATATTTTGCATTTGTATGCAACTCCCATTTTATAAACTTTGATTATCACTTCATTTTAAAAAGAACACAAGTGGGAAATATATTACCCCACATATTTTGTCTTGCTCAAAACCTTTTTCAAAAATACAAAGGTGGAGTTGAGATAGTTCTAAACATCATCTTGTCATAATTAAGTGTGATCATTTTTATAAGATAGTATTGTTAAGTATGTAAGTGGTGGTATGATTAATTCTTGTGGTTTGATTTGTGTGATCTTGGATGTGATGTTGATCTTGTTGTGATTGTTGCTTGTTGGGCTTATGATTGTATTGATTGTTAATTCTTATTTTATTGTTTGCTTGGGTGAATAACTACACCAATGTACTTGAATGTTAAGTTGAAAACCCACTGATCACAAATTTGGAATGTGACTTGAAAATAAAACAAGACCTCTATGTTTCCTCACACCCTCAAAATAAAATCTTGATTAAAAGAAATGATCTTATTTAAATTCCCTCTCTACCTATTTCTCTATTTTGTTATAACAATTATTTTATCTTATGAAATCCAGGAAGGAGATGATAACCATCTCATTATCATATTACTCTCTCCTCAAATTATTTAATTTTCAATTACAAAGGTATTTCAATTTGTCCAATTGGTTTTTCCAAAAATGCCATATTTAAATCCTATGAACAAATGTGGTTCAAAACATTTTATTTTTAAACACCAATTTTTGTGGAGCTTCTACATGTATATGGGAGGCTACATGAATAATTTCAGAATTTTTGAAATGAATCTAGTGCCTCAATTAAATCCCTAAAAGCTACTGGTTTTTAAAAAGGAAATAAAAGAAGCAGAAAAGGACCTAGATGTAAATGGGAAAGGAAGTCCAGGGGCTTTCTGCAAAATCCTCATCCTCTTCCTGTAGCTCCAGTGGCCGCACGGCACGGCGCCGTGTTCCCCGCTCGACGCCGCTCGCCGCCCGGACCCCCCTTCCTCTCCTGTCCCCTGCGAGGTGGATAAGAAGAGCACCGCCGCTCCTCTGCTCTCCATTGTCCCCCACCTGCTCCCCTCTCCTCTCTTTTTCTCCACACAGCCGAAACCTAGCCTTGGCTGCCGTCGCCCATCGCCGGCGATTGGAACCTCCCCGAGCAAATCGAAGACCGCCAGCGTCACCGCCTCGTCGTCCTCTGCAACCTCGTCCAAAGAATCGAGCTGGGAGTCTGCGAGTCAAGCTGGACATATTCATCCTCTCCCGCTCCGGCCGCCACCTTTCCAGGAAGCTCACGAGCAGTTCCGTCCACTGTTCTTCGCCATTTCTGCACCCTCGTGATCCGATTCTTCTGCTCTAACTCAGGGACATCACCATTTCCTTTAGGGACGCCGGAGTCGCCGACGCCGTCCTCGCCGGAGCTCCAGCTCGCCCAGCGCCTCTGTGCGTGTCGAGGAAGAAGGAGAAGACCCGTACCGCTTCGTGACGGGCTTGGGCCGTTGGCTGGGCCTCGATCTGTGCTGCTTGGCCAGATCTGGGCTGGATCTGGCCCATCCGTGTTTTTTTCAGTGGATCTAATATATACTTTTAGTTTCCTGTTATTTTTACAGTGTAGCTTTAATTCTTTTGTGGTAGATTTGGGATAGATAATTAAGTGATTTAAATTTTGTAGTGTTCTCATGTGTTTTGTTAAACATCCAGAACTGGTGTCTTGCAAAAATATATTTTCAACTGTTGTCTAGATTAAATATTGTAAAAAGTATCTTTTCCACTAAATATTTAATATCTAGAGTTTTATAACTCCAAAATTTGCAAAATAAAATTCTATGGAAAGCCTGAAGTGATACCTTTCCAGATCTGTTGGTCTTGTATGCAAATGAAGTCTAAAACAAAAGTTCTATTCATTCTTGTAAACACACCAGTGGCTCTTTGGTGATTTTTGTAGATTTGTGTGAGATGATTTTTGGAGTAAATCCAATTGGCTTGCCTTCTACATGTGTAGGACAACATATCCCTAGCTTGGTTTGAATTTAGGAGTCACTGATTGACTGTGGTGATAATTATAAGGTTTAGGTCTTTTCTGCCTATTTTTATTAGGCCTTTATTAATTGTTGTGTTATAACTTTATTGTTATAAAGGTGTTTCCTAGCATGTGGAGGGTGGTAATCCACTGTTGTGACATGTTTCCTTATTTTTACTAGCATGTTAGGAGAGCTATTTGTGAGTCATGTGTTTGTTAGGGTTTTATTCCCTATATAGCTTTTCTCCTAGTAATTAGGAATTTGTTAAGCTTGTTTATTTTGATGTGAGAATATTGTGTGTGATTAATATGTATGCCTTGCTGGTTAATGATTGTTGTGGTACTGTTGCTTGCATGTTATTATTGTTTAGCAGGTTATAATATGTTAGTACTGTTAGTGGTATTTGTTAGACATGTTGGTGTGAGTAATATGTTTGCATTGCTTGATAAACTTGATGGTCTTTGAGTTGAGTACTAACTTAACTATCTTGTTAGTGTATCCACCTTAGCTTGGTGAGATATTTTGAATTACAAAGATTAATTGGTGGCTTAACTTTTGTCTGAAGTATTTCCTGATTAGGAAAAATGGTTGTTAATTACCTCTAATTGAGGATGTCTTTGTGCCCTCTTGTTTTGGCATGTGTATGGTGCTATACTCCTGCTAGTATAATGCCCTTGTGAATTTGTCTGAATAAATTGTTTTGTTAGCATAGAGTGAAACATGTGGTTATGTGATGTTTTGCTTGTTTGGATTAATTTCTTGTTGGCATCTAGCTAAGTGTGGTGATTGTTGTTTAGTGTTTTTGTATCCTTTATTTATGAGTGTTGTAGCTTTAGTAAATAAATTGTGCTAGGCTTGTTATTAAGGCAGTTTTCCTTGAAGTGTTCTTAGAGTAGATTTTAGTTTATTGCTTGATTAAATTAGTGATATGTTATTGGTATGAATTGTTGTTTGTATACCACTTGTGGTTTGGTTTGCTTATTGAGTGTTGTTTTATTTTCATGTTTGCGACGCTAGAGATAAACGCTACCGGAGTGGTATTTGGAAAGGATTTATCGGAGAAGGATGAGAGTTTATTTCTTTGATCAATGAGGAGAAGTCCAGGAACATCATGCTGAAATCAGGCAAGCTACTCTCTGAGCTTGCATTTATATACATCTATTTTGGTTCACATGTTTTACTTATAAAGAGCATAAGTGATTTATGTGGTGTTTGCCACTAAAGCTATAATTTTGAAAACCCTTTTTCCAAAATACAAGTATATTATTTTAACACCCTATATGGAGATATTAGATGTAAATTCTTTTTCCAAACTATAGGATGGGAAAAATATTGTTTACTCAAAACTCCTTTGAAAATACTTGTGTGGTTATGGGATGCCGAGTTGTCGGTGTGGAAGTGAAGAAATGGAGTATGATGATGTTTATGAAAAATGCACATTGTGTCTTTGTACTATGACGACCAGCCGATAACCTGTGCGACCACATTTACCCACATATGGGCAAGGGCGTAGTCATATAATTTGCTCAAATTAGTATGGGATGCCTCAACAACGGAGATGACTCCGTTCCATGAGGGGATGGTTTGGTGACCTACCCCTGACCTGGGTCCTCTCAAGAGAAGTCTACCGGAGGCCGGTATGAGTGTATTGGAGGAAGAGGATTGAAGACGCCACCTTTGGGTCGCCGGGCAGAACTATGAGTCCTCACACTTAGATTCCGACGGGCTGGGTTAAGTGTTGATGGAAAGTGTCATAGCGGCAGGGTCCTATACTAGCATGAGCAAAGGACAGGCTATGGTCGGTGACTCAACTTCACATACACCTTGTATGGCGGGACGTGGCTGACACGATGAGTTACCAGATGGGTGTGGGAAAAGCGTGCTACCTCTGCAGAGGGTAAAACTATTCGAATAGACGAGTCCTCGGATATGGACAGTTGGGAGGCTGTCCTCTCACCATGTGCAAGTTTTGCAAAGTTTTGAGATTTGAAAATAAAATGGAGATGTGTTGTATCCGCAACTATACCGACGGGCTGGTATGAGGTTGCTGGAAAAGAAGAAGACCATGACGTGCTATGGTCGAGAAGTGCAGAGTTTTGTGATTTGAAAGTGGAAAATGTTTTATGCAACTATACCGAAGGGCTGGTATGAGGTTGTTGGAAAATGTTTTGACCATGAAGGGCTATGGTCGAAAAAGGAGGAGTTTTGGGGAAATAAACAAAATGGTGATTTTCCGAGAAAATGTTTTAAAAGAGACTTCTTACCTTTTTCAACAAAGATGTATTTTCGGGAAAAAGTTTTAAACGAGACTTCTTACAAAGACAGATTTATGGGAAAAGTTCTAAAAAACCTTCTTTCCTTTTTCAATAAAGATATAGAGGTTTCAAAACAAAGTTTTATTAAACAAAAGTCTATCCTTCTCTTTTTCAACAAGGATATAGAGTTGTCAAAGCAAACGAAGTTTTATTTATACAATAAAAAGAGTAGTGCATGCTCATTTCGGGGGTAGTTTGCGAGTACAATCAAATGTACTCATATTGGTTTCGTCCCTGGCTATTGTCTTAGCCAGATTTTGAAGAGAAGCAGCTCGAAGGAGAAGTTTCAATGGCGTCAATGCGAACTAGGGCGCTTCCCAGTCAGTTGCCTGTGGGGTTATGGCAAATGACTTGGGCTCCACGTTGTTTGATGATTTCCGCTGCAAGTACCTGTTGAAGTTACGGCTTCAATCAAGTAAGTATATTTATTCGGTATTTATGGATGTTCTTTTGATACCAGTTCGATTGTTCTCAGCGACACACTGATCATGGGATCGCTGATGTGTAGGCACAAGGGCATTTCGGACAGCTAGTCCGGGGTCCCCACACTTCTCCCACGGTCACCATTGTGTGTGGATGATCTGGACGGAGGCGGCGGCTGTGGGCCTGGGCGTCCGTCTAGATCCGTCATTGGTGTGGCTTTGGCCGGCCGGTGGTGCGTAGAGGGCCGGTAAGGGGCTGCTAAAGGGCCTCTGCCGGTGTCCTGGCGGCCGCGTGCGCCTCCATGGCACGGCTCCGCGGGGATCCAGTCATCTTCGAGATCTGTGTGGTGGGACTGCCGGTGAAAATGGAGCCGACTATGGTCATGGGGGATGATAGCGGCGTGTATGCGTCGCTACCTTGTTGAAGGAATCATCATTGTAGCTCTTACCCCTCCACTCAGATTGCTCCGGGGGAAACCCTAGATCTGGGTCTACCGGATCGGACGATGACGATGTTCTGCGCTGTTCTCCCTCTTGAGGATATCGTTTTGGAGCAAGGTTGGCTGGGAGGGCTAGGAGGTGGCATGCACCGTGCAGTGGCATCTACCGCGTCGACGACGGTCGGTCTCGGCGGCATGACGCATCGGAGTTAGGGCGTTGGACGCGAGATGATGGACGCGCGCAAATCGATTGTGCTATCTAGCGACGTGGCGACATCTACGACAGGTCTGACAAGGTCATTGCGTTGATCTCTTCTGAAGATGGCGGCAGAGGCTTCTGAGTGTGCACATGTGGTGTATGCTGAGAGTCTGCTGGACCGGATTATTCTCGCGGCTCGCTGTTGGGCGGCTTGGTTGAGACCTCCGGATTTAGATGATGTGCGTAGCTGTGTGAGGTCAGAACACTTGGGTCTGATCAGGTCCACCCCTTCCTCAAACTTGTAGGTGTAGAGAATCGACTGGACGGTGGCTTCCGACTGATCGTGATATTTTTTTGTACGTCTTGGTGGTTTCCTTTTACTTTTATTAATAATAATAAATTATGTGTGCATCATTTTAATGCAGAGACGGGGGGTTCATCCTCCATTTCGAAAAAAAATGAGTCTATGTACGGAAATTGAAGAACTTCAAGCCATTACTAGATAGCATTGGACTTAGTTCGCTTCGCTATCTAATAACTTTTTCTACCCCGATTCCCTTTTTCTTTGTATCAACTATAAACCATTGGATTGTGTTCAATTGGATGGGGGAATCCAATTGTAAGCCTCGATTCGTATCCTAGCTCATATGAGAGCTAGCTTTGCTTCAACCAATTCTTTCGTACCCTCAGCTTTACTCAAGTTAGCTTCGGCTATTTTAAGTGCCTGTTGAGCACTTGAGATCCTTCCGGATCACTATCCCTACCCAGTTCCGCATCATTACCTAAAATAATGATTATATATGTGTTTAATTGAGAAACAGCAAGCAAACCTTGTATCATATGAAACTTATAGTTGTGACTTTTTACTAAGTTACTATTTCACGGTCTTATGATCCAAGGATAAAAAAAATCATGTTCGTGATTAATTATATATGTATTGGTATTTGGTGTTCTAATACCCATTTGACAATGCCATTTGATACATAAGGGTGATTAACAACCACTCGGCCCCCCTTAAAGAATATGTTCATCTATAATATCATAACATCCAAGCTAGGTCGAAATATTTTTTTCTAAAGATTGTGCCTCACAAGGCATTTAACAATTCAAGTGTTAGTATGTTTTGTTTATCAGCCATTCTATATTGTCGCATCTACTCTACCCTTTATATTGTGATGGACCAGGTCGCATTATTACTACACTATACTTGGTTCAAGCATGGTAGCTGGACTAGGGTGTCAACACATGTGCATTTTGGAAGAAAAATTTCTAGGCGCTCGTTGCATTGAAACATAGCACTTTTGTAAATATGTGACAAGAACCATGAGTGTGAAATAATAATATGGGAGTAGTGATTCGCGTGTATTGTGCAACTAATTCTTATTTTCAGATTGAAATTCAAAAGGTAATTAGATTGTTTATGCAATAACATTTCTAAGGTATATCTAAATTGATTAGGATGTGCGTAGTGAAAGGACAAGGATGTCGCCTAGAGGGGGGGGGGGGGGTGAATAGGCGTTTAAAACTTTTCGCGGTTTAGGCTTGCTAATTGCGGAATAAAACTAGGTGTTTAAATTAACAAGCCAACAACCTAAATAAACTAGGTCACCTATGTGCACCAACAACTTATGCTAAGTAAGGTAAACAACAAAGTGATAGCAAGATATATATTTTCAAGCACGAAGTCTATCACAATATAAATTGCATAAGTAAAGAGCTCGGGTATAGAAATAACCGAGGCACGCGGTGACGACGATGTATTCCCGAGTTCCTCCTTTTTAGGGGAGTACGTCTCGTTGGAGGGGTGTGAGTATCAAACTCAAGATGCCACAAATGGCCTCACCCTATTCTCCGATGAACCTTGCCCAAAAGCTCGGTTCACCTTCCACTATTGATTTCCTTTTGGGCGGAAATCGAGTCCCTTACAACAAACTTGAGGCACAACCCACAAAAGGATCGGGAGCACCCAAGCGGCCACAAAAGGCCTTGCACCGCCACAAAAGGCGCCACTCGCCACAAAAGGCGTCTAGGGTCCAATGACCCAAGAGTAACAAGCTCACGAACTTTCACTTCCACGAATCTTCGTGGAGAGAGCAAACCGATGCAACACAATGCAATGGCAAGAGCACAAGTGCTCAAATCCTTCACTCTCAAATCCCACCAAAAGCAACTAATGCTTATGGGGGGAGAAGAGAGGAAAAACAAAGGAAGAACACCAAATCCCTCCAAGATTTAGATCCAAAGGCTTCCCCTCACTTAGAGGAGAGAATGATTGGTGGATCTAGATCTCCTCTCTCTTTCCCTCTAATTTGAGGCAAGAATCATGGAGGAATAGAGAAAAATCCAAGCTCAAGAAGGTCAACAATGGGGGGCTTTTTCGTGCTCAAGAGCTTAGGGAACCGTTGGGGAAGACACCCCTTAAATAGGTCCCCTCAAAAAACTGACCGTTGGAGAAAACTGTGAGGCCGGCCTGGGAGCCGGCCTGGCCGGGCTGGGGGCTGGCCTCGTTCCCAGGGAAGCCGGCCTGGGGCCCGGCCTGGCCGGCCTGGGGGCCGGCCTGCCACCCGAGGCAGCCGGCCAGGGAGCCGGCCTGGGCCGGCCTGTGAGCCGGCCTGCCACCCGAGGCTGCCGGCCTGTGAGCCGGCCTGGCCGGCCTGTGGGCCGGCTTGCCAGAACCTGAAAACAGCAAAAAGAAAACTGCAATAACTTTTTCATCCGGACTCCGATTTCGATGATCTTGGGCTCGTTGGAATCGCAACGAAGAGCACTTCAAGATTATGCAGAGAAACATCATAGTCCATCATGTGTGGAGAAGACCAAATGTAGAAAGGTAAAACCTCTCTAAAGAAGATGAACCGGCAAAACCTCAAAACCGAAAACGCAACAAGTTTTCAATACGAAATCCGTTTTCGGTGAACTAGAGCTTGGTATGGAGATGAACACAAGCTCTAAATTCTCACATGGATAAAAGCCAAATAAGAACCAAGAAAGATGATATGCCAAGTATGCAAAGGTTTGAGCTCTCCACAAAGATGCGATCAAGTTACTCACTTGAGAGCCCCTCTTGATAGTACGCCGTCTATCCTATAACCCGGTCTCCCACTAACACCATGAGACCGGTAAAATAGAAACCCTATCAAGATCATACCTTTGCCTTGCGCATTCCACTTGAGCTAGATGAAGACGATCTTGACTCCCTCAAGTTGGAACACCTTTCTTGATTGTGTGCTTGCTAGCACATGCTTGATGAAGACATCTCCAAATGCTCCCCCATACACCATTATGGGAGAGCCTCGCTTAGCTCCGTCTTCATGTATCCACTTGCGCTTCATATTCTTCTCTTGATATAGATGATGGCTTGGAGATAAACATGAAGTTCACTCAATCTTCTTTTCCAAGCCATGCTTGCAATAAGCTCAATTCTTCATATGACCATTCTTCATATAAACCCTTGAATAGAGCATTGATCATCATGTAATCTTCGGTCCGACTTCATGAAGATGATGTCTTGAATCCTTCAAGACATACTTGCAATATGTTCAACTCTACACATGACCATTCTTCATATAAACCCTTGGATGGAACCTTGGTCATCATGTAATCTTCTAGAGTCCAACACATGAACTCCAATCTTTTCCTATGGACAAGATCTACAAGTATATCTCAAAGTAAACATTAGTCCATAAGGATTGTCATTAATTACCAAAACCACGCATGGGACAACACATGCACTTTCAATCTCCCCCATTTTGGTAATTGATGACAATCCCTTTTACGAGGGTTTATATAATGAATTAAACAACCATGCAACACAAAGAGCAAGGATGCAAGAGAAGAATAAATGCTTGAGGACAACCTAAAGCATAAAACCAAATTCCCTTAAACCATCTAAACTTCTCCCCCATTGGCATCGATTGCCGAAATGGGAGGAAAACTTTAGAAGGCCAATATAGTGAGAGCTCCCCCATAATGTGTGCATTTCTCATAATATGAGTGAAATCAAATGCACATATCCAATGACGAATAGTTGGAAAGGAGATCAAACTATATTGAGGATCCAAAGATTGCAAAAGAAAATCAATTTGAAAGATACTTCGACAAAAGAAGTGACCAATCAAAGGATCCAAAAAAAATGTTCTCAAAATCAAGAGGGAACTCCCCAAGGTACGTGCACAAAACGGATTCGCATTTCAATATGGGGTGCACAACATGGAATCCTCACTCCCTCCTAGAAATTTTGAACACAAACATTCGCAAGAGAGCATATAAGAAAAGAAGCAAAACAACTTGCAACAAATAAGAAGTTTGAGCAACAAAAGCAAGGAGTAACAAATAAAGACTTGCTCAACCGAAAAGGATGGGTGTGATAAAGAGAGACTTTTTAGGAGACTGATGCAAAGATGCGTAGCATCAACATAGTCGTTCAATATAAGTGGCACATAGTGCATATCATGTCTTTCCATAAACACAACCCAAAAGATGGAGCAAATAGGTCCACAAGCTTATTAAGATGCAAAAGCATAACAAATAAAACAAAGCTTGTGCCAATTAGAAACCACCAAAGAATAAAAAAAAGGAACAAGGGGTGGTCACTAAAGAATTGGAATACCAATTAAAGATGTAACTATTCTCATGTGTATAAGTTTCTAATTAGACACCAATCACGAAGATATAAGTCCACAAAGAAACATGCACACACAAAGTAGATACTACGGTGAAGAACATGATATCCAAGTGGAAGTCGTATATACCAATAAGATCTTTGCTTAAAAACATAGCACAAAGCTCAATTTTATCTTAAAGGGATATAGATGAACTTCCAACACATACTCATCATAGCATCGAAACTATCCACAAGGGATAAAGTGATAAATGGGATGCTCCGAGAAAGATAACAAGTATCGCAAAAGGCAAATGATTTTGAAAAGCATCGATATTGCATATGTGAGACATAGAGTAGAAAGTGCTAGATTAACATATATGGGATTGATGAATCATGAAAATGATTATATGTATTCCCCTTGATATGTAATCATCCCGGCTTGCCCACATTTGCAACAAAGTTGTTTTGCAAGAACCAAACGAATTGCAACAAAAGAGATTCATGCCATGAAAACAACCTACACAAGGTTGGAAGCTAGAAAAGTATGCATGAGGTAGATACTTGTTACCGAGATAGCATTGGTGATGTAGAAGAAAAGAGTTCACGATCATCCGAGCTTGGCTCCACTAAGCACATGGTGATAACACCTTCCTTGTAAATGAGACAAGCTTCCAATGCATCTCAAGTGTACCTAAAACAAATTTAAGTACAACATGGTTCCCAAACTAATTGGGTCCAAAGTAGTTAGAGCACTACCATACATAGGACAAACTCCACATAAATATGTGCATATTGATATGAAATTGAATTTCATGCACATCTAAGCCATTTAGGATTTATGGAGTTCATCCTATATATTGGATCAAAGAAGGTAAGCATGCTATAAGATATACATATAGTAAATATGCATGCACAACACTTTCAAGAACCAAACGAGATACAATTTGGACAAAACACCAAATAAACCAACAAAGCACACACAAGTGTGACAAGAAAACAAATTGCCCAAATTATATCAAAGACCCAAATCAACACATGATTGAAGATACCACTTTGAAAAGATACCAATGAAATCAAAATACCAATTGATGAAAATATCATCAAGGAATAAACCAAACCCTCTACACTTTTCATGATGGCACAAAGTACCAAGACGAAAAATGTTTGTCTTCCAAGGAGACAAGTCATTGGGATCAACTACAAAGTGAATACAACTAATGTTCAAAAAGCTTATAGGATTGCTCCCCCAAGATGTGTGCATTATTTATGATTTTGCATTTGAATACAAAATGCACACACATGAGATCATCACTCTCCATATATATTATTCAAACACTAGTCATGTTCAAGAAAGGCAAGACATTGCAATACCAATTTAAAGAACGGTGTTTTACTCAAAGTAGGATAGCTTTCCAAAGAGTAGTGCATTATTAAGAAGTATGACTTTTGAATGTCAATGCACAAGAATTGGATCATTGCTTTTCCCAACTCAAGGAAGCACAAAACAAATTTTGTGTAGGGCAACAAGGATCCAAAAGATACAGGGAAGACAAATGAGAGTTAGATCAAAACAAATCATTGGCAATCAAATAAGGCAATTCAAAGCAAGAGACAAAGTGAATATGATCAATATATTTACCACAAATATGATTATCACTTGACAAGACAAGTAATGTATGGAGATATTTCTCGGTGGTGGATTGCAAGGATATATTCAAGATCATATTCACAAAGTATAAGCATATGGCGAAGGATAGGAATTAAAAACCATGCTTAGATAGATAGATATTCTTGATAGCTTCAAGTATTCACGCGATCATGCAAAGCAACTCCAAGGAGTAGCTTGAAGCAATTGGTTTCCCAAAAAGATATATGAGAGCATATTTTAGGGAAAGCCATATCAAGAACTTCCATCACAAACAAGATCCAAAAGTGTGATTAAACAAAATCATTTTAGCAAATATGGAACTTGTTTGAGAAACATGCCACATAGGAATAAGATAATGAAGAACATCAATTCTAGGTGGCAATACCTCACATGTTCACATTTTCTAGACTTGTAATATGCACATAGCTTATTACTCCCCCATAATGTGATAATCCTTTTATTTTAAAACAAGAGGCAAACAAAACAAACTCAAGAAGTTAATGGACATTATAGAATTTGAATTTCTCATGAGCATGACATACCACATAGAGAATAGATAATATTGATATATCAACACTAAGTGGTATTCCTCATGTATACTCAATTTTAGGATTGTGAAGTGCACGAAGCATATCACACCTCCAAAATAGGATAGTCCATTAATCTCTCAAAAGAGAGCCGACAAGATAAGATATCAAATAAAAGCAATAAGGCTCAACACAAGTAAATGGTGTGCAAACCAACATACACAATCTTGATTACTCAAGATAAGTAAGTAGAGAGCACAACACATACCAACACTAGCAAGGTACAAAACCTAACACATACAAGGGTGCAAGCAACTTTCAATGTATATATGATTTAAATAAAAGTTACCGCAAGGAGGAACATTGGATATGAGATAGAACAATATAATCCAAATGACTTGACTTGAGAAAATATAATTGATGAAGATCCCTTAATTCTTCATAATGTAGCCAAGTCTCCAATGCCCTCCAACAACACCTATTGATCAAGTTTTAGCTTGTTGGTCCCCAACCAAGTTGGGTCCTAAGAGGTTAGACACAATAGGTTTGGCAACCCAAATGGTTCTTTTCTTGACACCACTTTGAGTACCAACATATTTGGCAAACACATTGCCAACCTTATCCTTCCGAAGAGAATAAACATCATTAATTATAATGGGGTTGGATAAGGTACCATTAGTGCATGACGAAGCAAAGTGACCCTTCTCACGGCATAAGTAGCAACATTTGCTTCCTCCTTTCTTCTTAGTTGAAATCTCGACTTGAGGAGGGGTAGCTTGATTCTTGTTGGGAAGAGGCCGTTCTTTAACTTGAGGAGCTTGAGTTTGAACTTGTGGCTTCTTCCCTTGTTGCTTCTCACTAAGAGGCTTCTTCTTCAAAGGGCAAGATCTAACATGGTGCCCTTCAACTTTGCACTTGAAGCAAATAATCTTGGCCGAATCTTTAACTTGTTCTTGGCCCTTTTTCTTCTTGTTATACTTGGACTTGTTCTTGTCATTGGAGTTGAATCCAAGTCCACTCTTGTCATTGGGGCGTCTTTGAACACTCAACATCTTGTCAAGTGTAGAATCTCCACCATGACGCTTTTCCAAGTCTTTCTTCAACGAAGTGACTTGGGCCTTGAGCTCTTTTAATTCCTCTACATGGTTAGAATCAACACAAATACTAGAGGAAGTAGAAACTTCATTGTTAGAGCAACAAGGCATGGAAAGTAATTCATCACAAGATGTAGCAACATTGTGAGTGGATGAATCACTAGGACTAGCACAAGACAATAAAGCATTTTTAGTAGAAGTTGTGCCTTTGTCCACATGAGGCTCACAAGATGTTACCTTTGTAGCGATCGCCTCATGAGCTAACTTTAGCCTTGCATGGGATGCTAGAAGATCCTCATTAGAGCTAGAGAGCTTTTCATGACTTTCTTCTAATTTCCCATACTTGCTAGTCAGCAACTCAAGTTGAGCCCTTAGCTCAACATTCTCCTTCAAAATAGATGCTTCACGAGAAGTGGAGTTAGTAGCACAAGCATCATTATCATTAGAAATGGAAGAAGACAACTTGGCAAGCTCATCATTTTTAGATAGTTGAGTTTGGAGTTGATCATGAGACTTGATAAGGAGAGAGTGTTTACTTTCTAAAGCCTTGTGAGCTTTGTCAAGTCTCTCTATGTCCTCACTTAGTCTTGCATTGCCAACACCAAATTCAACTTTTTCCTTTTAAGCACTTTATATTTAGCAAGAGCATGGTCACGTTCTTTAATGATTTGAGAAAGAGTTTCATTTTGAGATTCATCAATATTCTCAAGCCTCTCCCAAGAGAAACTCGAAGCTCATGCTCTTCCTCAATAGCCATGGTAAGGGAAGCGATCTCATTAGCATATACTCTTTCAAGTCTCCCCTTTTCTTCAATGATTTCCTTGCACTTAATAGCAAACGCCAAAATTTCACATAAGTAAGAGCAAGCTTGACTACCTTTAGGAAGAGCACCGAATACCAAATCACTCTTCTCCATTAAGGAGTCAATATCATTAGCTTTTAATCCATAATAATCCTCATCCTCGTCATCACAAGATGTAGAGGGTTCCAAAGGTGGAGATTCATTTGAACCCTTAGCCATAAGGCAAAAGTGAGTGATGGACGACGAAGATGAAGAATTGCTTGAAGCACCATTGAGATCCATGTCTTGTTCCAACAAATGTTGGTTTTCCTCTACATTGTTAGCCATACACGAAATAGAGGATATGGAAGTATTGTTTTCATGACAACAAGACATATGAAGCATATCATCATGAGATTTAGTTAAACAACTATTACATGATATGCAAGGACTATCAACACTAGCATGTAAGACATTTGAGGTGCTAGAAGTGTTTAAGTCCAAAGATAGAACATTGCAATGAGATAGAGATGACGTATAGTCAATAGAGGATTCACCATCAACAATGCAATCTCTATCACCACTCACCATGTCATTACCTTGTGACAAATCACATGTTGGTGAAGTGGAAGAATAAGTGAGCTCATCTCGTCCGGAGGTAGAGGGACAACAATCATCCTCAATAATGTTGGACACTTCATATTTATCTTGAAGCTTGGTCCAAAGCTCATGAGCATTCCGGAAAGGCATGATTGAAGCAAGAACTACATCGCTCAAAACACATATAAGGCCATTAGATACTTGAGTATCGAGATGAGAGTTTTCCTCCTCCTCTAAAGATAATTCTTGCGAATCCTTTGGAGGAGAGAAACCCACATCTACAAGACTCTTGATATAATTTGGACCAATGGCCCTAAATAGATTAAGCATGCGAATTTTCCAAACAACATAATTAGTGCCATCGAATTTAAGAGTGGGATTGTGCACTAATTCTCTAAACGACATCTTTACTCTCTAGGTGGTAAAGCCCTGTAAAGAGAGCCCAGGCTCTGATACCAATTGAAAGGACAAGGATGTCGCCTAGAGGGGGGGGTGAATAGGCGTTTAAAACTTTTCGCGGTTTAGGCTTGCTAATTGCGGAATAAAACTAGGTGTTTAAATTAACAAGCCAACAACCTAAATAAACTAGGTCACCTATGTGCACCAACAACTTATGCTAAGTAAGGTAAACAACAAAGTGATAGCAAGATATATATTTTCAAGCACGAAGTCTATCACAATATAAATTGCATAAGTAAAGAGCTCGGGTATAGAAATAACCGAGGCACGCGGTGACGACGATGTATTCCCGAGTTCCTCCTTTTTAGGGGAGTACGTCTCGTTGGAGGGGTGTGAGTATCAAACTCAAGATGCCACAAATGGCCTCACCCTATTCTCCGATGAACCTTGCCCAAAAGCTCGGTTCACCTTCCACTATTGATTTCCTTTTGGGCGGAAATCGAGTCCCTTACAACAAACTTGAGGCACAACCCACAAAAGGATCGGGAGCACCCAAGCGGCCACAAAAGGCCTTGCACCGCCACAAAAGGCGCCACTCGCCACAAAAGGCGTCTAGGGTCCAATGACCCAAGAGTAACAAGCTCACGAACTTTCACTTCCACGAATCTTCGTGGAGAGAGCAAACCGATGCAACACAATGCAATGGCAAGAGCACAAGTGCTCAAATCCTTCACTCTCAAATCCCACCAAAAGCAACTAATGCTTATGGGGGGAGAAGAGAGGAAAAACAAAGGAAGAACACCAAATCCCTCCAAGATTTAGATCCAAAGGCTTCCCCTCACTTAGAGGAGAGAATGATTGGTGGATCTAGATCTCCTCTCTCTTTCCCTCTAATTTGAGGCAAGAATCATGGAGGAATAGAGAGAAATCCAAGCTCAAGAAGGTCAACAATGGGGGGCTTTTTCGTGCTCAAGAGCTTAGGGAACCGTTGGGGAAGACACCCCTTAAATAGGTCCCCTCAAAAAACTGACCGTTGGAGAAAACTGTGAGGCCGGCCTGGGAGCCGGCCTGGCCGGGCTGGGGGCCGGCCTGGGGGCCGGCCTGGGGGCTGACATCGTTCCCAGGGAAGCCGGCCTGGGGGCCGGCCTGCCACCCGAGGCAGCCGGCCAGGGAGCCGGCCTGGGCCGGCCTGTGAGCCGGCCTGCCACCCGAGGCTGCCGGCCTGTGAGCCGGCCTGGCCGGCCTGTGGGCCGGCTTGCCAGAACCTGAAAACAGCAAAAAGAAAACTGCAATAACTTTTTCATCCGGACTCCGATTTCGATGATCTTGGGCTCGTTGGAATCGCAACGAAGAGCACTTCAAGATTATGCAGAGAAACATCATAGTCCATCATGTGAGGAGAAGACCAAATGTAGAAAGGTAAAACCTCTCTAAAGAAGATGAACCGGCAAAACCTCAAAACCGAAAACGCAACAAGTTTTCAATACGAAATCCGTTTTCGGTGAACTAGAGCTTGGTATGGAGATGAACACAAGCTCTAAATTCTCACATGGATAAAAGCCAAATAAGAACCAAGAAAGATGATGTCGTGGTGGGATCACGGCAGATGCCATAGGTATGGCTAAGATGGGGCCGAATGGTCATTGGGGGAATCCGGGGAGGGTTTATGCACTCAAGAAGTGCACACGCAAGAACACGCAAGAACACGAACGAAGAACCAAGAAAGCAAGAACACAAAACACACCACGATGTACCCTGCTTCGGGGCCCTCTTGCGGAGGTAACACCCCTACTGCAGCACTATCCTAGTCAGTGTATAGCTCAAAGTGACAAGTACAAGCTGCTCCTCGAGCTGTATGACGATACAATGGTGAGAACTTGAGGTAAAAGATGGAGCTATACGGGAGGGAGAAGGCACTCCGAGCTAGATCCGAGGTGTTTCCGGGGTTTCCGAGGTTCCTTCCTCTCTTTCTGAACTTCCCAGGCCCAAACAGGTCGGCCCTTTCCGTACCTCGGCACAACTTCGAACACCACCTTATGCCAAGCCTTGACCCTACCCGGGGATACTCCCCCGACATTAGTCCCCGAAGCTGGTGCGGTCCTACGACCTCGGAAGGAGGGCCGTAGCAGGTTCAAAACAAGCATTACACCACCTCCTAAACCGACCTCCAACATAGTCACGCCGAGGTACCTCCCATACACCACCATCCAATCCGAGGTAGATATGCGAACTGAACTCTCCGAGCTATCTGACTCAGCACCATCTTGCCTCAAGATTTTCCGAGGTACGTGGCGAAGAATCTCTGCCCGGGCTTCGGAATCCGGACCTCTGCCAAGCAGATTCTGACCACACGCCGCCCTCGTCAGCCGGACCCACCGAACAGCGCACCTGCGCACTCAAGTACTTGACCGCCCACGACCCCTCGATTCTTGTGCTGACCAGCGCAGGAAATCCGGGGTGGGCGGTTGCCACTCTGCGGCCCACGATGTGGCCGATCGTGCGGCCGCAACCGCGTAACCGTGCGCCCACTCGCACACGATCCCGCGCCTCCCGATAACCGCGCGGTAGTGGTGCAGTTAATGCGGGCAGTTACCGCGCGCGGCTATAAGTAGGGCCCCACGGGTAACTTCGCCATCTTCTTCCTCCTTCACTCGCCCTCTCGCCTCCATCGCCACCAGTGCCGCCGCTTCCGGTTGAGAAGAAACACGTTCCCGCCGCCGCCGACGAGCAGCTCCTTCGTCGCCGCTGCGACCGCGTCACCGGCGCCGCCCTTCAGCACCTCGTTTTCACGGTATGTACTCCCTTTCTTGATACCCTAGGCATTGCCCTAGGTTTCTTCCTCTTTGCGCTTTGGTTCTTCATATGTTCTTGAATAAAACTCTATTTACCTCCTCCGGTAGATCTTACTTGCATACTTTTTTGGGTAGTAGTGAGTTTCATACCTCGGATGATGCTCGCCTAGCATAGATATGCCTCTATATACACAAGATAGCCGTCCAACTCCTCCTGAGTTAGCCAGATATAGCCTTAGATTCCAGATTTCTTTTTCCTTTGCTAAACTTCTGTGCATTCTTCTGCAGATTGATTCTGCCGAGATGTCTCCTCCTGAGACTTCGGAACAAACCGAGGTTCCAGACCTCGAACTGGAGGTCGGAGAACGAGCCGGCTGGGAAGGTTCGGATGTAACTCCGGACGAAATCCAGTGGCTCAGGGCGACTCGGCGGATTCCCGCCGGGGTAGAGTGTCGCCTGCCAGAGGGCGAACTCGAGCCTCAAGTCAAGGAAGGGGAACGGGTGGTCTTCGTCGCGCACTTCCAGCGCGGCTTCGGACTGCCCGTTAGTGATTTCTTCCGGAGCTTCCTCGACAAGTTCGACTCCAGGTTCATCACCTCCCCGCCAACGCCATCACCACTCTCTCCTGCATCGTTTCCTTCTCTGAGGGATACCTCGGCCTCAAAGCCACGGTAGACCTCTTTTCTCGCTACTTCCAACTTAAGCGGCAAGTGATCCCGGATCCGAAAAACAAGGATCTGCCCAAGCTACTAACCGCCTGCGGAGCAGCCATCGTAGCTCCTCGCCGAAACTCCATCTTCCCACGTATCGCTACTCCGGACACCGTTCGCAAGTGGCTCCGGACGTGGTTTTACGTGAAGAACTCCGGCGAAGAGGACTTCCTCAATCTGCCGGCGTTTAACCTCAGCC
Source organism: Poa pratensis (assembly GCA_947311845.1). NCBI lineage: Eukaryota > Viridiplantae > Streptophyta > Magnoliopsida > Poales > Poaceae > Poa > Poa pratensis. The sequence goes on along the minus strand of CAMZMU010000034.1, from coordinate 56,046,034 downwards.
CTCCTACAGAACCGCTCAACTGGGACTACACTCCCCCTCTCACCAGCGAAATCAAGTCCATCCATGGGTATGTTGCGAAATGGCAGGACCCGGAGGACCCTGCGAACGACGGGAAAGTCCTGACGGCTGACGATCTGGCCTGCACATTCGTGAAGCGCAGGGTCTCCCCTCTCCAGGCGAGGACTCACAAGATCTGCCACATGAGCGGTCTTTATGATCCAACCCGCCATACGCATGTTGCACTGGACAACGCCGCGGTAGCTCGGCGAGTCCGAGCTATCACCAAGTCCAAGATCTCTGACGCTTGGACATGGGGAAGGGAACCCCACTACAGGACCAAGCCACCAAAACAGGTACGCTGTTCCGACGTTTTCTTCGGTACTCCTTTACCACCGAGGTCTTGCTACCGACGTTCATCTTGACCATTTTCTTCCTAACTCCTTTTCATATGTCTGCCATATAGCTGTTCTCCCGCCAGACCGCCGAGGATGGAGTCCATCCTGCGGACCACTTCGGCAAGGATCTTCCTGTCGAGGACCCACCATCCAACGGACCCTGACAACGAGGATTACATGCCCATTGCCTCGGCCCGCGTCACCACCGCGGGTAAGCCTCAAGCACAAGCTTCAGTTCAAGAGATTTCGGATGACGAGGAGGGATTTCTCGTCATGGAACCAATAAACGCGGTACCTATCTCCTGCCTTCCTCACCTTCCGAACTTTACTCCAGCAACCAGCCGGAAACGCGCTGGTGCCGCAACTTCGGCCGCCGAACCATCCGCCACTGGAGCCTCCGGACCCACTGCGGCTCCGGTCAAGAGACGTCGGCTGAAGAAGTCCGGAAATCCTCCTCATGCCCGAGGGGGCAAGAGTTTCCTACTTCGGATGGGTAATGCTTTGCTTCTATAGCCAACATGTTTGTTGCTTAAACATATTACCTCGGTACTAACACTTGACCATCTTCCCTTCGTTGCAGTGACCCCATAGACGTGGATCAGGAGGTATCCTCCATGACTGCACCCGTTGGTGCCTCTGAAGCCACGACCACCCCGACGAACTCTCGCCCCGTATCTCCTCCACCGAGGTCTGGCCCGGCCTTGGAGAAATCTGCCCCCACCCGAGGCAGACTTCTCCGCGTCCTCAAACGGATGCGGGGACCAATCGCGCCAGAACTCCGGCTACCGCCTTGCCGGAGCCTCGACTCTCCCCCCGCAGCCAGACTGCCCGCAACCAACAACAGCAACAGCAGAAGCTTCAGCAGAAGCAACAGCCCAAGCAGCAGCCCCAAAAACCAGTTCGCCAGACTACCTTGCCGTTGGAGAAAGGCAAGGAGAAAGAGAAAGAGACGGTGAAGTCTAAGGTCACCCCCAAACCAACATCTGGGTCTGGCACCCTGACTATCTCTTCTCCTTCAAGGATGCAACCGAGGTCTCCTCCCCGGTGACACGCCGAATTCCTCCATTTGCCGCACCCGTTGATGAGACTGCTCCTCCGGCCGACGAATATGCTCGGAGGACATCTCTTATATTGGATAACCGGCCTGCTTCAAGCTCCGAGGCTGCTTTGGCCTTGGAGGCCTCGGTTAGGGGCATCGAGCAGGGCGGACCGTGGGGATATCCTCCTCTGCGCACTGACAGTGACCAGAGCCTCGGCTCCTTGGAACACTACAATGCAGACTGGAATTCTGCAGACGAGGTCTCCTCGGCCTCCCTAGCTGCTCCGGTGGCTGAGCATCCTGCGGGAAACAGCGCCTGCGGCCGAAGCGTACACGACCTACAAGTCGCTGCCCTGCGTGCTGCTCAAAACATCGACGTAAGTCCTATTCTCTTTACTTTCATGCAGTATCTCATCTAATATCCACCATTCCCAGTCCCCGAGATTCGAGGTAAACTATTGACGCTCCGCCGGAGTTAAAATTGTTTGGCTTGAATCTCAACTTTCAATTTTCATCCGACGTATCCAAACCATTTTACCTTACTTTATCATGCACCTCGGGTACGAGTCCCCGAGACTCCTGTCGAGGCATACCCCGGCAACATTTTCCCAATGATTTGACTCCGAGTCCCCGAGACTCTTGTCGAGGTATAGCCTTTCTAACCGAGCTATGTTTTTCTTCCTTGCAGAATACTATGAACGTCCGCACGGACATCTTTCACACCCTCTGTTTGACCACAAGAAACTCCACGACGAGCACAAGGCCGTCCTTGCAGAAAAGAACTCTTTGGACGAAAGCTCCAACAAGAGAAAGCCGAAGTAGCTCGTCTGGTAAAGGAACTGAAGCGCATCACTGAGCTGCGGACGTCGGAAAAAGAGCAGCTGCAGGCGGAAAAGGCCAGTGTTGTTGAAACAGAGAAGAAACTTCGGGAGGATGCCGCCAAGGAACATGAGAATGCGCTCCAGTTAGCCGAGGCCCGCGCCACCTCGGCCACCGAGGCTTATGAAGCCCTTCAAGCTTCGGTTAACCAGCTCCTCCCGACGCTGGAACGCATCAACAAGAAATGGACGGTAAGCTTCTTGCCCCCCTTATCCTTGCTTTGTCCTCAACAGTACTGGCTCTTTGCCGAACTGTTTCTTTCATTATTAACAGGCTATCCTTCTGCAGAGCACTTCACCTACACCCAAATTCGGCTCGCAATATCACTGATCAGCACAGGAAGAGGCGTAACGAGACGAACCCCGTCTGGACCATTGAGGACCACATCGTGGCCATCAAAGCTCGGATCCATCCCTTGAAAACCATTGGGTCCGAACTCCTTGATGCAGGTGTGTCTGCTTTCCGAGCCTTGTGGCCTCTTGCCGATGCTCCCAATACTACGCCTGAGCTCGCCGCCAAGCTTCGTGAAGCCGAACAAAGACTTCGAGAGTGGCGCTCATCTTCGGCTCGCGCTGGAGCTGATGCCGCTCTCAAATTCATCATGACTTGGTGCGAGAAGCTCGACCTCGAAAAGATGGACACTCTTCGCCGAGGCTCGCCCTGGTCCACGGACCCAATTCTCATCCAGCGGCGCGAAAAGATGGCTGCCTTCTTCGCTGGATATGCCAACACCAAGAACTTGAGCGAGGGAGACACCTACTCCGACGCCGAAGATGACGAGCCAGAAGAGGATGAATACGAAACAGAATCCGACGTCGAAGCCGAGCAAGGTGACGATGGTGACACCCGCGAAGCAGAAACCGAGGCTTCTCCACAACCTGGTGCCGAGGTTACTGCCGACGTTGCCAGCACCTCCCAGGCTACCTCGGCTCCGGACGAAATCCCTGCTGCATCGGCTGCTGCCGACGTAATTCCTGATGCCTCGACCTGAACTTATGCTTGGCCAAAAAACTTCATTAAATCCCCGGTATGCCGGGACGCAGATGTAATCAAACTTAAGTAGTTCCTTTTGCTACCTCTGTTACTATCATGCTTATCCGAACCATGCTTTTCTAAGCTTTACGTCGAATCCTTTTGAATGATTGCTCGAGTTTACTTTCGTGTTTACTATGTTTGGCATTCTTTGCTCTTGACTACCTTTTAGGCAGATGCCAGTCGAGTCACAAGATTGTTGTTCATAGCATACAGTACTTGGTAAATTCCGAGGTATGTTTCAAAGTCATCCGACATAAACGAAAGGTAAAGACAGGGGTTAGTAAACGACACATGCCGAACTATAATTTTGGACCGAGTCCCCGAGTTCATTTTCATGTCTCCCACGTTTTTTCCTCTTTGCTCTTGACTACCTTTTAGGCAGATGCCAGTCGAGTCACAAGATTAGTTTCATAGCACACATTACTTGAAGTTTGAGACGAGGTTCAAAATAGTTCGGCATATGAACGAAACTGACAAACAGAGATAAAACATAAGCACAAGAGCGAGGCAGTCCCCGAGCTTTAACCTCGGAGTGCCGACATTTTTATTAAGGATTAACCGAGGTACATACATTGCGCCTTTCATGAGTAGAAAGGTCGGAGTAGAGCTACGTTCCATGGTCGCCTGACCTCTGACCGGGGTTGTCCAGCCCATCTTCCCTTGGTTCCTGCGCATCTATAAGATAGTAGGAATCATTGAGCAGAGCTCGGCTCACAACGAACGGTCCCTCCCATGGAGGTGACAACTTGTGCCGGCCTTTCTTGCGCTGCACCAACCTCAGCACCAAATCTCCCTCGTGAAACACACGAGGGTTGATACTCCGGCTATGATAACGTCGGAGACCTTGCTGGTAAATTGCTGACCGAGATGAGGCCAATTCTCTCGCTTCCTCAAGCAGATCTACTGCATCCTCCCGAGCCTCTTTTGCCTCGGCTTCAGTGTACATTGCCACTCTGGGCGCATCATATTCGATGTCAGTGGGTAGCATAGCTTCTGCCCCATAGACCATAAAAAATGGCGTATAGCCAGTTGATCGATTTGGCGTGGTCCTTAGACCCCACAGTACTGCTGGTATCTCATCTATCCAACACCCCGGCGTTTTCAGCAGTGGTTCAATGAGCCGAGCCTTGATGCCGGCCAACACTAGAGCATTTGATCTTTCCACCTGTCCATTAGACTCCGGGTGTGCCACCGAGGCTATGTCCAGCCGGATTCCCTTGTTCATGCAAAACCGAGCGAACTCTCCAACAGCAAAGTTAGTGCCGTTGTCCGAGATAATGCTATGGGGGTAGCCATATCGCAGAATAATCTCCTTCAAGAAAGTCACTGCTGAATGACCATCCAACTTCCGGATTGGTTTCACCTCGATCCACTTGGTGAATTTGTCCACCATCACCAATATGTGTGTCATGTTACCTCGGGCTGGTTTGAACTCTCCCACCATATCCAAACACCATACCGCAAACGGCCAAGTGATAGGAATTGTTTTGAGCGCCGAAGCTGGCATATGCGTTTGCTTGGCAAACCTTTGGCATCCTTCACATCTCCGGACTATGGCCTCTGCATCAGCAAGAGCAGTGGGCCAATAGAACCCATGCCTAAACACCTTGGCCACCAGAGCTCTTGTGCTGCAATGATGACCACATTCTCCTTGGTGGATCTCCAAAAGCATCTCCTTGCCTTCAGCTGGCTCAACACACCGTTGCAACACCTCGGTTACGCTTCTTTTATAGAGCTCCTTGTTGATGATGGTGTACGCCTTGGCCCTCCTTTGAATCCTCCTAGCCTCGGTTGTGTCACTTGGCGTGCTTCCCTCCGTTATGAACTTCATAATTTGCTCCGCCCACTCCGGCACCGGGTGCAAAGGAAAAAGTTCCTCATCCACCTCCATTGGCTCGGCCACCATAATCTCCTCCATTATTTCCTCCACCATCCTGCGACCAGTCCCCGAGTCTGGATGAGCAGTCCCCGAGGTTTGGTGTGCAGTCCCCGAGCTCTGCCACGCAGTCCCCGGGTCCGACCAAACGCATCCGACGTCTACCTCCATTGGAACAGGTCCGGGCTCTTGCTCCGCCGGGATGAAAATAGATTCGGATTCAGGAGAAGGTTTGATTGAAGGAGTTCTCAAGTGATTCAGGGCTACCCCTGGTGGTACTGCCTCTTTTGATGAACCGAGCTTTGACAACACGTCGGCAGCATCATTTTCTGCCCGAGGTATATGCCTGTACTCACACCCTTCAAAGAACCCGGATATCTTTTGCACATGGAACCGATATAACGCCATGTTGGCATCCAGAGCATCCCAAGTTCCAGAAGATTGTTGCACCACCAGGTCGGAATCGCCGAAGCACTCTACACGCCGGATACCGATCTCCTTTGCCACCTTGAGGCCATGGATTAAGGCCTCATACTCCGCCACATTGTTTGATGCTGAGAAATGAATCTGCAGCACGTACTTCAGCTGATCTTGCTTTGGCGAGGTGAGGACTATTCCAGCCCCCAGCCCGATCTTTGTTTTGGACCCATCAAAATGCATTTTCCAATAATTATAGTCCGGCCTGGGTGGCTCATACTGCATCTCGGCCCAATCACAAAAGAAGTCCGGCAACGCCTGGGATTTAATTGCGTCTCTTCTCTCATAATGTGGTGCATATGGAGACACCTCAATCGCCCATTTGGCAACTCGGCCAGTTGCATCTTTGCACCCGATGATCTCCGAGATTGGAGCTTCGCACACCACCGTCATGGGATGCTCCTGGAAATAATGCTTCAACTTCTTGACCGCCAGGTAAACACCATACGTCATCTTCTGGTAGTGAGGATAGTTCTGCTTCGAGGTAGAGATCACCTCGCTCAAGTAATACACCGGTCTCTGCACCGACCTGCCACCTTCTTCGCGCTCCACCACCACTGCCACACTTACAACTCGGTTTGTGGCCGCAATGTAAAGTAACATCGGCTCATTGTGCAATGGTGACGCTAACACCGGGGCAGTGGACAACATCTTTTTCAGCTCACCAAACGCCACGTCGGCCTGCGGGGTCCATGTAAACCCGGTACTTTTCTTCATGAGCTGGTACAAAGGTAAGGCTTTTTCTCCTAGCCGAGCTACAAATCGGCTCAACGAGGCTAGGCACCCTGTGAACTTCTGCACATCTTTCAAACACTTCGGTAACTTCATGCTCTCAATAGCTCGGATTTTGGCCGGGTTAACCTCGATACCTCGGCTAGACACCAGGAATCCGAGCAACTTTCCAGCCGGGACACCAAAGGTGCACTTGTCCGGGTTAAGCTTCAACCGATACTTTCTCAAATTCACAAATGTCTCCTCGAGATCCTCGAGGAGAGTATGTTTCTCCTTAGTTTTGATGACAATATCGTCGACATACACTTGCACATTTTTGCCCATCTGAGAGTGCAGGCATTTCTGCATACACCTCTGATAAGTTGCCCCGGCATTTCTCAGACCAAAACACATGACACGATAGCAATACGCCCCATACGGGGTAATAAAAGCGTCTTTATTTGATCCTTTGGGTTCAGTGGTATCTGGTGAAAACCAGAGTACGCATCGATGAAAGATAACAGTTCACAACCAGCAGTGGAATCGATCACTGATCAATCCGAGGTAATGGAAACGGATCTTTTGGGCACGCCTTGTTGAGGTTAGTGAAGTCAATGCACATGCGCCACACCTTGACCACGGCTGGCTCGTCTTTCTTCTTTTCCACCAGACCGGATTGGATATCCAGTCCGGATGCAGTACCTCCATTATGAACCCGGCTGCAAGCAACTTAGCCAGCTCGTCCAGCACCACTTGTCTCCGGTCGTCTGAGAGACGACGGGTCGGTTGCCTCACCGGTTTCACCTCTGGCCTAACAAATAAAGAGTGCTCTGCCAACTCCCTCGGAACACCTGGCAGGTCCTTAGCCGACCATGCAAAGATATCCCGATTCTCACGGAGGAAGTGACAGAGCTCGCCTTCCTATTTCTCGCCTAGCCCGGTCCCAATGATGGCCACATGCTCTGGGTGCTCCGGGTCAATGGGGATTTCTTGGTCTCCTTGGGTACCTCGAACGCCGCAGTTGAGTCCGGGCTCATCAGTCCGGACAGGCCGAGCTGTGTTGACTGCGCCATTGCCACCACTTGATGCAGCTTCTTCTTCTCGGCTGCGATCACCAAAGACTCGGCTAGGTTAGATCCCGCCGAGGCACACTGAATTGCTCGCTTGTAGTCACCCGAGATGGATATGATCCATTAGGCCCTGGCATTTTCATCTTCAGGTATGCAACATGGGTGGAAATCATGAACTTGGCCAAAGCCGGCCTTCCAAGCAGTGCATGGTATGCACTCTCCAAGTCCACCACCTCGAACTCGATACTCTCAACTCGGCAATTTTCCTTGGTTCCAAATGCTACATCCACCCATATCTTGCCCATGGGTGCACAGGAAACGCCGGGCACAATCCCATGAAAAGTACAACTGCTTGGCATCAACTGATTAGGCGAGATGCCCAATTTCACCATTGTGTCTCGGTACATGATGTTGATGGCACTGCCATTGTCCACCAGAACTCGGGTGAACCTCACATTGTTGGTAGGCCCACACAACGTTGGATCTACCACCAGGGCATACTTTCCAGGCTCGGCATGATCCGAGGTGTGTCCTTTCTGCTCCAAGTGATCTCCTGCTCAGACCAGTTCATATAGGTCGGCACCACCGGCATTACTGCATTCACCTCCATGGCACGCCTCTGCACGCTCTTCTTGTCAGTTGGCTCGGTCACAAAGACCACATAGCTCGCATGAACCTCTCTATAGTCATTTCCGGGGTATTCATACTGCTGACTTGGTCCGGCACCATTGTTGTTGTTATTACCTCGGACATTCACAACATTCACGGGTCTTGCTGCTGCAGGCCTCGGAAGAGGTGCAGTGGTTATCGGGGTAACATTTGCTCCGGACAGATTAGGGTGGGACCTCGGCTGAAATCTCTGAGGTGGTGGTCCTGTTCTGATTCCTCCGGCCCTTGCCCCCTCTTCTCTGATTCTGCGGTTCCAGCTGCACTGCCGGGTTGAATGGTTGGCTGGCTTGCGCGGGTCAGTCGTATGGTAACAGCACGGACCATCTATCATTGATTCATAGGTCATGGGTGGCTCCGGTTCGGACTAAATGCCGGACCATTGATTTTTGGCCTCTGGACACCTCCAGCTCCGGGCTGATCCGGGTTCACCGCTGCAACTTGGTTGGAGGTATGGATAGTCCGGCTCCCTCCTCTTCTGTCCGAACTCCTGACGGTCATTACACCTTGGTCCGAGCCGGTTGTTTATTGGCTCCCTCCTTCTGTTACGTGCTCCTGCCTCTGCTGCTGGCTGCATCGGATCACCCAGGGCATAAGAATCTGCAACCCGGATTGTTTCTGCTAGGGATCTCGGCATATCTCTCTGGAGCCTCTGCCACAGCATGCTGCCATGTCGACAGCCATCTGCAAACCAGGAAATGGCCTGGCCTCTACCACTCCTTCACAGGAATTCCGAACATTGCTCCACCGAGTTAAGAATTCTCGGTCAGTTTCATGATCATCTTGCTTACATGCCGCCAGGAGCTGAGGTCGGTTTGGCCTCTTGTATGTACTAGCAAAGTTGCTGTTAAACGCCAGCTCCAAGTCTATCCAGGAGTTGATACTATACTCCGGCAAATTATTCAGCCAGATCCGAGCTGGACCTTCCAACATGTGCGGGAGATACCGGACCGCCCATCGGCGATTGCCCCCCGCAATGTGCACCGAGGATACATAATCTGTCAGCCAATCTTGTGGCTTGGTGCTCCCATTGTATGGCTTGGTGTTCCGACCTAACTGGAACTGAGATACTGGTGGTGGTGGCTCCTTCATGATCCGAGGTCCAAAACACGCCGGACCAGGAGGGCCTTCCTCCTCCAGTTGCTCAGACAAGTAGATTCTATCCAGCTTGTTACGGACATCGCCTGGAGCTAACATCCGACCTCCTATCCGAGGTCCCAACGCCCCATCCACTCTGTGGTATCCAGCTCGTGCCATGGCCGAGTCTCCATCATCATATCGGTCATCGCCTTGACCGACGTTCTGAGGTTGCTGAACATACTCCGGCTCTCGCTGATATTGCCCCTGCTGCCGAGGTTGTTGCTGATACCTCGGGGGCGGAGGTGGTTTACCTCGGCCAGCCGATGCTGCTTGACCGCCGTTCTGATTTCCCTGACCGGAGTTGCCTGGGCCGGGGTTTCCCTTAGCTCGGCTAGCATTGCCCTGGCCCACCTTCTGCTTTGCTGCTAGGACTGGATCATACATCTGCAGCTGCTGGTTCTGACCCGAGGTGACACTCCGGGCTCGATCGGCTCCTCCGACGAGTGGAGACGAGGCTTGCCCCTTGGACACCTGACTGACTGGCCTAGCTGAATAAACCATCTCTGAATCACCAGCCCCGGCATTGCTCTGCGGAGAGCCTCATTCTGCTGGTTAGCCACATATACTAACTCATTGACTCGCTTCTGCTGCGCACGCCATGCATCTCCAGATAATCCGGATAGCTCGGCCCTGCCTGCCTCGGCAGCTCTGAGGTTCTTAGCAGGGGAACTATACACCGGCCTTCCAGTTGACACGCGACTCCCACTCCTAGCCGAGGTGGTAGGTCGAGCCTCCCTGTTTATCTCATCGTTGAGCCCCTTGCCTCTCTGCCGCACCTCGGCTCCCCTATGTGTATCAACCGCTACCGGGGTGAAGCCATTCGCTGCATTGTACTCGCGCAGATCTCTATTGAACTCATCTCTAGCTGTTATCATTGCTACAGCCTCCTTCTGCAACAGGACACGCTTTGCCTCTAGGTCGGCCACAGTCACTACTATGTCCACTCCTGGATTTACTGGGTCTGCCAGTGTATCCACTATCTCTACCAGGGTCGCACCTCGGCCCCGCAGCTCTGGGGTGCCAGGCAAGTCCTTCTCTAGCCTGGGCTTTGCAGATCTCACCTTAGCAACCTCGGCTGCCTTGGACTGGCTGGCATCTACTTTGCCAGCGGCGTCAACCGGACCTGTCATCATCACCTCTACGCAGCTCTCGGGGCGAGTGATACGCCGACCTAAAGCCGCGAGGAGAGGAGTTTCGTCGTCCACGAGCACCTGCTCCGGGTACCCGCGAACAACCTCGACAGCAACGTACGTGACGAAGCTGCCGAGCATCATGGTGAAGCCGTCTCGGGGAAAGGCTTGCCGGCGAAACACCCCGCGTTGTCGCTGATGAAGGTGAACTCTCCGATCTTGGCGACAAGCCCGGAAAGAACACGCTCGCCTGAGCCCGTCCGGATGAAAACTCCCTCCAACGCCTCAATCTGCCCCACGGTGGGCGCCAACTGTCGTGGTGGGATCACGGCAGATGCCATAGGTATGGCTAAGATGGGGCCGAATGGTCGTTGGGGGAATCCGGGGAGGGTTTATGCACTCAAGAAGTGCACACGCAAGAACACGCAAGAACACGAACGAAGAACCAAGAAAGCAAGAACACAAAACACACCACGATGTACCCTGCTTCGGGGCCCTCTTGCGGAGGTAACACCCCTACTGCAGCACTATCCTAGTCAGTGTATAGCTCAAGTGACAAGTACAAGCTGCTCCTCGAGCTGTATGATGATACAATGGTGAGAACTTGAGGTAAAAGATGGAGCTAACGGGAGGAGAAGGCACTCCGAGCTGATCCGAGGTGTTTCCGGGGTTTCCGAGCTTCCTTCCTCTCTTTCTCTCTTGATCAACTAGCTCCAGCGCGGGGGGGGGGTCTCTCTCTTGATCTTGGATCCTCCAGCAGGAGGGGGTGAAGCCCACTATATAGGCCAGCCGGGTTACCATTGTGCCCCTCGCAGAACACTGTTGCCATGCCTCTGCAACGGTCACCACCGTACCACCGTACCTCGGTCGGGACAAGACGTGGCTTGCCCATCTCCTGTAGCCTAACGGCAGAACTAGCATGTCCCCTCTGACCGAGACAGGACGTGGCCTGGCAGAGCTACCTCGTAGCCTTTTCCCAGACCTCGCGTAGCAGCGATCAGAGACGTGCAGGCCCGCCGAACCCGGAGCACGCCTCTGCCATGCTCCTTGACAGACGCTCCCGTGTCAGGCGCTCTGTACCCGGCTGGAAGTGACAGGAGCATTGACTCCTGCCCGACCTACAGCCCACCACCTCGGTTAGCTCGGCACGGATGTGACGGGCTCGTACCTCGGGTCTTGCGCTTAATCTCCTTTACCAGGTCGGATCTTACTTCCTCCCACAGCTTCTCCTGCACTCACACACAAACCACTGCACTGAGGTAGTTAGGTCGGCTGAACATAGCTCGGACAGTGAACCTCGGCCCTGGCCAACAGTATACCTCGGACCCCTCTGGGCCAAAATAGGTCGGCCTGTACTCTCCAGGTCAAGATGAAGCTCGAACTTCCCAGGCCCAAACAGGTCGGCCCTTTCCGTACCTCGGCACAACTTCGAACACCACCTTATGCCAAGCCTTGACCCTACCCGGGGATACTCCCCCGACAGATGATATGCCAAGTATGCAAAGGTTTGAGCTCTCCACAAAGATGCGATCAAGTTACTCACTTGAGAGCCCCTCTTGATAGTACGCCGTCTATCCTATAACCCGGTCTCCCACTAACACCATGAGACCGGTAAAATAGAAACCCTATCAAGATCATACCTTTGCCTTGCGCATTCCACTTGAGCTAGATGAAGACGATCTTGACTCCCTCAAGTTGGAACACCTTTCTTGATTGTGTGCTTGCTAGCACATGCTTGATGAAGACATCTCCAAATGCTCCCCCATACACCATTATGGGAGAGCCTCGCTTAGCTCCGTCTTCATGTATCCACTTGCGCTTCATATTCTTCTCTTGATATAGATGATGGCTTGGAGAAAACATGAAGTTCACTCAATCTTCTTTTCCAAGCCATGCTTGCAATAAGCTCAATTCTTCATATGACCATTCTTCATATAAACCCTTGAATAGAGCATTGATCATCATGTAATCTTCGGTCCGACTTCATGAAGATGATGTCTTGAATCCTTCAAGACATACTTGCAATATGTTCAACTCTACACATGACCATTCTTCATATAAACCCTTGGATGGAACCTTGGTCATCATGTAATCTTCTAGAGTCCAACACATGAACTCCAATCTTTTCCTATGGACAAGATCTACAAGTATATCTCAAAGTAAACATTAGTCCATAAGGATTGTCATTAATTACCAAACCACGCATGAGACAACACATGCACTTTCACGTAGCTAAGGTTGGTCATGGTGGGGAGTAAATTTTAGACTATTAACATGCATTTGGGAGTAACATATGTGTGGTGTCACGCAAATGTTCATTTATTAAGTTGTCGACTCATAATGCCTTGAAACGTGATTATGTAAAATGCGTGATATGAAAAGCAAATAGTTCGGCTAAGCGCAATTAGCATTAATTGCCCATAATTTATATTCATCCAATGCAAATATTTTCACAAGAGTTCCATTATACAAAGCATAATGATTAAAAGGATGAAATAGCAATATAAGGAATATATCTTTTGGTATTTACAAAAGAAGGTGTGTTATTTTGATCAAAATAATGCCATATACAAATGGTAACATGCCCTATTACATATTCCAATGTAGAAGCTAATGGGTGGATCTTTTGACAAAGTTTAGTCACAATTTTCTAAACAACAAAATTAGATTGTGCATCCTGGATCATTTCCCTCGACGGTCGAACTACGCACCTTGGCCTAGTGTTCATTACATACTCCCTCCATTCCAAAATAGTCTACATTCTGGCTCCATATGAAGTTCCAAAATACTCTACATCTTGGCTGGGTCCCACATACCTAATTAAGACGAGAGAGAAAGGCTAACTACATCATCTCCATCCCCACCAATCTGCATTCTCGGGCCCAACTACATGCTTTTTTTTTTCCGTGAATTGCATGGCTAACATTAATTAATTAAGCATGGGTAATTGGAATAATGCTTTGTTTCCTGTGCTCAATTAATGCATTGCATGCTTGGTGTGTGACAAAGTAGTACTAATAAATACTTGGCTAATTTGTAAGAATTTTGCTAGGATGTAGACTATTTTGGAATGGAGGGAGTAAGTCCAAATCCAACTCAGGCTTAGGCTATTAGGAAATAAAGAATGATGCACACATCCCCAAGTTATTCCATGAGGCGTCCAACTACAATTATTACATACAAATTATAATAAATTTTGCTTCCAAATTTTAAAATACAATGACATAGAAACATATTAAAAACCATGACTCCAATAAAACGGATACCATTTCATGCTCCAATCGAGGTATAATTGAAATAGGCATGTCTAGTTTTTGACGTAATGAGCATTCGGTTAATGCAAGTGGCAAAGTTGGTAGAGACAATCCCAGGTCACAACAGCGAGCACATAACAGACAATACAAGCATGGGCATGGGCCAAAGGTGCTAGACTACCAAAATTATGTACTCCTAGACCCGCCACTGCCGTAAATATTCCTTTATGTTGTTGGGCTACACGAGGGCTTCAACAGTTCTAACCCTGGTCCTAGACCCGCCACTGTCGTTAATGTTCCTCATTTCCATTTCATATATCTCTATAAAATGGTACTCTATGTTAAGCCTAAAATCTACTGATATGATTCTCTCAATTTGTTAGGGTTGTTCATTCCCATAGTTACCCTCTCTTGATTTTTTAGCTACCCTTGCCTTTAATTTAACTTCCCCATATTAAGTACGCCTAGTATCTGCTTTTGAGGGATAAAAAAGGTCCATCCCAAAAATTCGTTTATTATTTCTTGTAGTGCTTTTCAATCACATTGCATTTTAGTATTTTACTATGAAATTTAGAGCACTTCAGAGATGGAATGAGATCTCAAAAAAATACTACCTTGATAAAGCTTGGAAAATTGTCACCTAGATATGCTTTCTGCAGAAGATCACGGATGGAAACGAAAATAACCTGGCTGTCTCTCCAAGCATTGGTTCCTTTATTTTGTAGTACTTCAACAACGATTCCTTGCAACTTGAACATAAACAATGTCTTTGGTTATCGGTGGAGCCCATGTGAGAAAGCACATGATGTCATTGACCAATGACCAAACGAGAAATGACTCAGCACTCCCTAGAAATAAGAGACCAACAGGAGTTTGATGCTTTGCGATCTTCTCCTTGATTAATCAAATGGTATGTGCCACAGGTGTCAATCATCAGAGGGACGAAAAGGGAAAGATTCTGCAGATCCGGGTCGTCGAAAGCTACTACCAAATGAAGTAGCTTCCTCTTTGACGTTCCCTGCGTACGTGTGGGTAATTGTTTGCCCTGTTGTGCTCAGATCACTAGGCGTTTGGTAACCATCATTTCAGACATAAATCATAAAATTCAGTTGAGATTCAATATCCAAACCTGTATGGCTATCATGAAATTGATACGTCATTTCGATTTGAATTCCAGCGAATGCTTATTATATCAATTCTTGTCTCTAACCCTGTCATTTCACTATGCAAAATGTAAGGAAATGCGGACATCGATATCTTTTCATTTCATTTCTTCCAAATGAAATAAATTGATGGGTGCAAAAAAGAACTCTTAGCGATTAGTCAGATCGCTGTTAATCGGGTGTCACTAGCAAAAGGGTTCCCTTTGCAAAGGGAAAAATCAGAGCATTACAACATGCCACGTGGTGTGCTGGCAGACCTTCCGGTGG
The DNA here is from genome assembly GCA_947311845.1 of Poa pratensis. Classification (NCBI taxonomy): domain Eukaryota; kingdom Viridiplantae; phylum Streptophyta; class Magnoliopsida; order Poales; family Poaceae; genus Poa; species Poa pratensis. The sequence continues at coordinate 56,030,932 of CAMZMU010000034.1, read as the reverse complement.
CGAAATCAAATTTGATTACGAGGTGGTCCCGCCCGCGCGTCGCATACACGAGCGGTACGTCCATCCGCCGAAGGCCCCGCGATGCCCGCCTGCGCCCCGCCTGGCGCCTGCCCGCGCGTACATCCAAGGATCGTACGTTCCGGCCGCCCGCCGCTGTACATTCAAAACGGAGCCCCGCGTGTGTCTTTCGATCGTCAGCAATGCAAGCATAAAAAAATGGAGCCCCCGCGTGGTGGCTTGAATCGTACATGCAGAAGATGCAAAAACGAAGCCCCCATTGATCGGAAAGGAATCACAGGTACACACGGGCTGTGAATGTACAAAAGGAAAAAATAGATGAACTATGTACGGAACAGTGTACAACTACATATAACAGTAGTATAACCTACGCCTATAAAAAAATAATGTATATCTATGTTGTTACTAGATGTACACGCTGCTACTGATAGATGTACAACCATGATACAACTAAATGTACACTCACATTTCTACCGGATGTACATAATGCTACTAAATGTACAACCAGACTGCTACTGGATATACACGATGCTACTGGATGTACACACGCGATGCTACTGAATGTACACACATGCTGCTACTGAATTTACATGCACATGTTGTACAACTACGTAGACACAGTTTGTACAGACACCGATTGTACAACTAGACAGACATAAGTTGTACAAACACAGGTTGTACAACTATACAGACACAGCTTGTACAACTACGCAGACACAGTTTGTACAGACACATGTTGTGCAACTACACAGACAGGTTGTACAACTATACATAACCGGAAGTACACAAAAAAAAGTTTGTCGAAACCTATCAACATGGGATCTAGTTTGGAAGATCTCGACGCGATGAGCTCAAAAATGAAAAAGGTTCGTAATTTGGATAAACGGTTCTCAAAATATTTCGTTTTGAAGTTTTCATTTTGAAAAATAAAAGGGAAAAAGCTGCCCTCCCACCTCCCGTGTCCCCTTCTCTCTCCTGCTCCCCACTTTCAATATGGTTGTGACACTTGACGAATATGCATGCAACTATTGATACAGCACGAAGGAGAATGTGACACTTGTCAACACGAGATGGTCTGCTGGGTTTCCTTTGCAAAGGAAGCCTTTTTCTAGTGATTTCTGCCTAATTTTGTTCCTTACAAAAGCTATTTCTAAAGCCTATTACCAATCTAGCCCAACTAGCGAACTAGATGAATCCCCGAAGCAACCCCCAATTAGGCAGCTACGCTTTGGGCCTACGGCCGTAGCCCATTAGGGCATCCACACTGTGTACGTTGCCAAACTTGCACCTGAGTAACATCTAAAAAAAAAAAACTTGCACCTGAGTACCTTTCGGCAATGGCAAATTTAGCTAGCATAGTCCAGCGCATGTGGTTCTAATTCTTATAAGATGGGACCCATTGCCGATTCAAATAAAATATAGAAAACACATGTTTTATCCTCAGCTCAATCATCTGACATATATTGTTTGCTCTGCCAAATTCCTTCCCTATAAATACAATGTTTTATTAGGTTGGATCAGTTTTGCATCAGAATACCAAGTTGCGCCGGTTATCTACTGTTTCAATTTGGTAACACGTAAGGAACTAGTCTAAATGCGATTTTGGCATTTGAAACTACCTATTTGGCATAAGTTGTGCTTGCTCAAACTAATCGATGTGCCACACCCACTCGTGACGCAAGTAGATCAGGTTGATCTCTTGTTCTGAAAAAAAAAATCAAACTAAACCCTGGTCGATAGATACAATTAGGTAAAGTCCGGTTTTTCGAAGACCCGGTTAGGACAGCGCAGGACACTGGTACGTTTTCCAAGTTGATCATAACCGTGTGGGAGTTTTTCTTCTTATTATTTCGTACTAGTTGAATGTCCGTGCATTTCCACGATTCCTTTTTTTCCAGATTGTTGCACTTACCATACATGTAAACTTAAAATACACGTAATCACGTAAATAGAAATTGTAACCACATAGTATTCAGAAACATTAACATTTTTCACTTCATATAATCCAAAAAGCCTTTTCTATTTATCCATTTTAATTTCATCATTAAATAGAAACAAAGCTTTTTGGATTTTTTCCATTTTATTGAAATAATTTTCAAATTTTAAAGGGGAAACTAATTAGAAAAAGGTCTATACTGCAACTTATAAAAGAGGAGTTCTTCTACAGAACCTACGATTGATATTTAGTAAACTGGAGGACATGTTAGTATATTTCTTGTCCGATCTATGCACCGAGAAGAAATTTGTGTACGAGATTGGTATTGATTTTATTGTTGATCGCATCTAGGAATTAAAAAAATGATTTTTAGATAAGATGCATACATTACTTGATGTAAATATTTTTTTGGGTACACATTAAGTATTTATTGGTATAATTTAATGGGTGCCTATATTTAAAATACCATACTAACAAGTCTCAGATTCTAGCTTCGTCCAGAGACATCGAAATCTCATAAACGTCGTAGCTCACTTCCTACAACAAATAAAATCGGTAGCAATGTAATTATTATTTCATTTTAGGACATCAATGAAATAATGTCCGTCTTTCCCCACAGAGATCTTTGGAGAGTGGTGTTTTGGGTCCCGAGCTCACATGATCCTTTCTAAAAATAAAGAAATTAAAAAAATCTGAGAATACTGGTGACGAATATATACAAACATTCTACATACGTGCCAAGTTCAAATCTGATTTGAGTGGACAGTGCAGCACAGAGAGCATACGATGACACCTGCAACAATTGCATATCTTTCGACACCACTTACCTAACAAATATGTAAAACATGTCGTTTGGTCCTTTCATTGGAATTAATAGGCATGGGCAATCGTTCATACTAATTACTAGGTTGTGGGTTTATAAGGCAAGAACTAGCAACAAGGTTTGATTGGCAGCTTTTGAAGGTTTTGAATGCAATGGGAGGCAAAGCACTCGTATGCATAATGGCGGGCCAAGACATAGCAAAAAATATAATTAGTCAGATTTTCCCCAAGACCGCGCATAGGTCCCGCAGATGGCACATTATGCAGAAATCAAATCAGAAGCTTTGTTCATGATTGGGCCGACACCCAGGTTTGGTTGAGGACTTCAATGATTGTGTTGATTTCAGCATGTCACACGAGAAATTTGAGGAAAATGGTGGTTGTTTATTCAGGAATGGCAAGAAGCTTGGCATTCACATTTTGATGCCCTTTATGAGATAAGAGACCTATGGGTTCCATGCTACTTCAGAAAATCTTATTACCCATTCCTTCAGTCCACTCAGCGCAGCGAGAGATTTAATGGTGTCCTAAAGCATTATGTGAACCCTTATAACTCGATTCTGAATTTTGTGAAACAGTACGAAAAAATACATGTGTTGGTACATGTAAAGGAAGGCAGCAAGGACTACTGAACATACCAGTTAGAGCTTCGAACTTGGTTATATCGTCAAGACATTTGGCACGTATGTAGGACATATGTACATATTCATCACCAAATTTTCAGAATTTTTAAAATTATTTTACTATTTTATTTATTTTTTATTCGGTCATAAGCATATGAACTCGAGGGCCATTATGAATTTCCGGGATAGTAAAGTAGTATTACTGCTAGACGATTGACACACCTCTTAATTGTTGACCAAACTATTTGTGGAGATGATATTACACAAGAGGTTCTACATACTTTGAACACGTGTGTGATGCCAGAGGGCTGGAATGATACTACTGTGGTGCTTATTCCAAAGGTAGATATTCCAGAACAAATTACTCAATTCCGGCCTATAAGTCTCTGTAATGTGATTTATAAAATTAACTCGAAGATGTTGGCTCTAAGGCTGAAAAGGGTTCTGCCAGATGTGATTTCGCCCATGCAAAGTGCATTTGTTCTTGGTAGGCTTATAACGGATAACGTTCTGGTGCTTATGAGTGTGTTCATTCTATTAAAAGAAGAGATCTGGGAGTACGGGCACTTGTGCTGTTAAGCTTGACATGCAAAAAGCATATCACCGTGTTGAGTGGGTGTTCTTGGAAAAGATGATGCGTAGATTGGGTTTTGCTGAAAGATGGATCTCTCTTATCATGAATTGTGTCAGATCGGTGAGATATCAAGTGAGGTTTAATTCTGATGATGAAACAGATATGTTTACTCCTACTAGGGGTCTCCGTCGGGGGGATCCGCTTTCTCCATATTTGTTCCTTCTGTGCGGAGGGGTTATCCAGTCTCCTGTTGTATGAAGAAGAAGTTGGTGGCATCGATGGGGTAAGGGTGTGCAGGAATGCACCGTCAGTCTCACATCTACTTTTTGCTGATGATTCCCTTATTCTCATGAAAGCTGATATGACTAATGCAACTTCCTTGCAACAAGTTTTGGATATGTACTGTGCAAACTCAGGACAACTTGTGAGTTTAGCCAAATCTAGTATTTTCTTTTCACCAAATACAATGTTCTTATCAGGGCCGAGATTTGTGAGGTATTGCATATTGATACAGAGGCACTTTCAGATAAATACCTTGGTCTTCCAGCTTTGGTGGGGGCGGACAGAAGTGACTGTTTTGTCCATTTTTATTGAGAGAATTATTAAAAGGATTAACGGTTGGAAGGAGAAACAATTATCTACTGGCGGAAAAAGAGATTTTACTGAAATCTGTGGCTAAGGCAATACTGGTTTATGCTATAGCCAAATTCTGGTAGGGAGATGATGATATATAATAGTAACAAAACGCACTGGTTTGCATGGTGGAAGCTTTGCTAACCAAAAATGAAGGAGGTTTAGGCTTCAGAGATTTCCATTCTTTTAAGTTAGCCGTGCTCGCAAAACAAGTTTGGAGGTTAATCAATGAACCTGATTCTTCATGTGCAAGAGTGCTTAGGGCTAAGTATTACCCTAATGGAGATATTTTACAGGCTGGTCCTAAAGTTGGATCTTCATTTACATGGCAAACTGTTCTAGCTGGCATAGCTACGTTTAAAAGGGGTTATATTTGGAGAGTAGGAACAGGGGACAAGATTAATAATTGGAACGATCCTTGGCTTCCATCAAGTCCAGATAGGAAAATTATTACACCAAGAGGTGCATCTGTGTATATGAAGGTTTCTAAACTTATTGATCCGATTGTTGGATACTGGGATGTACAACTTCTGAACGAGATGTTTAACACGGTGGATGTGGGCAGAATTTTACAAATTCCATTACATAATCAAGGGTTGATGACTTTATTGCATGGCACTATACCAAATTTGGGCAGTATACGGTGAGATCGGGTTATCATTTACAATGGAAGCACCAATTTGGACCTAGTGCTGGGCAGTTAGCACTTCCTGGAAATTTTGTGACTAATCCAGTGTTGAAAGCCCTATGGAAATTAAAAGTCCCAAGCAGGGTTAAGATTTTTGTTTGGCGAGCTCTTCATGGAATTGTTCCACTGAAATGCATATTGGCAAACCGTCATATTGGGGATAGTGGGGCTTGTCCAATTTGTAATCAAGGTGCGGAAGATGTGCTTCATCTTTTATTTATCTGTCAGCTGCGAGAGAGATGTGGCAAGAGTTGAATTTGACGTTTTAATCCAAGAAGTTGTTCATATTGATAGAGCTGGTTCAGCCGTGTTAGAATTTCTATTAAGAAGCAAGGGGATACAATGCCTGGCATCAATAGTGTTGATCGGATGGAAGTTATTGCTGTCACTTGTTGGTACTTATGGTGGATCCGAAGAAGGCGAGTTAGAAACGAAGATGTTCCTCCTCTGTACAAATGCAAAATGTCCATTCTGGCAATTGTTGCAAATGCTGTAAAGATAAATAATATTCAGCCAATTGATGGGCGAGAATCATGGACTAGACTAGCGCCCAGACAGGTGAAATTGAATGTAGATGCTTCTTTTCATGAAGAGGTACTTGCAGGGGCTGTTGGAGCTGTTTTACGAGACTTCCAAGGGAATTTTGTTGCAGCTGCTACCAATTTATTCCGCGTGTGAATTCAGCTGCCATGGCAGAAGCGATTGCAATGAAAGAAGGCTTAGCGTTGGCGATCAGATGGGATGCAATAGTATTGTGGCTGAATCTGATGCAATGGAAGTGGTTGAAGCGTTTACTGGAGAGGAGGCATGGTGGAATGATTATGTTGCTATTTTTGCAGATTGTGTTGACATGGTGGCAACAATTGGGGAGGTATCTTTTGTTCATTGTCCAAGGGAAGCAAATGGTGTTGCTCATGAATTAGCTAGAGTTAGTTTTTTAAATAGAGATGCTTGTACTTGGGCCGATGATCCCCGTAGGTTTTTGGTTGATAAACTCCTAAACGATGTAACTATTGTGGATGTTTGAAGCAGCAAGTTTCAGACGCACTCTTTTCCATATCAGGGTACCTAAGGGACTGGAAGGTTTTTAATGAGGCGGCTTGCTAGCTTAATATAATGGTTTTAAATTAAAAAAAAAACATCAAACATATTTTTTCTTTTGTGAAAACTAACATCAGAGATCCGATAATGCAGATAAACAAAGCTAAATTAGTATAACTTATTTCACACAAACAAACCATAGCATGTCGAAATGAACCTAACAACAGGCTGAAAATTAACGTTAGCACTTGCCCCTAGATCTCTGAGGCAAGTACGACGCGAGAGGCACAAACGCACTGTGGTGAGCGCAGGCATGCAGCAGGTTAATTAGGTTTCTTTGAACATTGAGAACTCTCCCGTCGCGGAGGCAAGTACTCCATCACAGGGTCTGTCACCACCTCGGAGGTCAAGGACGAGGAGATGGAGGAGTTAACCATGTTCAGTATGCTGCTCCAGTAGCCCTTGTCCTCCTCCCCTTCCTCGTTCGGTTCACCGCCGCCGGCATCTGACAGCCTTTGGTGTGTGCCGGCGACAGGAGAACAGTCGAGAAGCACACTGGCCAACGTCCCGGCTCCGGCGAACCCCGGCTCGGCGCCGCCACCGAAATGGTCCTCCTCGCCGTACGACTGCAGTGGCTGGACTGATGTGCCGTGCATGTCGTGGGACGCAGCAGCAGCGAACAGCGCGGCGCTCTCGGAGAAGCTCAGCGTGGAGGTCGGCGAGTCGAGCACACTGGAAGACGCGGCGGCGGCGGCGAGGCGAGAGCCCTGAGCTTGGCCTCGCGAGCCAGGCGCGCCTCGGCCTCGAGCCGCGCGCTCTCCCACTGCGCCGTGTGGCTGAGGTGCGCGGCGACCCTGGAGCGCGAGCCGGAGCCGGAGCTGGCGTCGGCGTCGGCGCGGGGCTTGTGCGTGACAGGGTCGATGCCCATCTTGGAGAGCCGCTTCTTGAGGTGCGTGTTCCAGTAGTTCTTGATCTCGTTGTCGGTGCGCTTTGGCAGGTGCGTCGCGATCGCCGACCACCTGCAGGAGAGGGAAGAAGAACATACACATAAGTTACACGATCGTTTTACTACCTCTGTTTACCACGCGACGGCATGAATCTGGAGTCAGAGAAGAAGCGATGGAAGCCGAACGTAATGTGCGCGTAAATGATTAGAGGTGAGAGTGGTACCGACAGAGATGGGAGGGAATGATGTGCGAATAGCAAGTCAAAATGAGAGGACAGCAAGCGATCGAGCGAGCGGTGACTGACAATGGTCCAATGCCTGACATGGATGGTGAGCCACAACACAGCTAGGGGGCTCAGCTGCTTTAATGCAAACGTGAGTAGGTGACTAACCAACCCAGCTGGTTTAAACGTACTACTAAGTAAGACGAAGATCTCTTATTTTTACCCTATAGATGATTTCCGTGATATAGTACATTAGTACTAGTACTATCCTGTATGGGGCTGTCAGAGGTAAAAGGTATGCAAATGAGCTGTTCTTCTTACACCTTCTACTTTTTTCATCAAGATCCCCTGCCTGCCTTGTTCATTCCAGAGGTAAAAGTTGGTCGATCCGTTTCGAAAATTCAGAGAGGGAATGCATTCCCGCATGCAGAATCGGAATTGCAGACACGCCTGATGTGCATAATTCGAGTTTCTTTGCGCAAGCAAATTCAGTGGGTGGACGATCCATCTCCATGATGGATGAACTGAAATGGGATCATCGTACGTACCTGTTACCGAGGAGCGCGTGGAGCTGGATGATGCTCTGCTCCTCCTGCAGGGTGAACTTGCCCCTCTTGATGTCCGGGCGCAGGTAGTTGGTCCACCGGAGCCGGCAGCTCTTGCCGCAACGCCGCAGCCCTGAACACAAACACACATGCATGAGAAACAACAACATCGATCATCGCCGCCGCCAACAAGACAAGTAAGTTTCCACGGCCGGGAGGGTCGCTCGGTCACTCACCGGCCTTGGCGGGCAGCGAGCGCCAGCAGCCGTGGCCGTGGTGGTCGATGTGCGCGAGCAGCTTCTGGTCCTCCTCCGGCGTCCACGGCCCCTTCTTCAGCCCTGCCTCCTTCTCGCAGCACGGCGATCGCCCCATCCTCCGGTCGTCCTACAGTTACACCAAGCAACAGGTGCAAGAAGACGGTACACTTGGGGAAGAGGCTCGGCTGGCTTGGGAAAGAAGAGTGACGGCCAAGTCCAGTGATGCAAGCGACATAAATAGGGTGTCTGCTACCGAGGACTGAGGATTGAGGAGTACTGACTGGCTACCCAGTGCAGTGCGAGATCAGAAGAATCTTCTTGGGTTTCAGTGAGACCGAGGCGACCCCAAAGATGGGCCCACAGGTCAGCACGAGGGCAAGATCGGGATTCCTCGCAGCGACGGCCACCGATCTCCGCCGCGCGTCGGGATCAAATGCAAGGCGAGAGGCGGACGTCAGATCGTGTGCGTGGGTAGGTGAGGGTGCACGGTGCGTGGGTCTTTTCGCCGGCGTTTCTGCGTGCGCACCGGCCGACCGGGACGATGTTGACAGCGTTTGGTGCGAGGTTCCTCGCCGCCGGCCGCCGCCTCCCGCAGTCTCGTCGGAGCTGCCACATTGAGAGTGTAGCCCGCGCGCTCAGCTGAGAGCCAAGTTGATTCTGGGGCACTGCACTGGTCCCGTTCCGTGACGTGTCAACGTAGGATATGCCCTGTTCTGGACACGAGTTATGGAGGCCCTTCCTGCATGCAGGTGAAAAGGACTCGCTCGCTGCATCCCACAGTCAATTGACTTCTTTGACACTTTTTGGCATCTTTGGTTGACGCATTGGTTGGGGCTAATCCATTAAGCCATGTCAGTATCAAGTCTTCCCAAACTTTCAATGCCCAGTCAAATTAGAATGAATGAATTAGTTTGCTTCTAAACATAGGAAATATCTGGTGGGGACTTGCATTCACAAAGAGCCCACAGTAAATTCTCCAATTGTCTTAGAACTAAAAGCTTTACGTACACCTACGTCAAAATGAGAGCACGCAGGGTGACGGTTATTTGGCCCTTTACTTTTGGTTAAAGAAATGCAATTTATATATGCCTAAAAAGTACAACCTTTCTCAGGGTTTTGCTCACTCTCCGTCTATTTAGTCTTTCTTAAATCTCAGCCGATTCAAAAAAAGTGTAACACTAGTTCAGTAAAAGTTCTAGAAAAGTGTAATTAAGTAGAAAAAACAGCTAGTACATTTTAGTGAAAAGTGTGTAACTGCAGCTTAGTGACAAGAAACCGCAGTTGCACCTTCCTAGATTGAAACTTCAGAAAAATCTAAGTTGTCAAAGGCATAAACAGACCCTTTTTTTATACTAAGAGAAAACTAACCTGCTCATGATCCTTAGGCTAAAGAGCATGGAGCAGACAGATAGATGAAAGGAAATTCTCCTGCTTGCTTGATCGGAATCTATTCACATTTAGAATAGCTTAAGTGCTACTTAGCTTCCCTTAGTAGTTGAAACTCGGAGGGATAAAGATAGTCATCTCTCATACTTGCCAATTGCAAGGTTGATCAGCAAGGCTTTGTTTTTAATTGTTGACGTACCAGTATATAAATCTAAAACACGATGTTACATCCAAACTCTACACACTGCACTCTCATCGACACTTTGACATCCAATCAACATAGGGAAAAACTTCGCCAAGGACGGCGATGCGCTTTGTGGCTGGGGCAGCCGTGTCACACTGGGTGGCGAGCTGAGGAGTTCGTCCTCTCTCCCGGTGGCTTTGGGCGTGCGGGAACATTCCAGCCTTGGATTCTAGAGGGTCAAGGCTTTGGCGGTAACCTTCGGCGGGCTAGACAGTGTGTGCTCTAGCATCATGGGTTATTAGCGTTCTCACCGTTGCCGACAGATGTGCAAGGTGGAGACTTTGCGGTCTTGGCCTTGTGCATTCAGCCGCCGATGTCGTGCTCTGACATCCATGGAGTTGGGTGGTTGCCCCCTTGTGTAGCGGCATCATGTTGCTGATTTGGGCATATTTGCCAATAATCAGAGTTGGTCGGTGCACATGGAAATTGGCCTTTGGAATGCGATTTGCTGGACGGATGCCCGTGCGAAGAGGTTCCTATCTTGGCCACTGCACTGTGTTGCCTCGTAACCTATTACATGTGTGGTGGCAGTGGCGGAGCTTCATGGGGGCGAAATGGGCTGTCGCCCCTCCAGCCCACGAAGATTCAGCCTAATATATACATGTATTTGGCCCATTTGTCTGCTAAAAATCAGTCTAAAGCTTATATTTTAGCCGCCCAGCCTATTGGCCCCTCCACGAAATCGGCCCAAGCTCCGCCACTATGTGGTGGCCTCTGCTGGCAGCGTGGTGTGTCAATCAGATTTCTCGACTAGTGCGGTCGTTTGGCAGTGACAAGATTTTGGCTTCGTGTCCTCGCGTTGCACCATTGCGTGAGTGGTGATCATGGCTCTGGGCGATAGCCTTGCACGACCTTCGCCGGTGGAGACGACGACGGCACCCTCGCGCGTTGTTCTACCCCTCGAGGAGCTTTGATTCACCTCCACAACTCGTGGTTTAGTCCTCTTGGTGAAAACCATGATCTGTCTTGCAGATCGGATGACGACGACGACGTTTTGAAAGTCGCTCCCTCTCTGGAGGCGTTTTTCTTCGAAGTATGACCCCCCGAGTGGCACGATTGCCGATTGCTGAGAGGAGCAAGACATGGCCACATGTTTAGTCTGGGTAGCCGAGTCCAATGATTATTCAGAGGATGTCATGCGAGTGACCAAAAAGAAAACCAAGTTCAGCATACACATGTGTTCTCACGAAGGTGATGATTTCAATTCTACGATATATTCTCCATGGTGGAGTTTGTTGAAGTTGTGTCGCATATGTGTATATACTGCAATTGGATTTGGATTACGAAGTAGGTTCGTGTTGGAGTCGAACACTTGTAACCTGGACGTAATATATAAACACACCGTGAGTAGACACAAGATTATAGAAGGACGGTCTGACATCCGTGAAAGGAGTGTCCCTACCGGCGTGGCGGTGTGATGTGTCTGTTGACCTTGTCGGATTTATCGTCAATGGTATTATTATTTGTACATTGACAGGAACACTCCTTATGCATGTCTCGGGATATAGGGGTTGATTGTTGAACCCCAAGAACTGCGTATAGTGTTCCGTATTTGATCGGTATATGGCGTATTAACTTGTCAAGGTGCTAGTATATAAATATAAGCAAGATTTTTACTATACGAAGACCAACATTTATTAATTAGATGAATTACCAAGAAGGCCTGATGGTTCAGCAAATCCACTGTACGTGGAGCATCAGCATAGGACTCGAAGAAACTCGTAGGAAACCAGCCAAGAACCCCAAGCCGCCTGCTCGAAACAGCCATGCCTGACGATCGCAAGTGCAGTAGATCTGTAGATGGACACCTGGCTACGGATGGAAATGAACCTAACCGAACAATGCGCCACCCGATTAGGAAGATGAGTAGTACCTCGGATACTGTCAGCCCCAACACCATTCATTCTACGGTCATAAGCTTGGGGAAAAATAAATGTGGCTCTGACCATTGAGTGGAACAATCAGATGCAGTACTACTACACCCAGCAATGTACGGCCCTAGAATGACCGACACAGTGGTTTTCAGAGTGGCAGAGTTTAATCTGAAGCAGCTCAGTTAAGTGAGGTGAAGACCGGCGAAGGAGGGATTCAAGTTCAACCGATGGATGGCCCGCTCGACTGACACGGTCAATGCTCGTATTTTCGGCATGGAGAGGCACGAGTACATTTATACCGATCGGAATCGCGAGGAGGCACAGGAGAGAACCCCCATGTTCCGGTAAAACTAGATTCAGACAGCACACGAGACCGTGGAGTAGTCCCACTGACTGCAGTAGACTAACCGCGTAAATGAGCACGCGTGACCCTAATTCATTACGCGAGACAGCAGCGGTCCAAGGGTTGCTTCTTCCAGCCAGGACCCCTGCTCTGCTCTCTTCTTCTTGGCCTCCCGTCCATCGCAGACACCTGAACATGGCTTGCATAGTGTTCTCCTCGTTGGTCTCCGGCGTTCTGCCAAATTACTCCGGTCTTTCTGACTGAGTTCACATGTCCGTCCTTGCCGCTGTACATCTCAAATGGCAAGACTTTCAAACAGCCTTTTGCGGCCAAACAAAGTACTGCTACTGCTCTGTATTTTCCAAGCGCAGCAATTCAGTTCTCAGGTATTCACATGTTCCGGGTAAAATTAACAAAGAGGTGCTCGGAGTAAACCTATGCGTAAAATGCGTACAAAGAGGTGGTCGCCAAACAAAGTACTGCTACTGCTAATGCTAATGCTGCCTGTCACCATATAGGAGTGTCAAACTACTCCTATGTGTTGACAGCAACTACTACTAGTAAAGGGAAGAAGAGAAAGTACAGTCCGTCAATCCGACTATCCGAGTTTACTTGACACCAGTGATTCAGAGGTGTGTGCAGTGCACTGAGTAATCCAAGAGAGGCGCGCTGAAATCCGTCCAAGTTTCAGACTGGCTGCGAGCAGGAGCTCCGCTAGCAGTTTCTTGGTTCGTACGCGCGACGCGCGCACTCCGCATCGAACGGATCGACGGAGGCGATGGCGCAACCACCGGCTCCGGCCGGCCGGGTACGTAGATGTTTCTTCCTAGATCACAGCGACAGGCACACATGGTTCAATCAATACGGGGTTGGGTGAAAGGGATTGGCTCTAGGTGCCTAGGTGGGGAATACTACTCCTATCCGCAGCCGGCCGTGCGATCGACGTCCTTTGCCTCATGGTGAGGCGGCGACGCTGGAAAAGACAAAAACCCCGGGAGAAGAGAACAGAAGACGAGGGTGGTTTTTCCCTTTCGCGTTTAAGGCACCGCATACCCTGTCAGCGCTCGTCCGTCGCTATCGGTCTACCATGTAGGGTGGTGAGTAGGGTAGTACCGCTAGAGCAACTACGTGCTTCTGTCGCTGCGTCGACGGTAACACGAACGGCGGCTTATGCCGACGGCTTTTTGTCGGGGCCGTCGGTATAGAACCTGCGAAGGAAAAAAAATTGGACACAGGGCTAAGCCGACGGCTTTGGTCCCTCTCATTTTTTCTATTTTTCATTTAATATGAAATAAATCATATCTTTAAATCCGTAAATCGAAATTTAACAAATAAAATGTCTAAATCGATTAGAAAAATGAGAGGAATCCAAATATTATATCCATATCATCATTTTCACCATGCATATTATTTTTTGCAACATATTTTTGGTACTTGCTTAATAAAAAAATCATTTTTGGCACTTAAAAAATGGAAAATGATATTTATAAAAATAATTTGGAAATTGTTATTGCCAACAATGTTTGCCATATCAAGATACACCTATGTATCAAATATGGACACATTATCACAAAATATGGCACGGGGATGATCATAACTTGGTCATTTGACGCGAAACCTATACATGTCTATAGATGATAGACCTTTTCGTGAAGTTTTTTTTTTGAAATGTCTGTCAAAACTCAAGTTTATCATTTTTGCTAGCAACTAGTCCACATAAAAGGACTCCATGCCAAAGGATTTCACTTTTTGAGTATTTTCTCCTTAATAAGTTGGTGGACTTATAGCTGAAAACTCCCACTTTGGGCGAAACGGATGGAATCTTTGCAAGAGTTGGGTGGATCTTGGTTTTGGATGTTCCTATGTCCTAACCTAACACAACCAATTAAAAAAGTCCACTGGCCTACCCCTTTTGACTCTGTTCAAAGGGGTACACGAGAATTTTGACTTTTATTCCAATGGGTCTAGGGTTTCGCCGAAGCGAGGCTTCGGAGCGTCGGAAACCCACCAAAATCTAGGTGGTTCCATACCATATGTATAAAAGTGTGTTGGGTGTTGTACATGTCCAAGATCCTACTCCGGTGTGTGACCGGCTTCACCGGCTTCACTTTCTCTTAGTAAGTTGGTTGACTTATAGCTGAAAACTCCCACTTTGGGCGAAACGGAGGGAATCTTTGCAAGAGTTGGGTGGATCTTGGTTTTGGATGTACCTATGTCCTAACCTAACACAACCAAGCAAAAAAAGTCCACTGGCCTACCCCCTTTCGACTCCGTTCAAAGGGGTACACGGGAACTTTGACCTTTTCCAGCGGGTCTAGGGATTCGCCGAAGCGGGGCTTCAAAGCGTCGGAAACCCACCAAAACCTAGGTGGTTTCATACCATATGTATACAAGTGTGTTGGGTGTTGTAAATGTCCAAGATCTTACTCCGGTGTGTGACCGGCTTCACCGGCTTCACTTTCTCTCTAATAAGTTGGTGGACTTATAGCTGAAAACTCCCACTTTGGGCGAAACGGAGGGAATCTTTGCAAGAGTTGGGTGGATCTTGGTTTTGGATGTTCCTATGTCCTAACCTAACACAACCAAGCAAAAAAGTCCACTGGCCTACCCCCTTTCGACTCCGTTCAAAGGGGTATACGGAAGTCTGACTTTTTTCCAACGGGTCTAGGGTTTCGTCGAAGCGGGGCTTCAGAACATCAGAAACCCACCAAAACATAGGTGGTTCCATACAATATGTATACAAGTGTGTTGGGTGTTGTACATGTCCAAGATCCTACCCCGGTGTGTGACCGGCTTCACCGGCTTCACTTTCTCTCTAGTAAGTTGGTGGACTTATAGGTGAAAACTCCCACATTGGGCGAAACAGAAGGAATCTTTGCAAGAGTTGGGTGGATCTTGGTTTTGGATGTTCATATGTACTAACCTAACACAACCAAGCAAAAAAGTCCACTGGTCTACCCCATTTCGACTCCGTTCAAAGGGGTACACGGGAACTTTGACTTTTTTCCAGCGGTTATAGGGTTTCACCGAAGCGGGGCTTCGGAGCGTCGGAAACCCACAAAACCTAGGTGGTTCCATACCATATGTATACAAGTGTGTTGGGTGTTTTACATGTCCAAGATCCTACTCCGGAGTGTGACCGGCTTCACCGGCTTCACTTTCTCTCTAGTAAGTTGGTGGACTTATAGCTGAAAACTCCCACTTTGGGCGAAAGGGAGGGAATATTTGCAAGAGTTGGGTGGATCTTGGTTTTCGATGTTCCTATGTCCTAACCTAACACAACCAAGCAAAAAAGTCCACTGGCATACCCCCTTTCGACTCCGTTCAAAGGGATACACGGGAAGTTTGACTCTTTTCCAGCGGGTCTAGGGTTTCGTCGAAGCGGGGCTTCGGAGCGTCGGAAACCCACCAAAACATAGGTGGTTCCATACCATATGTATAAAAGTGTGTTGGGTGTTGTACATGTCCAAGATCCTACTCCGGTGTGTCACCGGCTTCACCGGCTTCACTTTCTCTCTAGTAAGTTGGTGGACTTATAGTTTAAAACTCCCACTTTGGGCGAAACGGAGGGAATCTTTGCAAGAGTTGGGTGGATCTTGGTTTAGGATGTTTCTATGTCCTAACCTAACACATCCAAGCAGAAAAGTCCACTGGCCTACCCCCTTTCGACTCCGTTCAAAGGGGTACACGGGAACTTTGACTTTTTTTCAGCGGGTCTAGGGTTTCGTCGAAGCGGGGCTCCGGAGCGTCGAAAACCCACCAAAACCTAGGTGGTTCCATACTATATGTATACAAGTGTGTTGGGTGTTGTACATGTCCAAGATCCTACTCCGGTGTGTGACCGGCTTCACCGGCTTCACTTTCTCTCTAGTAAGTTGGTGGACTTATAGTTGAAAACTCCCACTTTGGGCGAAACGGAGGGAATCTTTGCAAGAGTTGGGTAGATCTTGGTTTTGGATGTTCCTATGTCCTAACCTAACACAACCAAGCAAAAAAGTCCATTGGCCCACCCCCTTTCGACTCCGTTCAAAGGGGTACACGGGAAGTTTGACTTTTTTCCAGCGGGTCCAGGGTTTCGCCGAAGCGGGGCTCACCAAAACCTAGGTGGTTCCATACTATATGTATACAAGTGTATTGGGTGTTGTACATGTCCAAGATCCTACTCCGGTGTGTGACCGGCTTCACCGGCTTCACCCGTGTGTTGGGTGTATATTTTGAAACTTATAGATGTTTATACATGATAGACCTTTTTGTGAAGATTTTTTTAATAATTTGTCAAAGATCAAGTTTATCATTTTACATAGAAATTAGTACACATAAAAGGACTCCATGCCATAGCATACTTTTTTTTGAAGGTTTCTTCACTTTATTTGATCTTTTTCAAAAAAGGTCAAAATGGCCATCATGAATATTCATCGTAAGAGGTAAAATTTTCTAACTATTGATGTTTCTGTGATGCAAAAGATGATATGGATGGCATATTTGAATTCCTCTCTTTTTTCTAATCGACTTAGACATTTTATTTGTCAAATTTTGATTTACGGATTTAAACATATGAATTATTCCATATTAAATGTAAAAAGAAAAAAATAAAGTAAAATTCATTTTATTGTTATTTATTCAAAATATACTATTACACAATCATTGTTACTTATTCAAACAAAGTTTTTAAATTTAAACAATGAAAAAGTTTAACATCGTAACCGAGGGGTTAATATGATTGATAGGATACTAAGTAAGTTCTAATTTATTATTTGGAAGCTAATTTGAAAGGAACTCAAAAGTCAATCGTGCTTGGGCTGGAGCAATTTCAGGATGGGTGACCGAATGGGAAGTTTGACCAGGGTAAGTACTTCGACCTATGACTAAGTGTGTAATTAGAGATTAAGTATGTGGCTAAGTGGAAAATTTAGAAATAGAATTAAAAAAAGTTAAAAAAATGTTTAAAAAAATCAAAAAATTACAAAAATTAAAATTTATTAAAAAAAATGCCGACGGGTACTATGCCGACGGCTTAGACCTATGCCGACGGCTTTCTGGGCTAGCCCAACGGGCACCTATGCTGACGGAGCTAAGACGACGGCTTAGCTTCTCATTCCTGTAGTGGGTACTGCGTCATTATACGTACTGTAATGAAGATTTTAATCACCACGGGCGAGATGTATCATGTGATCTGACGTGTGTCTGTCGATCAAGCATTCACTGCTATGCTCTCTTATTTTCGATCCTCATGTAGGATAGATAAAACAAGTACTATGTATTTTAGGTTTCTGGCTCTGCTCTCCTCTCCTCGCGCTCTCTCCTCTCCAAGCTTTAAGAGTCTCCCGGTGTTCCCTGGACCCTCTCCTCCTCTCCTCCGGCGGCCTCGCCGGCCGGAGTGGGAAGGGGAGAGGGGGCCGGCCCCCTACTGTCTCTTGTAGATCTAGGTCTCCCTTTCTGTTTTTTTCCCTTTGTGGAGTCTGGCCTTTTGCCGTTGAGGACGAGGTCGCCGGAGCAGTCGGGCAGCTCCTGGTGGCGTGGGGTGGTGCTCTGGTTCTCCCCGGTACCCCGGTGGTCGGGGATGGTGGTGGAGGTTGCGGTGTACTCCTCTTATCCTCTAAATAAGCTCGTTTCTGATCCAGAACTGGCGATTTCTGAGGCTTCTACGACCTTCTTCTTGAGCCCTCGAGGTGGGGGTCGAGGTGAAGTCGTCGTGGGGTCTGGTTGGCCCGGATCTGCGAGTCAGGGATGCCGGCTCCTGCTGCTTTCGAGCTGTGGTGTGGGGCGGCCTGTCTGGCTTTCCTTTCGTGCTCCGAGGTGGAGGGCGGGGGAGGGGCATAATTTTGGCATCGGCATCTTCAAGCTCGAGACCACTGGATCTTTTCATCGTGGTGGTGAAAGAGAAGGTGTCGTCAAGGTTCTTCGTCGGGTGCTCTCTTCCATCTTCGCTTCTCCGGCCGGCCGTGGTGGTGAGGGGAGAAGGAGGTGGTTGTGGGCGATCCGTTTTTGGTGGTGGTGTTGCAGGTGGTCTTCTTCTTCGATGGTTCTGCTCCGGCCGGCCGTGGTGGCGAGGGGAGCGTCCGTCTGGAGGTGGGTGCTGGTGGTGGTGGTCCTGGGCGATGCGGAGGCGGCTGGAATATGGGCGGAGGTGGGGAGACGGTGCTGTGGCCGTGCTCGTTCATCGAGACTAGATTCTGTCGCTAGGCGGCGGATGGCTCCTGCGGTCTTCTATATCTGGTGGTGGCGCCTTCTTCCCGGCGGCTGGCGGTACGGCGACTCCGGCATCGACTAAGAGCTTGGGGCGAGGCGGTGGTGGATCCGATCGTGTTTCCTTCCGGTGGCTTGGGGTGGTTTTTGCACTTTTCAGGGTCCTTTTGTATCTTCTGTTTTCTTTTGGACCTTTTTGTAAAGTGTGTGAGCTACCTTAATATATGCGTCGGATCCTTTCCTCAAAAAAAAAAGTACTATGTATTTTCTAGCTAGTCGATACTCGATCTCTGGTGTGCGAGTGTGTTCACAACCGGAAAACTTAATGTCCTGGCTCCTGAGAGAGTGCAAGTTACAGGTTGTGCATATATCAAGACCTTAATATTGTGTTCGGATCTACTTTCGAAAAAAATTGTCTTCGGATATTTAATTACTATAATATTAGGGCCCTACGTTCTTAAATAGCAACAACCGGATCCGTGGCGCAATGGTAGCGCGTCTGACTCCAGATCAGAAGGTTGCGTGTTCGATTCACGTCGGGTTCAATATCCCGAATATACATTCCGGTACTTTTTACATTTTTTCCGGATCTGAAAAGCATTTGCAATGGGCTGCCCAACAACCCGGACCTTATGGGCCTTTTTATTTTTCCTATCCTCCCCCTTTTTCCTTTATGCTTTCCGGGCTTCGGTTGTTGGGTTCATAGCTGGGCTGGTCCAATAAGGCTCATAGCTGCGCTGGTCCAATAAGGCTTTCCAGTTGTTCCAACACTGACTTTTCAGAAAAACAAAAATTTGTTCCAACACTGTCTACCTGGCCTCGGAACAAGTGTAAACTGGTGTTGGAACTGACCGTTATAACTCGAATAGTCAAATTGACCCTCTCTTTATTTAAAATAGAATTCGAAAACCACATTTCAAATACCTAGCAAATTTGAAAAAAAATCGGCCAGATAGATATACATCTGCTACCCAAGTTTCGTCGAAATATGTTACTGCTCATAATCTACAAAAAAAAATATATGGGAACAAAACAAGTTTTTTTCTCTATTTAAAGTCACAAATTTGTTATTTTTGCGTAGCGAAAAATTCTCAATATTTTTCAATGAGACTTCCAGATCTGTAGTGCATCTGGATACATACCCATATACCCAAAACCATAATTTTTTTGAAATATATAAATACCATTTTTTATTTGAAAATACTGGGCTCATGGAGTCCGGGTGTCAAATTGACGCACTCTCGTTAACCTTCTAAACCAAATAAGCCGACCTTCACGGAGGCTAATGAAGGTCGCCTCTAAAATACGACGCGCCAGCGCTGCTCCCACCCGAACGAGTTTTACTTTTTTGTGAATTGCTTCCGCGCGGTTGGGCACGTAGATCGCAGGTTGTCTTTTTTATGTATCACATGCTGTTGTGTTGCCACTTACTTCGTATACTCTGTATTTTCATAAGAAGTACACCAATATAAAGTATAAATTTTTCCTCGTGTAGAACAAAAATGCGTGGAGTACAAAGCACCACTGGTATCTGGCCAGGTATATAATTTTCTACTAGTGAAAATATATTAATTCATGTTAACATGGATATATGAGGGCAGTGCGTCAATGGGACACCATAGCCTATTTCCGTAGTACTATGGATTCAACAAACTCGGCAGCTTTTTTTCATGCAGGGATAACACAGTTATTGAGATAAATAGACCAAAACATTAGATTTTATGACATCATTGTTCTTTTGAGAAAATTGCTTTCAGCTGTTGTACTCGCCTTTGTCTGACCGGGTTTCATGCATGCATAACTTTCTGTTCTCTTCTACTCATGCCTCTACCATGATCACTGTTCAGAGTTTTGGATACCTGACAAATCATAGAAGCAAGTCATCAATAATATAATATCCACATGCAGTATGTTGAACTTTTTTTTTTGATTTTGATTTTCAGTATGTTGAACTAATACCCCATATCTAAAGTACACGTGCGTTGCATCGTTAGGTCTGAACCCTTAACCCAACTGGACTACTCACGCCTCGCGATTAGTTTAACAATAGAAAATATTGTAAGGAATAATACTTAAATATGAATGATTGATAATCAGAGGTGGGGAGAAAGATGTCGGGGGGGGGGGGGGGGGGGGGGGGGGGGGAGGTGGCGTGCGTCGCCGCGGGAGCGATGAAGGGTTTTTCTTTTCTCGTGAAAGGGTAAATTTCTCCATCAAAGTGGTAGTTTTATGCTATTTGCTCGGAAATCCCTCAATCTTCATGGCTTGTTGTAGAGAAGGAGAATATACTTAGCCATAACCTTTTTCATTGTCTATCCTTGAAATTACACGTCCAACTTCTTGAACAAACACAATTAGACACTTTGTATTAATTTTAAAAATCCACAACAATCTACAGGTAAGAATAGACTTCTGAATGCCTTTAAGAATAGAGATGTCCAGTGATCCAAGACATCACTGACACTAGTAGAAAACCTGTCTTTCGTCCAGAGCCGCTCCAGGCTTTAATCCCGGTTCTGGGAAAAACCGGGACCAATGCCTGATATTGGTCCCGATTCGAGCTGCCAGGGGCCCGTGGACCATTGGTCCCGGTTTGGTTTGAGACATTAGTCCCGGTTCGTGGCACCAACCGGGACTAAAGCTCCAGAGCCGGACACGTAGCGTGCCGCGGAGCTTTAGTCCCGGTTCGTGTCTCGAACCGGGACTAATACCCCTCCCCTGCCTATAAGTAACCCTCCCGGCCAGCTTCTCTCCTCTGTTTTTTTTTCTGCTTGGATGTGTGGGAAGTGGGTGCTAGTTTTTTTTCCTTTGCTACGCACAAGATGTGTTCGATGAAATGCCCGAGCCGCACTTAAGTTCACACAAAATGATATCCTCGACCGAGGCTAGCAACCTTATCCTTTTCATCTGTAATTGATACAAAAATATTGCATGTGTGGTCATTTCACTATTCAAGATGTTATTGTAATGGTATTTGATAAACTTAATTATATGATGCAGATGGATGCACGGATGCGATGGATGTACGGCGAACGACACAGTTTCGATTTTATTGCAGGCCTGCATAAATTTATCGATGTGGCTGAGGCAAACAAAGTGGATAATTTTATGCCTTGTCCATGTGTTGACTGTCGGAACGTCAGGGAGTACTCTAACTCGAAAACCATTCAAAGCCACATGCTTCAGAGAGGTTTCATGCCCAGCTATAATTGTTGGACCAAGCACGCAGAAAGAGGGGTTAGGATGGAAGACAATGAAGAAGAAGAGGATGATGACAACTATCCTATGTTCCCTGAAGAATACGGTGATACTGCAATGGAAGACAATGAAGAAGAAGGAGGTGAACAACGGGCATCAGATGAGCCCGCTGATGGTCTTGGTCGTGTTATTTCTGATGCAAAGCGAGAATGCGATACAGAAAAGGAGAAGCTAAAGTTGGAGGCCATGCTAGAGGATCACAAAAAGTTGTTGTACCCAAATTGCGAAGATGGCAGCACAAAGCTCGGTACCACACTGGAACTGCTGAAATGGAAGGCAGAGACTGGACAACTACGGGTGAGTGTTACTGTCTTGTACACATTCTATTTCGCTTACTCGATGTTAAGTGTATAATTGATGACTTATGCGTGCGCAGCTTTCACTTTATTCTGCTAATCATTAAACCTGACAAAGGAGTAGTACAAGTCATGGACTCGAAACGTAGACCCCTTGAGGAGTGGGCGGACATGCAGAAATGCCTCCAAGGGTAATTTCAATCATTATGGCACTATATCGACAACTTTCCGTTCATTCCCTGGTAGCAAGTAATTAATATATAACTCCTTTATTCATTTTCTTTGCCGGACAGGGCTTGGAAACGGTTCACCGCCAAGGCTAGGGGTATTTGGGCGCCGGAGCTAAAATTTGAACCAGTAAATGTAAGTACTACTAGCTAGATCTGCGCATCTCTTTGATTCTAGTTTCAATACCATTATCATGCTTGATTATTATTTTGATTGAACTCTGTTCTCGTAAAGTGCTTGAGACAGGAACATGAGAATAATTTATGTGGACACTACGTTTGCGAGTTCATTCGCCAGACGACCCAAGAGACGGGCAGCCGGTACTTAGAACAACTTGAAGTACGTAAACAATATTCACAATTTTAGTTTATTGTCATCAATTGTGTTTAGTTTCATTCATATATATTGACCCCTTCTTTAAATTAGATCGAACGGTTGCGGGACGGTCTTCTACCACAAGATCGCGTACGAGCAATTCAAGAGGAAATTGCGGGATTCTTAGATGCAGAGGTCCTAGATCCGAAGGGAGAATACTATCGGAAGGTTGAAATGCAAGGGTGAGTGTAAAAGAGATGTATATATGCATGAAACTCGTGTGTACATGTACCGTTTGTAATATGTTCGACCAAGCACGACGAATGAGATGTGTGTAATATATTCATGACGATGATGTGTAATAATGGTTCCTTCATTGCTTTATGTAGTACCATCGAATTGAGTGCGAGATGGAAAGCCGGCGAGTGAGAGATGAGTCGGCGAGTAGTACCTGCACAGAAATATCGAAACTTGGCCTCGATGAGCCAGCGAGTGTGAGATGAAGAGCACGTCGGCGATGCGAAGAAGAGGGAGACGACGGAGGCACCGGCGAGAGGGAGAGGGGGTGGATGGAGGCGCCGGGCGACGGGACAAAGAGAAGTGGCCCAAATAAACCCTAAACCCTAAATACAAAATCATTGTAAAAAAAAAAAGTCAAAACCATAGTCCCGGTTCGTATTACCAACCGGGACCAATGAGTCTCCCCCCACGCGTAGCAGAACAGGCCACGTGGACACCCATTGGTCCCGGTTCGTGGCCCAACCGAGACCAACATTAGTCCCGATTGTCCAGGTTCGGGAACCGGGACTGATAGCCCAACCGAACCGGGACCATAGGGCCTTTTTCTACTTAGTGTAAACAAAACGACAAATATTGTAAGAACCAAACGCACCCGTCCTCGCGTGATTTGCTAATGGGTGCAGGTGCAGCCATTGCAGCTAGCAGTGTTTCATTTTTAGTAGGTGAACCAACTGGCCTTCATGTTAGAATATAGAGCGCTTCCTTCTGATGATGAGTTTGCATAGAATCGATCGATCTCCGGACTGAAAACAACATGAGCTTCTGTTGGGTGGATCCAGGATGATGACGGATAAATCGGATGACATGGGGCTGTGATCTCTGTGGGCCCCACAACCCCACATAGGGACAAGGCATGGGAACCAAGTGGTGACATGCTGCCTTTGTTCCCTTTGCCATGCCAACTTGTGCTGCTACAGTGATAACGTAACGTACTTTAACATGTTCTGATTGATTTTTGTTTTCCTCATCGAGTTGGAACTTTTCCGAGACGGGCTCGATAGCCCAGTGGTGAGGGCTGGCGGTGGCCACCCCACCCACTCGAGTTCGACTCCCAGCGGGAGCAAATTCGAGCGTCTCACCAGCGCACTGTTCACCCGGCGACACTGTAGCAACACTGTTCACTGAGCAGTGCTTGAAGTCTGCAAATGCCTCTCAACGTCCACGCGCCACAGGCGAGGTCGACGTGCCCGTCGGTCTCGGAGCAGCGGTCTTCGGCAAGTCTCTCAGGGCGTATTAGGGATATAGGTTGTAGGTCTAGTTTAGACACATAGGTGGGGTGTGTGCGTGTGTGTGGTGTGTGTGGTGTGAGTTCCTGTGTGTCCGAACAGATTCTACAGCTTGTATACTTAAGAGAAGGCTCTCAAAAAAAAAAAAGAGTTGGAACTTTTCCTATGCCCATGTCCCATGCATGTGACAAACGATGTGTTCATGAAGGTGGAGAAGTCTCTCAGAAAGATGGCAAGAAAGAAGCTTCGCATCCCAAGGACCGCTTGGGCTTGATTGTTGAGCCCTTTTGAGGTTGTCGCGTTGTCAGTTCGTGGTTGTGCTAGGTCGGTGGTTGTGCTAGGTTTGGGAAAGAGGTTTTAGACTTGCTTGTCGATTTGGAGACGGCTCGCCCTGGATATGGCAAGGATATTGTTTGTGTCTTGGCGGGGATAGCTTCTGTGTTCATGAAGGTGGAGAAGTCTCTCAGAAAGATGGCAAGAAAGAAGCTTCGCATCCCAAGGACCGCTTGGGCTTGATTGTTGAGCCCTTTTGAGGTTGTCGCGTTGTCAGTTCGTGGTTGTGCTAGGTCGGTGGTTGTGCTAAGTTGGGCGCATTGTTGCTTGTTTGTGGTTGTTGCTCGTTTTAGGCGTTGCTCTTTGTGGTTGTGTGGGCTCCTTCGTGTGGTGTTCATTGTATGGGTTTTTGTCCGGTTTCTCCCGCAAATAAACCGGACACCTTCTTCTTAATAAATCGGTGGGCAAAGCTTTTGCCCTTGTTTCGGAAAAAAAAAAAAACGATGGAGAAGCCACATGCGTATTTGAACGAGATGGAGTTGATGCGTACGCTAGTCATGGGACAAAAGGTAGCCAACAGGATTGATATAGCTCAGGCGCCATTGAAATTAACCAAGCCTGCAAAGGTTTAATGGTAGATGAGCCTCTCACAACGACAGGTCAAGATTTTAGGTTCGGGATGCAATCACTTCTCTGTGCTCTTCAGAGGCCGAAACCAACTAATGGAAAGCCAAATCCGCGCGCTTTCTAGTTTTTGTTTTCCATTTTCCCTGGTCTTTATAGGATCAAGTATATATCAAGAACAGAAATTAATCTTACAAACAATACAACACACAAACTTTTCTCATATTTCTTTGGTGTATCCAGATATCCAATATACAGTACGATGTAATGTTCATTTCCCCCAATTCCAATGACTAATTAATTACTAGCTACTAATGCAACTGCAACGATGAGGATGTCAATAGCTCCAAAAGGACGCCTCGTGATCCATGTGTTGCCGCGACGAGGAGATCGTCTCGGCGGGGTTCACCTCCGAGGTGAGGCCGGTGTCCTGCGAGGCGCCGCCGCTCAGCCTCTCCCTCTCGCCCTTGGAGTACCAGACGCCGCCGCCGTCATGCAGGAGCTCGTGCACCATGCCGCCGGCGACTTGCTGCGCGTACTGCATCTGCATGCTCGCCATGAACGGCGCCGAGGCGGGGTCCATGGCGAGGTGATCCGCGGGAGCGGAGGGGAGCAGGAACGGCGGGTTCAGGAACTGGCCCTCCAGCGCGTTGGAGAAGCAGGCCACGTGTGGCGGTGGTGGTGGCGCGAAGGTGCCGCCACCTCTGGCGTCGATCAGCGGAGGTAGGGCGCAAGGCGAGAGGCCGTCGTCGGCCATGGACATGGAGGATCCTACGACGTCCGCCGCCATCCCTGTGCACGTGCCTTTCTTGCTGTTGCCGTTACCGGCAACGGGCAGCTCGAGGCTCTTCTTAAACACCCTGCACAGCACCCACTCGTCCTGCCCAAATATGAACACGACGTCGATCAGCCGGACCGACATGACATGGCAGATGGCATGCAAGCAAGCAATGTTCTTGATCATCTACTAGCGTGCGTACCTTGGAGGTGGCAGCCCTAGGGAGGCTGTAGGGCGCTGTGACATGCTTGCCCTCGAGGCGGTACTCGTGCATGACCCAGCCGGTCTTGCCGCCCTTGGGGGCCCTCCCCGTGTAGAAGACGAGCGTCTTCTTCATGCCGACGAGAACCTTGCCCTCAAGATCTCCCTGTCTTTGCCCGTCGCCTTCCAGTACCCTGATTCCGTCGCCCTATTCGTCCTCGTCCCCGTGGGGTACTTGCGGTCCTTCACCACGAAGAAGTACCACTCCTTCTCCCCATCGTCGCCCTGGCTGCATCAACATCACAAACCAGCGTCAGTTTCATGCTTTTTGGTACAATATATATCCTTCATGACAAACAAAATCATACTATGCATTTGAACGGATCGTATGATCCTAGAGCCAGAGACTTACATGGCAGGTCCCACGGCTCGCACTTGTTGAGGTCCGCCTCGCCGACGGCGCGGGCGGCGAAGCCAGCGTCGGCGGTCTTCCTGGCGAGGTAGTGCGTGATGAGCTCCTCGTCGGTCGGGTGAAACCTGAAGCCCGCCGGAAGGTCCATGGGCTGCTCTTGCTTTTGCTGCTGCTGCTGCCGCTGGTGCACGTCATGCTCCATCTCTAGTTGCCCGGCCCCCGGCGGCTTAGCTATAATTAAGGACGTTGTAGCTGGTCTTTACTTTGGTTTTGTGCAACTAACCTGAGATATAATTACACATATATTAAAACTAATGAGCATAAGCTAGGACTGGCTAGGAGAAGATTGAGACAAGATCATATATCTAGTTAGTACAATAGCACAGCTCACGGTACATGAACCATTTAAACAAGCAATTAGATGCATGTACAAGAAAATGGATGTAGTGCATATCACAATAAGAAGAACATGTTCAATTCTTGTATCACGGTTGTAGTGAGGAGGAGGGAGAGGATCGATCCAGGAGGGGAACACCTCGGGAACAAGTACAAGGAAAGGGGAGGAGAGAGCAAGAGATGAAGGGTGCTAACCTTTTGGTGATGGAGGAGATTGAAGCACTTAAGAAAGATTAAAAGTTCAGAAGGGGATCGGAGGGACTTAAATACTAGTAGTAGCAAGGACAAGGGTCCTCTTTGTTTTAGATTGAAAGAGACGTGGTGGTGAAGGAAACAGCAAGGTGGTTCACGGCAGCCAGCAGCATGGAGGTGGTTAATAACCTTTCGACATCTATGCAGACATGGAGTAGTTACTTTCACCTAGCCCATGAACTTTCAATTCAAAAGGACTGAATGATTGGCGGTCAAAATCAATGCTCCTTCTTCCTTCCTATTGCAATTTTATTATGTTGGAAACTTCTTTTGCAAGCACCATGTTATGAACACTAGTTATACTCAATGTTGGGATATCACTTATCGACAACTTATCGGTCGACCCAAGATAAGAGGTAAATATTTTTTTAGATAAAGAATGTATATTAATATCGTGGAGATACAAATTACACTCAGCCTCTGCAACAACGCAATAACCAAAGCTATTACGGATGCACACAGCCGAAAGACAATAAGAAGAAGAAATAAAAAAAAGTCCCGCTACAGAGTTACAGTCCTTATAGTAGCCGCACAACCACCACCAAGACACCACCTGATGTCCAATTCTTCAAAAGCAGCGTCTTCAAGAAGAACAGTGCCAGGCACAACCAATTAAGGCCAGACCTTGGGTTTTCACCCTGAAGATAGTCCCCGCTCTCAAAACAATGTCTTCAGCAAGACCATTGCCAGGCACAACCAGTTAAGGCCAGACCTTGGGTTTTCACCCTGAAAGGTAGGACTTTGAACTTCACCTGTGATGTTGCCCACACTAACAAACCGCTGCTCCGCCTCCTGCAACTCCAAGCAAGTTCCTCATCGCCGCAAAGCCTCCAATCACCATTTGCCAGTCCTTTAATCTCAGCTTTCATGACATTCCCCGCCTCTGACCACACCATGGATTTGCCCATGATGGCACAGAAGCAAAACTTCACGCCGCTCCCTCCGGCGCGACCGAATCCCTCTGATCCAGCAATCTCTAGGAATTAGCCCATGAAAGATCACCGGCGGAGCCTTCCGAAACTCGACACTCTTGCCAGATCAAGGTACCGGCGTCAAGCAGATCTTCATCTTGACGTGATTCGGAACCAAGGACCACCGCATTTATTCGCAAGACCAACGGCCCCCACGCCGCCGGTCAACTCCAGCCGGACTGGATGACGGAACGGATCCACCGATCCAGCCGCGAACCCGGCCGGCCACGTCCGGCGAAGGACAAGACCACCACCACCATGCCCGGAGCAGCTGCTCGAGGCGTCCTCGACGATGCGAAAATGGCCCCGGATAGCCTCCACACCGTCATCGACGTAGCAGCGGAGGTGCGCGAGATATAGGTCCGATCTAGACCCAGCGGGCCGAGATCCATCCCGTCACCCGCTCTGCCTGATGAGGACATCCCTAGCTCTACTACACATTCTCCAATTGAAGAGGTTGCTGTTCAAGATAAATCTAATGAAGTGAGAATTGGACCAATGACAAGATCAAGAACCAAGTTATTAGAACAGCAGGTGAATTCTCTCTTATTAGATTATGATGTTTCTGATTATGAGAGCTTTATACTACCTAAATCCATGTATGTATGTATTCTCAGGTTTGTTGATAACACAAATGCTATTGGAGGAGATCATCAAGACATGGATGGAAACATGAAGAAGCATGGAGGAAACAAGATGGAGCATGCTGGAATTATCAAGTCCAATACACCCAAGTGCTTGAGGGAGGAGAGGGAGGCAGGAGCACAAGAGGGGAGGCATGAAGGAGGCGCACCACACAATGTGGCTGCACCAATTGAGGAGTCCTAGTCATATTAGACTTGGACCTGCGTGTCCATATGGCTGAACCCAACATGGGTCAGTTTGTATCGTTTGAGTCAAACCGGTTTAGGGTTGCACCACGTCGGTACTGTAGCTACAGTACCGCGCGCGCTACAGTACCGCCCCCACCTATTAATAGAGGCCTAGCCGCCATAGATGAGTTTAGACTACGATAAAACATAAACCCTAGAACCTCTAGATTGGATCGCTGCTAAGCATTCATCTTGAAGTATTGTTACTGCTTGCAAATTCTGTGTGTTATCTGCTTTTCCATTGGGAATAAGGAGGTACAGGACCACTTGTAGTCGGTGGCTACTTGTGCAAGCGTGTGGAGTTGAGAATATCCATAGGGTTGCAAGCTATTGCATTGGCAATAGGGATCGACCAGGAGAGTTTTCAGTATCACACGAGGTATCTACATCATCCATCCACGAATCCATCACCATCTCGCTGAGAAGATCGGGCCACCCCATATCATCTTGGTATCAGATTCACAGGTTTACTCGGTGAGAACGTTTCATCCCCTTAGTTTGAGTGTTTTTTATTCCTATCCAGAAAAAGCCTACAAAAATATTTAGTTTTATCATCGCCATAGCCTTAGATCACACCAATTTGCATAGTTTACTTGCTGTTTGAGTTGGTGTTTGCGTTTTTTTTTTGTTTTTGTTTTTAGTTTCGAGTTCTTAGGTCTAGGGTTAGGGTTCTTATTGTTTAGTCGAGTTGATCCATCAAAAATCCCAAAAAAATTAGTTTCCTAGTTGTTTTCCTACTCCAATCCGAGTTGAGATCGAGTTTCTGCCGCGACACAATTTTTCTGTTTTTCCTGCCGCGCCTTAGTTCTACTCCTAGTCGGAATCGAGTCCTACCGCGGCACCAAAACGCGTGAAAACCTGCCGCGCCTACATCGAGTTGAACTCGGAATCCGTTTCCTGCCACGGCACAAAACCGCGTGAAACGCTGCCGTGCCTCACTCGAGTTGTACTCGGAGTCGGACCTGCTGCCGTGCCACAAAAAGGACGAGTTTTCTCTGCCGTGAGTTTTCTGGGCATAGTTTCTAGATTTTCGTTGTTTTCTTTTCACTTTCCTTAGGACTTTCTTCGGAACTTTGTGAGACTTAGATACAGCCTTTCTACACATATATTTAGGAGCTTACCTAAAAGACTAGCTATTTTATTGCTCACAGGCTGCTCAATAGGTTTATTGCACGGCGTTGTGTTTCTGAAAATTTTGCTCCGCGGTGCGACATATTGTGGGCGAGAGAGAAGTGCTACAGTGAAAGACTAGCTATTTTATTGCTCACAAGCTGTTACTGTAGCAGTCGTGAGAAAGTATAAAAAAGAGTGGAAAAATCAAAGAGAGTGAAAAAAAAATATAGAGAGAAAAGAGGCCTGAAAGTTGATCATAGCTACTGCAGTTTGGGAGCTGTTTACCTTGCTGTTTGCCCTAGTAGATTGAGCAATCTTGTGCCTGTTTTTCATTGAGCTCTTGCTAGTGTCTTTCGAGTGCATTGCAAAATTTCCATCCATATATTTGCATTGCCACATTTGTCTCAAAATTTGTGTGAGTTTCCTAGGTGTGTTTTTGATATCATCACAAACAGCAAGTAGGTTTTGTATTTTTGGTGTTGTTAGGTATCCATACCGAGCCCCACCATATACCCTGTTTGTCATTGTGATCACTTGAACCTTGATATTCTCTTCTTCACATCAAGTCACATTAGTTGCTGCTACTTGTTGGGTAAGTCTTTCTATTCACTTTGGAACGGTAAGATATACCATTACTTGCTGGTTTTTGAGTGAGTTGTGAGAGAACACCACATCCCATTGTTATTTTGTTTTCACTAACATATTAATCAATGGCTGCTGCTAGTGATCTTGTTGCGCAGGATAAGAAGAACCCTGAGGATATAGTCAAGTGGAATGAATATGAAGCTTTGAGAGACACCATGTACAAACGAATTGCTGCTGAAATAGAGAAGAGTGATGATAGTTTGAGGGAGGAGTTGAACACTTTGGACCTCAAAATTGATGCTGCTGCTACTCAAGAATCTGTGGATATTTTACAAGAAGCCGTGACAAATTTGACAAGACAGGTTGCAAATTTAGCAACACTCCTGGAAAATAATAACAACCCACGGCGAGTTCCACCCAATGCTGCTGATTTACATGGCCGTGGCAATGTGCACGGTGGCCGTGGAGGAGTTGCTGCAAGGGGGATCCAATTGGAAAATAATAGAGAGGACGATGGTTTGGGCAAACCGAAATTCTCTATACCTACTCTCACTTGTGATACTGAAGATGTGGAAGAATATTTGATGTGGGAGCTGAAAATTGAGAAGCTATGGAGACTGCATGATTATAGTGAAGAGAGAAAAATTAAGCTTGCCTCTTCTGGTCTTGAAGGTTATGCTCTTTTGTTGTGGGATGGCATTACAAGTTTGAGGGAAGAACGTGAAGAACCAGAAGTGGATACATGGAGAGAGATGAAACAATTGCTTCGGGACAGATTTGTGCCCAAGAATTATATTAGAACTCTATATGATAAGTTACAGCAATTGAAGCAAGGAACAAAATCTGTAGATGCATATTATAAGGAGATGGAGTTGATAATGCAACGAGCTCGGGTTCGTGAGGCTCCCGACCAAACAATGCAACGTTTTCTCTCAGGTTTGCAATTTAAAATCAAGAGCATTGTGAGGCACGTACAGTATAATGATATGACGGAGTTGCTGCATCAAGCAAGAGAAGCTGAGAAACGGTTGGCTGAAGAAGCACAGATCACTACACGGAGGAGTTTTTCACAGAAAAATACGGTTTTCTCACCACCAACCCCTCCACCTTCTCACAACCGTAGTGGTACTAATAGCAAAACAGAGACTAGCACATCTAGTGCCAGGAAAACTGTTCCACCAGTTTCAGCTCCGAGTGGATCAGCCAACGCCCCCCGTAATAGAGACATGGCTTGTCATACATGTGGAGGAAAAGGACACTTTAAGCGTGATTGTCCTAATAAGAAAGTCATGATTATTAATGCTGATGATGAGTATGAAACAGGAGATGATGCTGATCCTAATGAGGAAGATGATTATAATGATGAGGATGGTCCTATTGATGCATATGCTACACATTATCCCTCTATTGTTTGCACACAAAACTCTTTGAGTGTTACACCAAGTCCTGAAAATCAGCGCTGCAACCTATTTCAAACCAAAGCTATTGTTGG
The DNA here is from genome assembly GCA_947311845.1 of Poa pratensis. Taxonomy (NCBI): domain Eukaryota; kingdom Viridiplantae; phylum Streptophyta; class Magnoliopsida; order Poales; family Poaceae; genus Poa; species Poa pratensis. The sequence goes on along the minus strand of CAMZMU010000034.1, from coordinate 55,999,000 downwards.
TCCTCAAATGGCTTGCAAGGTTATAATTGATGGAGGGAGTTGCAGAAATTTGGCTAGTAGAGATTTATGTGCAAAACTGAAATTGAAGTATATTCCACACCCTCATCCTTATTACATACAATGGTTAAGTGACAAGGGAGAGATGAAGGTGAGCCATATGGTTCGAGTGGAATTTCAGATTGGACCATATAAGGATACCATTGAGTGTGATGTGGTTCCTATGACTGTTTGCCACATGTTGTTGGGAAGACCATGGCAATTTGACAGGAATGTGATACACCATGGAAGAGCAAATACATATCAGTTGAATTGGCATGGGAAGGACATTATATTGAGGCCTATGACACCACAGCATATTGTAAATGAGTCTCGTCAAAAAACAGAAGTACATCTTGAAAACGAGAGTGAGAGAGTAGATAAAAGAGCGAATAATAATTCTGAGAGTGATTCTAGCAAACCCAAACCGAGTGGTAAAATTCAAAGTGAGGGAGTGAACCTACTATGCATGTTAGCCACCAAAGAGGATTTGAGAGAATTTAGTGAGGATCCTAGTTTGCTTCCTATCGTGCTTATGCACAAGGGAGAAATTTTGGTTTCTAATGACATGACCCCTCTCTCTATTGGTGTTTCTAATGTGTTGCAGGAATTTGATGATGTGTTTCCGGATGACGTACCTCCTGGTTTGCCACCATTGCGAGGGATAGAACATCAAATTGACTTGATACCAGGAGCAACATTGCCAAACCGAGCTCCTTATAGGACAAATCCCCAAGAGACAAAGGAAATTCAGAAACAAGTCCAAGAGCTTCTTGATAAAGGGTATATTCGAATCAGCTTAAGCCCTTGTGCTGTTCCTGTTATTTTAGTTCCTAAGAAAGATGGTACTTGGCGCATGTGTGTAGATTGTAGAGCAATTAACAACATCACTATTCGTTATCGTCATCCTATTCCACGTTTGGAAGACATGTTAGATGAATTAAGTGGTGCTGCTGTTTTCTCTAAAATTGATTTGCGTAGTGGTTATCATCAAATTAGGATGAAAGAGGGGGATGAGTGGAAAACAGCCTTTAAAACAAAATTTGGTTTATATGAGTGGTTAGTCATGCCTTTTGGTTTAACTAATGCACCTAGTACCTTCATGAGATTAATGAACCATGTTTTGAGAGATTTTATTGGAAAGTTTGTGGTTGTGTACTTTGATGACATATTAATTTACAGCCGCAATGAAGGTGAACATATTGATCATATTAGACAAGTGTTGAATGTGCTACGTGATAATAAACTTTATGGTAATCTTGCTAAGTGCACATTTTGCAAAGACAAGGTCATATTTCTGGGATATGTTGTTTCTAAGCATGGAATTGAAGTAGATGAAACTAAAATTGAAGCTATTAAAAATTGGCCAATTCCCATGACTATTAGTCAATTACGAAGTTTTCTTGGCCTTGCTGGATTCTATAGACGTTTTGTGAAAGATTTTAGTACTCTTGCTGCACCTTTGAATGATCTTACTAAGAAAGGTGTTGTTTTTGAGTGGGGGGTAGCACAAGATATTGCTTTTGATGAGCTGAAACGTCGTTTAATTTCTGCCCCATTGTTAATACTTCCTGATTTCAATAAGCAATTCGAAATTGAATGTGATGCTAGTGGTATTGGAATTGGAGGAGTGCTAATGCAAGAGAATAAACCAGTTGCCTATTTTTCGGAAAAATTGAATGGAGCCCAATTGAATTATTCTGTTTATGATAAAGAATTGTATGCACTTGTTAGAGTTCTTGAGGTTTGGAAACATTATTTGTGGCCAAAAGAATTTATCATACATTCTGATCATGAAGCTTTGAAATTTTTGAAGAGCCAATCTAGTCTTAATAAACGTCATGCTAAGTGGGTTGAATTCATTGAATCTTTTCCCTACATAATTAAGTACAAGAAAGGCAAAGATAATGTAGTTGCTGATGCTCTCTCTAGGAAAAGCATGTTATTAACACAATTGGATGTGCAAGTTCCTGGTTTGGAGAGTTTGCGTGATTTGTATGCTCAAGATCATGATTTTTCTGTCCCATTTTCGAAATGTACTAATGTGAAGGCATGGGATAAATTTCATATACATGATGGATATTTGTTTAGAGCTAACAAATTATGTGTGCCCGAGTCGTCCGTGCGTTTGCTATTGTTGCAGGAATCACATAGTGGTGGATTAATGGGACACTTTGGGCGTGAAAAGACATTGCTCATGTTGGCTGATCACTTCTATTGGCCACGCATGAGGAGAGATGTGGACAGGTTTGTGAGGCGTTGCATCACTTGTAACAAGGCTAAATCCAAATTGAAGCCTCATGGTTTGTATACTCCTCTTCCTGCACCTACTACTCCATGGGAGGATATTAGTATGGACTTTGTGCTAGGATTACCAAGAACAAAAAGAGGACATGATTCTATATTTGTGGTAGTGGATAGATTCTCTAAGATGTCACATTTTATTGCATGCCACAAGAGCGACGATGCGTCGCATATTGCTAATCTGTTTTTCAGGGACATAGTGCGCTTACATGGAGTACCGAAGACTATTGTTTCTGATCGTGATGTGAAGTTCATGAGCTATTTTTGGAAGACACTCTGGGGGAAGCTGGGAACGAAGCTGCTGTTTAGTACTACTTGTCACCCCCAAACTGATGGTCAAACGGAGGTGGTGAATCGCACACTATCAACGCTGCTGCGAGCCATGATCAAGAAAAATTTGCGTGAGTGGGAAGACTGTTTACCGCATGTGGAGTTTGCTTATAACAGGGCGGTGCACTCTACCACGCAGCTCTGTCCGTTTGAAGTGGTGTATGGTTTCAAGCCAATTACTCCACTTGATTTGCTGCCGCTTCCAATACAAGAGAGAGTAAATATGGAGGCATCGAAGCGTGCAGATTTTGTGAGGAAGATACATGAGAAGACCAAGCAAGCAATTGAGAAGAAAGGAAGATATGTTGCTGATCGTGTTAACAAGAAGCGCAAGGAGGTGATTTTTCAGCCCGGAGACATGGTGTGGGTGCATTTTCGCAAGGACAGATTCCCCACATTGCGCAAGTCCAAGTTGATGCCACGAGGAGCTGGACCATATAAAGTGCTTGCAAGGATCAATGATAATGCCTATTCAATTGATCTTCCTAGTGATGAGTTTGGTGTTAGTAATTCCTTCAATGTTGCTGATTTGACACCATACTTTGGAGATGACCTTGCTGCGTCGAGGACGACGCCTTTTCAAGGGGGGGAGGATGATGAGGACATCCCTAGCTCTACTACACATTCTCCAATTGAAGAGGTTGCTGTTCAAGATAAATCTAATGAAGTGAGAATTGGACCAATGACAAGATCAAGAACCAAGTTATTAGAACAGCAGGTGAATTCTCTCTTATTAGATTATGATGTTTCTGATTATGAGAGCTTTATACTACCTAAATCCATGTATGTATGTATTCTCAGGTTTGTTGATAACACAAATGCTATTGGAGGAGATCATCAAGACATGGATGGAAACATGAAGAAGCATGGAGGAAACAAGATGGAGCATGCTGGAATTATCAAGTCCAATACACCCAAGTGCTTGAGGGAGGAGAGGGAGGCAGGAGCACAAGAGGGGAGGCATGAAGGAGGCGCACCACACAATGTGGCTGCACCAATTGAGGAGTCCTAGTCATATTAGACTTGGACCTGCGTGTCCATATGGCTGAACCCAACATGGGTCAGTTTGTATCGTTTGAGTCGAACCGGTTTAGGGTTGCACCACGTCGGTACTGTAGCTACAGTACCGCGCGCGCTACAGTACCGCCCCCACCTATTAATAGAGGCCTAGCCGCCATAGATGAGTTTAGACTACGATAAAACATAAACCCTAGAACCTCTAGATTGGATCGCTGCTAAGCATTCATCTTGAAGTATTGTTACTGCTTGCAAATTCTGCGTGTTATCTGCTGTTCCATTGGGAATAAGGAGGTACAGGACCACTTGTAGTCGGTGGCTACTTGTGCAAGCGTGTGGAGTTGAGAATATCCATAGGGTTGCAAGCTATTGCATTGGCAATAGGGATCGCCAGGAGAGTTTTCAGTATCACACGAGGTATCTACATCATCCATCCACGAATCCATCACCATCTCGCTGAGAAGATCGGGCCACCCCATATCACTGCCCCTATCTACTAGCGCCGCCGCCGGCCGTCGCTTGTCCAGATCGCCGCCATCCGCGCCGTCTTCGCTGGAGAGGAAGGGCAGATCGCCGCCGCCCCGGCCCATCCGGCGATCGAGGAGGCCACCGCCGCCGCCGCATCACACGGGCCTTTGCCCAGCGACGCCTATGGCGGCCGCGGCAGAGAGGAGGGGCACGAGGGGAGGCTTGAAGGGCGGCGAGGAGGGGGCACCCCGGGGACGGCGCGGCGTCGCCGCCTCGGGGGTGGGAGGGTTTCCTGAATGCAGCCCTTCAAAAAAGAGGTAAATATGCCAGTTTATCGGCATATCGGCCAATTTACCGGTCGATTTATCTTATCTTGAACAGTGGTTATACTTACATTCACTTTGTAAGTTCAGTCAACTGCATAAGTGTGGCCAAAATAATAAGCGATATGGTCTTTTCTTTTGAGACGAAAAATTGGTAATTAAATCCAAGGTTTTGGTTCCCGGTAAAAAAAACACAAGGGGGTAACCGGAAAATCTCGACAGGTAACCGGATTTTCCGACCGGTAACCGAAACCTTGATTAAACCTATTATTCGTAGTAAACGATAATACTCAAACGGTATATACACAGTTTGCTCGATAATATATATAAATAGTTGTATACATAGCCGAACAAGAAGAATGTGGTTGTGGGACACTGTTGTGTGTGTATAGGAGGTTTAATACCAAGTTGATTATTGATGCTATACAGCATACCTATCTTAGTCATCCACAGTATACGCCCATACGCCATAAACCTTACGATCTAGAGATGCAGTCCAGCTCCTCCAATACCCAACTACAGTATATACGTACCAATGGCCGAACCAGACCACGTACAAATCAAGCTAGGCTACTCTTCATTAGCTCGGGGCCAGCACGTCGTTGGCTAGATGCGCATAAGCGGACGTGGATCAGAGCGCGCCACTGAGCTGCGTGCATAGTTCCAAAGGAATTTGGTTCGATCAGGTCCGCGTCATATTATATGATCGGAGTGCATATGCGATGAGCCATCGGTGATCTGGCTGGCGTGCACTCCTGGACATGCAGGCTAGACAGACATCCTTGCCATCGATCGATCCATCCATCTCTGGTGGCATTACGTCTGAGCTGGACTGAGGATCACAACCGCCAACTGCAGTAGTTTTCGCTGTCAGGATGCAGACCTTATGTAAAATCTGAACCAAACATTTTTCACATGAACATGCATATGCCTTCTCTCAATGTCAGGTGCTGAGGAAATCAGCAAATAAGAAAACGGAACAACAAGCAAACAGAAAATAAACAAGACACTCCGCTTGAAATGCTCCAAAAACTCATCTGCCGCAACGATCGCTGACAATAGGTGACGCGAGATCACACCTGGCGATGAAGTCTCTGATCCGCTGAAGAAATCATGCCCGTGACTATACTTGTTTGCTCTTAACTGATCGATCTGAATTAGACACGGTAACTCTACGTTAGCTTTCTTTTTTCGGAAGAAAATTCTACTCCTATGTTCAAAATTCTAGACGCGTTTCAGTGTGTAACTTCACTCATTTTATTCCGTATTTAATCTATATTAAAAAGATCTAAACATAACGGAGAGAGTAGTTTTTAAGCTAGGTGGTTACTCCGTTTTCAATGTGGACAGCATGCATGCCAATGGTATGTACGATAGCCTCATCGCGCCACTTCTCATCACTGCGCTGTGGCATATCGTAGAGGGTCTGGAAGGTGAAGCCTAAATGCAATTTCATTACCCTAGTAGAAAAGGTGCCGTTATTTAGGTTCATGAAAGTTCAATTTCATGAAAATATCTTGTGCCCGAATGCACTGTGTTTTACCCGCCATTCGATTTTCACTGTATAACCAACTTGTATAACCCTATCTGAAATTGATGCAAAGTTTTAAACACGCAAGTGAGCAAAAGACTACATGGCTTCCAGGAGAACCGAGCCAGGGGAGGAGCCGCGCGAGCCTTCACCTGGCTGCTCCGCCAGCGAGTGGATCGACTCCGACAAGAAGTCAGAGGAGGAGGGAATGGCGGAGGTGGAGCCATGCGCGGGGACGTGCCGCTTCCTTTTTTGCATGGAGTATCGCAACTCGCCGTGTATTTCGAAGCCATTGCCGCTGTAGGCGACACTTCTATTAGGTTTATACCCGAACGCGGGGAGGCGGGAAAGAAAGAAATGCTCAATAATAGCTGGACCGCAATTTTATTTTACGAACGAAACACTCGTCGGTTAAAATTACCGTTCACAAAAGAATGGGCAACTAAAACCGTAGAGACAAATGTATATAGAGACACGGTCTGATTGCAATAAGAAAAACACACACGGTTTTAGTTTATAGGAGTAAGCAATAGATAATAACGCAAACGGTGCGATTGAGGGGCTTAAATTGTTCAATAGATAATAGCGAGAGCCAGTCATTTTCCGACACAGTACGTTACGTAAGCATAGACACGTAATGTACTATTCGGTCATTATTATACGCTTGTTTTGTTTTGTAGGCAAGCATGAACGCGTACGTACGTAGTACGTATGTATCAGGTCATGCGTATACGGCACACACACACGCACGCTGTCTATGGGTCGTGGTGGTGGTAGGTCTGGCTATCTACGGGTATGGAGATGGGCCGCCACCGGCCTTTGGTGTCTCTATCCATCCATCTACAGTTGTGCATCTGTATTGAGCTGCCAGTTGACGGGATAGCGACGTACGCGCATAACGATAGACATAGATCCACCACGTGTCCGCCGAACACGCCCGCCCGCTTTACAAGTTACGTGAACGGCTCAGCCTCAGCGGAGATCGATAGATCCTCCTAGCTCACATGTTCATCACGCACGTTTTTGCGTCGCTGCAGTCGGTCAACACGTACGCACACCCTTTTTCGCGGGAAGTTAACACGTTCGTAGACCTATGATTCTATGAAGCTACTAGCTAGTAGTATGATGATGAGAAGTGAAGCAGTCAAGCAGATGATGATGGGCTGGGGAAAAAGGAGGAATAAAAGCTCGGGCGCGCGCATGGATGGGTCATGGGTGGGTGGTGCATGCCAGGCCTTTCGTTTCGTTTGCGGCTAAACGCTGCGCGCGTAGCTAGCGGCGAAAAAGGAAAATCAGAAGTACGTGGCGGCCGCGCTATTACGCGAGTCAGGCTGGGCGGCAGAGAGCGGGCGGGCGAGATCGGGATGTATCGGCCGGCCGGCCCTGCGCGCGCGTGGGCGTGGGTAGGTATGGACACGGCGACGTGCCGGAGCGAACCATCCAAGTGGCGCGGGTGTACCAGAGATCCCGCCGCGCCCATGTCCTTTTGGTCCGGTGCTCTTTTATCTTGCAAAATTATAGAGTTACTACATGGAAATTAGCAGCGCACACGAATGACGACTGATATAAATAGTATTGCTGCTTTAACTTTATAGTCACTCAGCAGCATATTTTTATACGGGTCTTAGCAAAAAAGGATTATCCTTTCCTGCACCTTAATAGTGATCTTGGTTCTACCTAACACAAAAGAGGATTTCTCTTCTTAAGAAGAAGTTGAGTAAATCATTTGCCATAAACAATTTAGGACAAGCTAAACAAATATTTGGCATGAAAATCTCCCATGATAGATCAGAGAAGCTGTTTTGCTTCTCACATGAAAGATACATTGAGATAGCAGTACTTGAAAGGTTACCTCTCCACTCGAGGGCCACCACCGACTAAATTCAGAAAACAATGTTCTAACATCAAATAGGAGAAAAAATGAGTAAAGTATCGTACCAATCTGTCGTGGGCAGTTTGATGTATATCATGTTGTGAACTAGGTCTGATGTTGCCTATGCAGTTGGAGTTGTTAGAGGCCGGTTCATGACAAATCCAGGTGAAACTAACAGGAATGCAGTGAAGTGGATTGTCATGCATCTCAAAGGTACTTGTAGATCATGCTTATGTTTTGGAAGCGGTTATCATGTATTGTGAGTCTATATAGATGCAGATTACGCTGGTAATGCAGATTCTAGAAAGTGTGATTCTGGATATATACCTGACGACTTATGCAGGAGGGCAGTATCATGGCAATCAAGATTGCACAAATGTATATCATTGTCAACCGCGGATGATGCGTACATAGGAGCGGTTGATTGTTGCAAGGAAGTGTTGTGGGTGAAGAATTTCTTGCAAGAGTTGGACATGAAGGAAGAGACATACAATATGTCTTGTGATAGTGAAATCACTATCTATCTCGCGAAGAATTTAATCTTGCATTTTTTAAACCAAGGACATTGATGTAAGGTGTCGTTGGATTCAAGATATTGTGAATTCCAAGATGATACATCTTTAGAAGATTCATACCGATAAGAAGTTCATATATGACGACCAAGATACTGCCAAGTGAAAAGCTACATGTATGTTGCAAGATAACTGGTTTGGCGGAGCTCCCTCACGAGTCGGAAGGGGGAGATTTGGTGTGCGGATATGGCCATTTCAATCCTTTCAGACGGTCTAACATAGGCAGAACCCCACTACCCATTAGGGTTATGAGTCCGGGTCCTTTTGGACTTTGTACGTGAGGGAAGGGGAATGTTAACCCTCCATCTAGCCATACTAGGTGGAGTGACGAAAATCTCATATTAGCCTCCTTTGGAGAAGATAGAAAGAAAACTAAGAGAAAAGGGAAGGAGAGGAAGTTGAATGAACAGTTCGAGATCAATTTTTCACAAGGTTGTGGAGTCCATATCCACTACCTTGTCTTATTCAAGTTGTGATTCCACCATCTTTGATGAGATCGATTTCTCCAATCACTAACTATTATGCACCAAATCTTGTTGTTGTATCCAAAATAACTCTAATGCTCTTTAGAGATAAATTTGCTATATATATCACCTCGATAATAGTGGAAAAAGATTTGGACGGGTTTGGTCAGTCGTTTTTCGCTCAAGTTGATCAATTTGAGTGGTTTTACACGTAAAAATATTAATGTCTCTTTAGATTGATTTGTTACTGTTGTTATGAGAATCTCTCTCCGAAGGATAGACATTGTCTACTCTAGGGTGTGAGTTTGAGCAAGGGCTACACCCTCGGGTGTAGAACTTTTTTTAGCCTATATATTAGTGAAATGGTTGATTTAGTCTACAACTTAGACTAAATACAACAGTGACATTTTAAATTGGCCTTGGGTTTGGTTAGATTCTGGATTCGCCCCTGAGTTTGAGGACTAACATTATCTACCCATTGGTCGACATAAAAGTTTCATGTCTTATTAATATATGTTTGATGCATGTATTTTCTACCGACATGATTAGCAATATGTGAATTAGTAAAAAAGAGTGTGCTAATCTTGATATGTATTGGTGTGCCCGGTTTTCCAGCAAATCATGCTCTGGTGCTTGATGATGGCTTGATTGCTTTGGGGCTTGGGCTGTTATCTCGGCCGGGTCCCGTTTTCGTTTACACATGGGCACTCAATCATTGGCTGTCGCAGACATGATTCGCTGCTGCCAGCAAAAAAATTCAAGGTCAAACGATCTCAATGAAAATGAAAATGCCGACTGTGAGGGCGTGTTTGATTCAAAGGAATTGCATAAGATTTTTGTAGGATTCAATCTTATAGGAAATTTTTCTTTCTTACTTGTTTGATTTATAGGATTGGATCCTACATGATCTTTTCGTAAGGAATCTTTTGTACTATTTCCCATAAGAATTCTAACATCCACTCCAACATCTTTTTACAATTCCTTTGGTGGAATCAAACAAAATTTGGTACAAACCAAATCCTATAGGATTAAAATGTGCATGACATGACAATCCTATGCTTTTCCTATTCCTGCATCTTTCCTATCCTACGAATCAAACATGCCCTGAGAGGGGCCGAATACATGCTTATTCCATGCCGAACAGTACGTCGCCATCAGTACTTACAGCTAGTTAGAGTAGGTAGTCTCGCGAGGATCGACTTCTTGATTCTTCAGAGCAGAGGTCAGAGCATCTCCACTCCACTCACGGCGACAATAGAACGTCCGAAAACAGCATTGGACATGCGCTATGGGGGTCGTTGTGCGGGCTGCTGCGCATTGGGGGTGCCTCTTCGTAGTCGCACACCCAATAGGGAAGTGAAACTTTATTTGAACACGAAATTAGATGATTTCATTCAAATTTGTAGTGAATTTTATAAATTTGAATAAAATGTAGGTAATTTTAAACCTAAACCTATATCTACAGCCTCCGGTAGGCGTTGTAGTCCTCCAGTCAGTCTCGGCCTTGACCCTGCTCCTGCACTGTCGTGTTCATCGTCCTCTGACTTGGCCCCACTGGGCTCTGCGCCGGCGTCATCGTCGGTGAGGTTGAGGAAGGGGCACCCGGTCGATGTGCGTGGTATCTGAGAGAAGACGCCAAGGCATCCTCCTTGGATAGCGCCGGGACAACGTTGCGTGACTCCTCGATCACGCGGTTGAGTCCTAGGATCTCGTCGGGGTCGGCATCTGGGTCGCGCAGCTCCTCTTGCGCCACGACCAGCTCTCACGGCTCCGGGCTTCACCTTCTTCGTCGAGTGCAGGTAGTGGGAAGGAGGCACGCGCGGCTCGCGAATGCTGATGTTGCCGCCTATGCGCCGCTGTGGGGCCCGCTCCTACTGGGGGTGAGCGGCGCCGAGTGCGACGAGTACGAGCGCGAGGAGGATAACGACTGCGATGTCGTCCTCAGCGCGGTCAGGGCAGGCAGGCGGATGCAGAGCCGGTGCTGGGGTCTGCACAGGGCGGCTCGCGCGGCGATGTGTTCCAACACCGCCTGGAGGGTGCACCCTGGCACTCCCTAGAACGCGTGGAGCCCGGACGCGTTCTTGTCACGCGTTGGCACGCCGGGGCCGTCCCAGTGGTTGATCTCCTCCTTGCGGCGGCGCTAGATGCCTCGTACCTGTCGATGTTGCTCGGGTGCCACTGCGGGTCGGCGTGCTGCTCGGGGGTGAGGTCCACCAGTAGTAGCAGTTCACCTCCGCCCTCTAGTTCCTGCTCGTCGACGTTGGCACCGGCGAACAGGATTGCCGGCAACGCTGAGCGCCCACGTAGACGGACAACGCATGTTCGGTGGCACGGGGTAGCTGGTGTCGCACACGTCGTCGCTTCTTCCACCAGAAGCATGCGCGGGGTGAAGTCGTTGGCCGCAGCTCCGCCCGTGCACCTTCTCGACATCGCCATCGCGATGGTGGCTAGGGTTAATTTGTCACACCAGGAGAGAAGGGGAGGGCGAGATATCGGGGGAACGAGATTGTGAGACACGCAAACGGCGAGCGGCGCGGCTTTAACGGCGAGTCAGGCGTGCCGCGCATTAATTCCGCCGTGTGGGAAACTCGCAAGCTCGCCACGTGGGTGGGAGTTAAGATGCGACGCGATGCAATGTTGCGCCCGTCTGGGGAACCGACGCCGTCTTCAACGGAGACGACCGGACCTTCGACAGCCGCAATTAATGTAAGTTGACTAGGCGTTGTCTCAATGACAGCGCTTGCCCGCCTATCAGTTTCGCCCACGCCGCTTCATACGCCGCGTTGAAGCGTCTCTCAACCGGGAGGAAGGGCTGGGCTCACCAAACAAAATATTGGGCTCCGCCGGACGAAATCAGGTTATGGGCGCCGCGATGTGGACGCGATTTTTCGTCCGACGCACACAATAGAGCTATTGGAAAGACTATTGACGCCGTGAGTGGAGCGAAAACTGGTGATCTGCTACCAGGCTACCACCATATATAACCACGCATACTGCAAATTAAGTGGCTAATGGAACTTTTCAAAGATCTTTAGGCCTGCATTTTGACTCGATTCTTTGCTAAGCTGCCTGGCTTCTCACGTCTCTCCATGTAGCCAAACACGGCAGTGCGAAAGAATAAGCCGTCGAGCTGATTTGGCCGGCCGGTCCAAGTCGAAATCTCTAACCAATCCGGCCGTCTGCTCAGGCTAACCTATATATTTGAGTTAACAATCCTATCCTCTTGCCGCCGGCACCGTGTTCTCGTGCCACCTCTGCAGCTGCTTGGTACCTGCAAGTCGTCGCGCGATGCTACCTGCATTCCGACAGATCATGCATACACACGTGTCATGGCACTTGCACGTTCCATAGATTAATCCAGAAGTAATGCAGTATATAAAAAGTGTCATGTGGGTAGTTTAAAACTGCAAGAAACCTCACACGTCAAGACCAATGATTGCTCACTAGTTGGTAAACCTGCATTTTCATCACAAGTTTCAGAGTGGGTATGGTGCCTACTACCTATGTTCTGTTGGTTTATATCAGAATATTTTATATTTGTTGGCCCAAGAAAAATATATTACTCAACAAGATGTTGATCAAGTAGCCAAATGAAATCTGCGTGGGCTGTTGTGAACCATTGACCTCAATCTGGTGGTACTGCATAATTTCGTATGTGCTTACTCGCCCGGCCCCGCCCTCGTCGCGCCTCTGCTGGCCGAGGACGCCGCGCATGGGAGAGGCCGTCGCCTGCTGGCCGCCGCCGCGCCTGGGCGCTGCTTGCTTCGCCGGCGAGGCCGAGGCCGTCCTCCCGCGCCGTCCTCCGCCGGCCGCCGCGCTTCGAGCTAGTCCGCCCGCCGCTGACCAGAGAGAGGAGAGGATTAGGGAGAGGTGAGAGAGAGAGGAGAAAGTTAATCGCACGCGTTCCACCTCGTCGGCCGATTCGGCCGGACGGATGCGTTCCGCATCTACACGGAATATTCCGTTCTGAGGAATCACTTCGTTCCATCCCTTTGTCTAACCGAACACGAGAACGGGTTCCAGGTGCGGAACCGTTCCATTCCATTCCACCTGGTTCTGGAACCGAACACACCCTTACTTCTGACTTGTGAGTGGTTGAACGGAGGCTTTGAGCATTCGACTTCTTCAGATACTACTAGCATAAGAAATCCAGACAAGAAAAATTCATGACCAAATGGTAGTCAAATGCTAATAAAATACTCCGGGTTCAAACATGGTGTTCTGTACACCTCGTCACTGGCTACGGTTTCTGAAGAAGGAACGAGCACATATCGATAAGTCAGTATGTCACCAGATACGTTATAGCTTAATATATAAAAACACAGATGATCAAGATGCTGACCACAAGGTGTTCTTTTTTTTTTTTGCGGAAAAGATTAACTGATATTGCCACAAGGTCTTTTACAGAAAGATCCAGAAAACACAAGATATTACAAAGAAGCCCTCAGGATCCCGATGTCGAAGACGAAGCTCAGCACGTATCGCCGGCGCGCCGCCACCACTCCTTCGCTGACGCCTTGGACTAGAAGGAGCCCCTCCATGGCCGGGAAGTCGACGAAGCTTGGCTCCAAGGAACCTCCATACTGCGCCGTCGTCGCCATCGCCTTGTAGCAGACCAGTAGAACCTTCTTTATTCTTCACATCTGGAGCCGTCGTCCCGCGAACTCCGGCGAGGGATTGACGCGGCCCGCACCTCCTAGGAGCCACGAGCACGCGGAGGGCGACAGGCCGATGGAGGAACTCCACCGGAGCACCACCGTCGACGAAGGGGACCGCCGCCCCAGCGAACCGCATCAGCACCGCCGCCGCCTCCACAGCGCTGCCGACCGCCCTACGAGAAACTACACTATGTACACCGGATCCGGGATTCGACGACCTCCCGCCGCCGAAGCGGCCGCCGGAGGGCGAAGAATCCACCGGATCGGCGGCGGCGAGGTGGATCTCGCGGGGGAGCTTCAGAAATCGCCTTTCGCTACTGTAGACGGGGAAAGGTGAAGGTCCAAGGTGACCACAAGGTGTTCGTATGTGGGACTGTGACAAATCACACTTCACCACTAATTCGACTAGATGACTAGGAAAGATCTCAACCACTTCAGATCTGCAGACATCACCATGGCTTGGACACTTGGACCCGATAGTTCTATTCCATGTATAATACTGTTACTTCTGTGCACGAGGCAGTGTGGTTTTATTTAAAATGTGATGCTCATATCAGTAGAAAATAAAGATTGTCACTCTATAAATTTATGATTAAGTGGTTTATAAACATGTGGCCAAACAACATTTGTTCACAGTATAATGTGGTACAAATCTGAATAACCAAATATTGGTCAGAAACGCATGATTCAAACTAGAATAAACATTCGTTTAACAGTTTTTCGCAACGTGAGATGAGAAATGTAATTCTCAGATATGGGTATTGAAGACAACGACAAATGACACGTGAAAGGTAATCACTGAAATTAGTCACCGTCTATATCTCTACAGAGTTAGGCCAATAATACTAAACATACTAGCTACAGTTTGCTTCTTTTCTTGAACAATGCGTTTGCTTTGCATTTTATTTTAGGGGACATTTTCTTTTTCCGTATCATGGTAACAAAATGTCCATTGCGAATCCCATCGCATTTTTACGCAAAACAAAATATATCATCGTTGAATATCTGAATATGAACTGATATGATCATTGGTATAAGTTATGATATCAATTATTGTCTCATCTCCACCTAAAAAATGATCCTTTGATTTTCATTGATATCATTGGACTATTCTCTAACTCAAATTGCCCTATTTCATTGGGACGAATAGATGATGTTCTCCTGTTTTTATCTGAAACCACCGTGAATCATTTGAAAGCAGCAGAAAAGCATGGGGCATTTGTACTTCTCGTAGTCGGCAGTTTGGTTTATTGTGATAGAAACCAGAATAAACTTCTTTCTCCGCCAGTAGCTCTCTTTATCTCACTCATGATTGCTAAACTAATGGGTCTAGGACTGTATATGCTGCACCAGAGCAGCCATAGATAGAAGAGCGCGCGAAAGCGGACAGCCTGACATTGCAGATTGGAAGTAGTTGGCCTGTTGGGCTTCATAGGACAAAAAACCCTGATTGCAGGGCCCATCATTTGAGTTTGTTAATTTTTTCCACAGGCACGGTACCAGAATTTATGTCATACATATATTATTACTCCACTGTTCAGTCTATCTTAACTAACACAAACTCAGCAGCAAACAAGGTGGATCTCATCTCTTATACTGTTGTACAACAAAGATAGCAATGCACCATCAGGAGTTGTTCGCATATCTGGACAATATTAATCCACAGTTCAGTTTATCTTCAGTAACATCAACACAACAGCAAACATCTCATCTTATACTGTTACACAACAAGCATTAATCTACTGTTCAGTTTATCTTCAGTAACACAGAGAACCAAACATGGTGGATCTCATTTTATACTGTTACACAACAAACATAGCATCAGGAGTTGCTGGTCACATCTCAAGTCATTTTCTTTGCTTTCTTATCCTCCCACTCCTTGCGTTTAGCGTCAATCAACTTTTGTACATTCTCATAAAAGCCAGGATATGGTTCATACCCAGAAAACTTATGAAGAATCTGAAGCAAATGAGAAGATTATCATCATGACTCGAGCTAATCCTGTTGTCAAACATCAGGGAAGGCAAGAGAGTGATGATGCTGAATGTTTACCTCGAGAAGCACAAAGTATGGGGCCATCAAGAAGGCCTGGACAAGATTGTCAAGTAGAGCAGGTGCTCGCTTCTACAATCAGAATATGTGTCAAATATAATCCTTGGGCAAGAATTTTATACAACTAGTGTTTATCTTTATACTAATAACATGATAGAGACTTGCCTCAAAAACCCCATGGCCAATGAATTGCATAGTCCAACAAAACAGCTGAGCTACCAGTACCACCTGTGGAAAAAGAAAGAATTTGCATTTGATCCATTAATGTTTTCCGAACTTCTTATTTATTAGGTACAAAGCATCTTGAACAGCGCATACTAAGCATCATCCTTCATCCTGAAAGCAAACGTTGTCGAGATGAAAATTTCAGAAGTTAACAAAGAAAGGAGGTTCCCCATGTGGGCACCTGCAAGTCTAGCTTCTCAAACTTTAAGCCTAACTGACCTAGGCCAACCAAGACCGTATCGTGAATTTTGTGAGTGCTGCAAGATTAGCTGATAAGCCCCAACACCATGGAGCAACAAACATTTTATGACATGTGACACCTTCTTGCTATCACAGGTGGGCAAGTACACATACAGGCAATTGATTGATCAAAAATTCAAAATCATGTGTAATGAGTAGTGACTGCAAATCGCGCAGCTATCGGGAGTAGATGGATCAAGCAAACATCTAGTGCATTGTTGTTTTTTGGGGGTTACAGGAAGCTCAACTAGCTGGTGCATCAACCATGAACAATGATCAGACCAGTAAAATCCATACTGTAGTTTCTAAGGCAGGTGCATAACTTTTGTATTACAGTATATAACTTCTCTGCTACACTATAAGACAGAATAATTGACGCGTCAAATGATGGACACTTCAAGAGTCATGTCTTCTGCCAGGAATCTCATACGAGGCACCCACAAGTTTTTTTATATATATTTTACATTCTGATGCATTTAAAAGTGAGTATATTGTAGTGTTTAGACATTTGCGTCATCAAAAGATTCTCAAGCTGGCTTCATTATTTTAGCGGTTTTTTTTAGCAAAGTATGCATGTCACAGAGAGATAACTTGTACCCTTCTTTCTAGATGAGAAGGAAGATTTAGTAGGCTTTTTTCGCAGTAATTATCTCTTACGATGTTTAACCAAGATGATCTACAGAAAATAACAATAAATTCTTTTTTATGCGAATAACAACCTTGAATTCTCAAAATTCCTTTCCCCACTAAGAAATTTGGTGCACATGTCCTAATCAATCCAACTGCAAATCAATTATTTCTTCTCATAACCTTTGCAAATACACCAAATCAGAGAAGGATGAATATTGATCATGATATGACCCCTAAAGTAATAACAGCCACACCACAGCAAATTGGAATAAAACTTCGGCCACACAAAAGAACTGGCTAGCACACAGTGTAATCCATATGCATATTTAGTACAGTTAACCGACACTCCAAGATGGGGAAAAAGGTTTTCATACCTGATCCCGATTAACGACATCAAACCAATGTCTTGTACCAGGAGAAGTTTCCATAAACATCGCATTTAGACAACACCAAGTTCACTAAATATTAACATGTTGGTTGAAAAATGGAACAATTGCTTATATCGAGCACCATTTGAACTGAGATCTTTTTTTTAACTACAGCATAACCTAATCGACAAATTATCAGGACAATAGCTCTTCCAGTACCTTAGTACTGAGCAAAATACCTCCGAAAAAACCGAAAAATATAATTCTGTCGTACACGATAAGCCGAACAGGTAAACATCTGGACTGACAAAAGACCAGGTCTTTTAGTCACCGAACCTACAAGCACGGTACAAACTACAGAATACATCTCATCCCAATTCCCAAGCAACATATACAAGAGAAATAACTAAAAATCTCAATCAAAGGAACAAGCCAAAAGGGGCGGAGTTCTGTAACCTTGCATCCGATGGAGAAGCCGAGGCGGGCGGCGAGGGCGGCGCTGGCAGCCCAGCAGAGGAAGCAGAGGACAGCAGCGACAGTGCCCGAGCGGCGGTCAAGGGAGATGTAGAAGGCCCCGTAGATCGCGGCGCTCACCGCGGCGGAGTGCAGAGACGGAGAGGTGAGGTGGAGGAGCAGGAGGGCCGTGAGGAATATGGGCCAGACGAAGAGCGCGTGGATGAACACGTTTACCGGGTTGCTGTGGTACGCCCCGTAGAAGGCGAAGTGCCGCTCCAGGTCGAGAAAGCTGCCGCCGCTGCCGCCACGAGCCATCGTCGCCGGGTTGCTCGGGGTTTGCTTGGATGAACACGAGGGAATTGTCAGATTGTGCTCAGAGGTTGTTGACTTGTGTTCTTTTCTTTTCGGGAAAACAAAGATAGAGGACAATAAGAGCATCTCCAGGGCCACCCAAAGCACTAAAATGTCAATAGGGTGTACGGCCACCCAAGTATCCGGGGCTGCTCGGTTATCGGACATACCCTCCGACGGGCGGGACCCCTTGTTATACACACCAGTCCGGCGTTAAATTTTTCCCCTGCTTCATTGCTGCACCGGCCGTTAAAACTCTCAAAAATTGTTCCTCCAGTTTTCGCAAACCACTCAAGTTCTCTCTTTATCCAAATTCTTCCCCTCCTACATTACCGTTGGGCACGAAAAATGCACATAACGGTCAGATTTAGTTGAGTCTATTTAAGAGGCTTTCTTTCCCAAAGATTACCAACTCTTGGGATCGTGTTTCTCTTTCATTGTTGATCTTCTTTTGGCTTGCTATCTCTCAATACTTTCAATGATTATTTCTCCTTCTTCAGAGAAAAGAGAGAGGAGATTTCGATCTACATTTTCACCAATCAATCCCTCCTCTTAGTAAGGGGAACATATTAAATCTAGATCTTGCAGATTCATTTGTTATTTTCATTGTTCCTCCTCCAATCTCCCTCCATAGCATTAGTTGCTTTTGTGAGATTTGATAGTGAAGAACTTTGACCACTTTATGTGTTCTTGCTATTGCATTAGAAGCATCGGTTTGACTTCTCCACGGGGATACGCAGATGAGAAATTTGAATAGCTTATTACTCTTAGGTGCATTGTGTGCTCGGGAGCTTATTCTCTTGGGTGCATTATGTACCTAGACGGTTGGTGGGTCTTGAAGCTTCGTCTTTGTGTGGGAAGCTTCGGGATGTTGTTGGGAGTCTCCAATACAATTGTGGAGAACTTCAACCTTGTTGTAAAGGTTTGGTCAACGCCTTCAAGACGACTTTATACTAAAAAGAGCCAATCCCTCACGGTGAAGCTTACGGAGAATAGGGTGAGCACATCCGTGCTATTAGAGTGCCTGGTGGCTACCCCTCAAACGTAGACGTACTTCCCTTGAAAAGGAACTACGGGAAACATCTCCTCGTGTCCACTTTGTGGTTACTTCTTACCTTTACTACTTGTATTCGGTTGCGTATTACTCTTGCTTATATCACCTAGGTTGTATCCATCTAGTTGCATATCTAGTCGACCTTGTGCTATCTTGTTAAGACTTCATTAAAAAGAAAAGGTTAAAATTGTTAGCCGCCTATTCAGCACCCCCCTCTATGCGGCATCGTTGATCTTTCTGTTGGAGATATGCCCTAGAGGCAAATAAATGTTAAGTATTTATCGCATTATCTCGTTAAGTTTATAAATAAGTTTTATACCGTGCTATAACTGTATTAATCGGAATTGTTAATACACGTGTGGTATGTAAAACAAACCAGGGTCCCTAGTAAGCCTGTATATAAACTAGTTCATTAGTCAACAGATGATCGAGAATTTCCGATCATGGATATTTATATGGTTGATGATGAGGTCATTTTATTAGTGGAATAAAATGATGGACATACCCAACAAAGTATTGCAAGAGGATCGTGTCACGAAGTTCATTATTGCAATAGGAAAGTAATATGGTAGCTTATTCTCAGACCGTGAGATCATATTAATTGCTGCCTTCGGAGGATATTTTGAGTGCATCAATCGTCAGTCCATAAATGGGTGACTATAAAGGTGTGGCACTTGGGTATTCAAAAGGGGTATGTTGAGTCATATGGATCAAGAGCGGGATTTGTTCATCCGCGTGATGGAAAGATACTCTGGGCCCACTCGGTGAGATTACTTCTATGAAACTGCGCAGCGTATGACTAGGTCATGGGGATGTAATATCACAGAACGAGTCAAGTAGCCCTTGTCGATAACGAGATAAAACAAAGCATAGGATGTTCACGATCGTATCTCGGACAAGGGTGGTATCGAAGAAACAAAAGGAATGAATATTCATATTTATGGTTCAACGACGATATTCGTAGAATGCACAGGGACCGTCATAGCCATCCAGGTCTCCCTGACGGTCATTGGTGAGCGACGGGTCTCGACCATGTCTGGAGTATTCTCGTAGCGTAGGGTAACACACTTAAGGTCTTGACGATGCTTGGAGATCGTTTTGGAATTATCGGAATGATAGAAATAGAGAGAGAGAAAATGAACCGGAAGGGTTCCGGGGAAGACCGAAGAAAGTTCGGAGTGGTCCGGAAGTTGTTACGGAGTCACGGGAGATTAAATAATATGCAAATATATTAATTAATGAATTATATATATTTAATATTAATTTAATATTAAATAAAAAGGAAAATTGGGGCAGCCCACCAAAATGGGCCAAAACCCGGAGGGAAGGCCCAAGTGGGGCCGAGCCTCCATGGGGAGGTGGTGCGGCTGGGCCATGGTGCCCGTGGCCACCACGGACGGCCCTAGGTGGCCGGTGCACCACCCCCTCCTCCTCCCCTTTGTTTAGTCCCACATGGGAAACTTAGGGAGAGGGACACCCCCTCTCCCCTAATAAATAGTGGGGCATATTAATTGTAAAAAAAACAGAAAATACAATTAATTTGTAGGTCGGCCGAGGATGCCCCTACGCCCACTTTCACCCTTTCTCCACCTCTCGTAGTGCGTGTTCCCTTGTAAGGACTGCGCGCGTGAGAAATCTATACCGTAGTACACCGTCGTGCTGCGAGATTCCACCCAAAAGTTATACTTCCGCTATCTCGGCAGGATCGGAGAGCCCGGGAGTTGTCATCAAGCTCCGTACGTGTTCGAGTACTCGGACGCGCCACACTTGGGGCGCCAGGGCGTCATCGTCGCGCCGCCTTCGTCTTCATCATCGTCGCGCCAAGTTCTTCGCGATCTCGAGGTCGGCTACGTCGTCTACATCAACAACCCTTGTTGCGCGAGCGTAATCCCCGCTATCGGTCTACAAGGGTATGTTACCGATATCTTCTCCGTTACCGCATTACTAGATAGATAGATCCTTGGCTAAGTTTCGGTGTACGTAAGTTAGAAGAATTATTGTTTTCTGCTACGAACCCCTTCGGTGGTATCAGAGCCGATCTATGCGTAGTTTTGCTGGTACGGTTAGAACACATGTTGAATGTGGGCATGGATCTTATAGTTGTTACCCTCTCGCGTGCACTTGCTAATGTCGTCGGCATCGAGTTGATGAAGCGGCCCGGACCGACCTTACGCGTACGCTTACGCGAGACTGGTTCCGCAACTGACATATGGCTTGTACCATATATGCGACTAGCGGGTGTCTGTCTCTCTCTCTCTCTTTAGATGGCTTAGCATTTTCAATGGAGGGGCCAAAAGGGATATAAAACAGACAATTATTTGATCGATGTTGTGGTTGATGTTCGTAGGTAAGAAATGGTTCTCTTACGAAAGCCTTAGAAGCCACGTAAAACTTGGAAACATAAGGAAGGTAGAAACGTCTAACTTTGTTTTGCAAGGCATTTTATATGACATGGTTACGGTAAGTATTATGAATTGTTCAAGGTTATCGGAGGCAATAGGTGGCGCCGTAGACTCGGAGCACAGCCATGGCGCGCCATGAAGATCAAGGCGCAAGACCATGTCATATCGCACTTCATTCATTATTTGATATTGTGTTGTTGTGTGTGTATCCTATTGATTGCACCACCAAAAGTTCTCCGTTACGAGGTAGGCCGTGATGATCGGGTGTCAGACGTATCTGCGTTCACATACCGTGGGTGTAAGCCACGTTGCACAAGCAAATACACTAATGTTAGATTGGCGAGCCTAGTATGTATAGACATAGTCTCGAAACACGTGAAGATCGAAAGATCGAGCATGAGTCACATGAATGTTGTGATCGACATTTCGATGTCCACCTTTGCAGCTGTGCCGCCGACCGTGACATCGGGGGTGGTATTGTGAATTAGGGTCGTGTAATCGCTAAGATGTTTTAGGGATAGTAATCTTAGTGGAGTATGTTTGATAATTTGATTATAAACTAAGCTCATATTTTTATAAACTTAGCCTTATTATTTTTTGCGATTATCTATGTAGATGGTGTACTTCCCTAGCGACAATTTCTATTTTGGTCATTTCCTTAGAAGCCGGATGGGCCCAACTTCATATACTGGTACCAACACCTGAGGGAAACCCTGATACACAATAATATACTCTACGTAATAGAAGAGGCTTTAGGAGATAAGCCAGGAGATTCTGCAAGTGAAGATGAAGATGAGGATTTTCGTCAACATCGTGATATTTTCATAAGTGTTCAAAGCACTATGTACATTTGCATGGAGCCTGAGTTGAAAGCACAGTTTCAACATATGGAGCCATATGTGATGATAGATGCGCTCAAGACGCGTTTCATAGATCAGATGAAAATTGAGCAATTCGAGCAGCTAGATAAGTTTCTTTCACTCCAGATGGAAGAACACACCTGCTTGGAGATTCATTTAAGCAAGATGTATAACGTATGGAAAGATCACACAGACGTTTATGACTACTAGATGTCGGATGCCCTTGCGATAGCTGCTGTGTTGTGTTCACTACCTCCCAGCTACAAGGAGCATGTCCGAGGTTATGTCGTCAGGGGAGATTCACTCACTTTTCTTGAATTCATAAGCCAGTTCAGAACTGTGAAAGTAGAACCCATTGCAGGAGAAATCTTCGACGGAACAGGTATATTTGATATACAAGTTATAAATGTATTATTCTTCTAAGTCACTTGTTGAAAAGTATTTGATGCTTATTTTATTTTATGAAAACAGGACCTGATTATTACAAGTGGGCTGAGATAGACAATGTGATGGTGCTCAAGTGATGGCAAGCAAGACAGTTGATGGCCGATGGCATTCACCTTCTATAGTTATCATTTTGGATTAGTAGTTTTGAATAAGAGACTTTGTAATCATTTTGAGAGTGATTTTAGTTAGTGTGTTTTGCATCTTGCAATACAGTTATTCATATATGTAATGGAACAAGCCATTTGTTTTGATTATGAATAAATTCTTCTTATGATCACATTTTGGTTGCAAATAAGTTATTCGCATAATAATCTCGATGATGACACATTGGACATTTATAAAACCAGGAATGCTAAAATAAAATAAAAATCCAAAGTTAATTATGATATTGTTTCAGAAACAACAACACGAATTTTAATCATGTTGGCGTTGTGGCATATCTCTAGATATTTCGATCTATTGAACTTACATGAGCCAATGTCTAAATGAGACGTGATGATCCAAACATTGATATATCAATGTATAAGAAAAATTGATTGAAAATCATACATGATGATAATTAAATCAAAAGGGTGATTATCATTATTATCGAAACCTTTAAATATGACTCTAAGTAAATAAAACGTATTTACTAAAAGAGATATTAAAATCTGAAATTGTTTGATAAAGATCAAAAAGACGTTTCAGAGAAAAGATGGATATTAAATCGAGTCTGTATGATTTGATCAGAAAAGACAGTGATTTTTGTTTTGGCATAAAAGACTTGTGAAATTTCGTTCCACAAATTATATACACCTCAAACATGTTGATATGTGTAAATATTATAGTCATAATCTATTTTAGATAAAGTATGGTCTTAAAAGTATCTCTTAAAAGTTTGAACATTATTTAGAGTAGAATTAGTAAAACACCCCACTTTAGAAAAGGTATCTCATTCAAAATTCGTGTAAAACGACAATATATTAAGTGTCGTGGTTTGTAGGATTATACGATAATATAAAACTATACACGAATAGACCTTTGTAGAATATTCATAACAAGTATGAATATATCTTCCATAAACCAAATACCAACAAGAGCAAAACTTGTGTTGCTATTTTGGTAATTCACGGAAAATTAAGTTTTTCAAAGAAAGGTTAATGGAATGGTGTAGAAGCTTAAATAAGGTAATTGACCTTGTTTCCATGAAGCATGGAGTGGCGTATTGGAATATGTTCCGGAAACAAAACTACACGAATGGAAATAAAAAATGATGATAAAAGATCATAATGTTTCATAAGGAGCTTTTCCATGAAGATAGTAGGCATTAAGAATATTTTCTGTCTGGTCACAGATGTATATTCATGACCATGTTACCAGAACAAGATGCAACTATGAACTGCAAAGAAAGGAGATGATACCAAATACGAAAATTGACTAAGAGTTTTAAATCCTTAGTTACATTTAAGATTGCAAAAGATAAATGTTATTTGAATCTTATTAAGTAAAAGGAAGTTGCTTAATCTTTTATATAAAAGGTTATATGAAAGGAATGAAACTAAGAAAAGGACATATAGCTAATTTTGTCTTAAAAGAACGTCTTTTGACAGAATCAAATGGTTTGACTACATAAATGTGCTAAATAATTCATATTTTGATTTTCAAATTGATAAATGATCAATGATTTTGTTTGACCAAAATATCGAAAGAAATTATGTTTATATAATTTAAGTGGGAGCCGAATTAGCTTGCCAAATCTGATATGTAAATGACATGTTTTTGAGTGGGAGCTGGATGAGCTACATGGTCTCAAATGTGATTGACATTTTGAGTGGGAGCTTAATGGTGTCCTTATATGTAAATGACAAATAATGGAAAGTAATGGTAAAATTAATTAGAATTAATTAGAAGTGATTATGGAATTACAATGAAGTTGTGTATTGTTTAAAATGTTGGTAATCTATTTAGATAGATCAGGAAGTTTAAATAAAAGTCAAGATGTTTTCTTAGATTAGATTCTAAAAGGTCAGAATGGAATAAACCAAGGAAAAGTCCTTGGAAATCTAGTTGAAACATTTAGTAGATTTCTACACGATAATAGTGGTTATAAGATATGTGGCCCTGTTACACTGTTATAATAAGTGGCATCATATAAAACCATATCATGTGCTTGACGCGGTATGACCCATGTTCTTACAAGAAGAACAAGTACTAAGGTGAATTTTATACAAGTAAAATCCTTTATTGTTTAAAGGAAAAACTGAGGATAAAATTTCGAGTTCACAAGGATGGTAAACTCAACAAGGTGTTGTGTTAAACATCAACCTGGATAATTGAAAGGACCAAATGTCGTAGGAAGTATTTAGGCACTAGACTGACAATATAATGTCAGAATCTACATAGGTATAAAAACGTATATAGATACTGCGAAATTATACATATTATGATTGGTAGAGAAAATGTGTTATCTAACTAAGCGGTTTCCTGGTGAATGTGGCTGATTAAGAATCAGAGTATGCGTAGGAAACGAAAGTCTCACTTAGTCACCAAATATGTATATATGTTATCGAGATAACAAAATGATATCAACCAAGGTGATATCAATTAATCGCAAAAGAACATATGATTCAGTATGGTACAGGCCGTTAAAGGAAAACTCTTCCACAAGCAAGCATCATCATAAAACGCTTATAAGATAAGGTGTTATGATCAAATAGTAAAATGCAACTGGTTTATTTGTACTCTAGTGCAAGTGGGAGACTGTTGGAGATATGCCCTAGAGGCAAATAAATATTAAGTATTTATCACATTATTTCGTTAAGTTTATAAATAAGTTTTATACCGTGCTATAACTATATTAACGGAATTGTTAATACACGTGTGGTATGTAAAACAAACCAGGGTCCCTAGTAAGCCTCTATATAAACTAGTTCATTAGTCAACAGATGATCGAGAATTTCCGATCATGGATATTTATATGGTTGATGATGAGGTCATTTTATTAGTGGAATAAAATGATGGACATACCCAACAAAGTATTGCAAGAGGATCGTGTCACGAAGTTCATTATTGCAATAGGAAAGTAATATGGTAGCTTATCCTCAGACCATGAGATCATATTAATTGCTGCCTTCGGAGGATATTTTGAGTGCATCAATCGTCAGTCCATAAATGGGTGACTATAAAGGTGTGACACTTGGGTATTCAAAAGGGGTATGTTGAGGAATATGGATCAAGAGCGGGATTTGTTCATCCGCGTGATGGAAAGATACTTTGGGCCCACTCGGTGAGATTACATCTATGAAGCTGCGCAGCGTATGACTAGGTCATGGGGATGTAATATCACAGAACGAGTCAAGTAGCCCTTGTCGATAACGAGATAAAACAAAGCAGGATGTTCATGATCGTATCTCGGACAAGGGTGGTATCGAAGAAACAAAAGAAATGAATATTCATATTTATGGTTCAACGACGATATTCATAGAATGCACAGAGACCGTCATAGCCATCCAGGTCTCCCTGACGGTCATTGGCGAGCGAGGGGTCTCGACCATGTCTGGAGTATTCTCGAACCGTAGGGTAACACACTTAAGGTCTTGACGACGCTTGGAGATCGTTTTGGAATTATCGGAATGATAGAAATAGAGAGAGAGAAAATGAACCGGAAGGGTTCCGGGGGAATCGGAAGGGTTCCGGGGAAGACCGAAGAAAGTTCGGAGTGGTCCGGAAGTTGTTACGGAGTCACAGGAGATTAAATAATATGCAAATATATTAATTAATGAATTATATATATTTAAATATTAATTTAATATTAAATAAAAGGGAAAATTGGGGCAGCCCGCCTAAATGGGCCAAAACCCCGGAGGGAAGGCCCAAGTGGGGCCGAGCCTCCATGGGGAGGTGGTGCGGCTGGGCCATGGGGCCCATGGCCACCACGCCCGACACTAGGTGGCCGGCGCAACACCCCCCTCCTCCCCCCTTTGTTTAGTCCCACATGGGAAACTTAGGGAGAGGGACACCCCCTCTCCCCTAATAAATAGTGGGGCATATTAATTATAAAAAAACAAAAAATACAATTAATTTGTATGTCAGCCGAGGATGCCCCTCCGCCCACTTCCACTCTCTCTCCACCTCTCGTAGTGTGTGTTCCCTTGTAAGGACTGCGTGCGCATGAGAAATCTATACCGTAGTACACCGTCGTGCTGTGGATTCCACCCAAAAGTTCTACTTCCGCTATCTCGGCTGGATCGGAGAGCCCGGGAGTTGTCGTCAAGCTCCGTACATGTGCGAGTGCTCGGAGGTGCCACACTTGGGGCGCCAGGGCGTCATCATCGCGCCGCCTTCGTCTTTTTTATCGTCGCGCCAAGTTCTTCGCGACCTCGAGGTCGGCTACGTCGTCTACATCGACAATGCTTGTTGCGGGAGCGTAATCCCCGCTATCGGTCTACAAGGGTATGTTACCGATATCTTCTCCGTTACCGCATTACTAGATAGATATAGATCCTTGGCTAAATTTCGGTGTAGGTAAGTTAGAAAAATTATTGTTTTCTGCTACGAACCCCTTCACTTTCACCTTCACATCAGTGATGCCTTGAGAGGAGACTACACACAAGGCGTCGCCATCACCGGCTCCGACCACAAGCTAAAGGTGAGATTTTCACCCGATCCGTCCCACAAAACCCTCGGCATGCACAACACCCGATCACATGTGGCCCTCCTGAGAGTCAGACGCATGTTCATCCATCCCGCCCAAGCCACCAAATCAGGCCTAGAGCCGAGCCGCGCTACCATCTAGATCTACCACCTTAACCACTCAAAAAATGGTACGCCGCATGCATGGCGCACTACCGAGGGCAGTGGGCCTGACGGGAACAGTCATTGCCCTTTGCTGCTCGCCGCAACCATGAGAATCTCCCGCCGCATCCTTAACTCCTTGCCGCATGACTTGAGATCCGCCACCGCGGATTCGCCTGGCAGCTGCCTGCTAGCCGCCCATACCTTGCCGGTAGAGCGCTGCTAATAGAACGCGGTGCTTCGGTTTGTCAACACGCTCGAAGTGGGCCACCAACACGCCGAAAACAACACAAACCGCTACCAGCACCTGCGGGCTTTGCTTGCCAACGAGAGCGTCAGTTTATGTTTCCACCCGAGCCACCACGCATGTGGGACGACACATGGGACTACATTAATTGTACGCCTTACCACTTACTGTGAATCGACTCTCTGGCACCTGACTGCGCATGTGCTAGAAAACTGGGAGCCCTAAACGTGTGGGCCCTACCTTCCGACTCTCTCTCCCCTCAACCTTATCTCTTCATCTATTCTCTCACTCTTTATTCTGTCACTCTTGTTTCCTTTGTCCCCAAAAGCATCATGAGAGAAAAGTAGAGATGAGGTCATGCCATCCATCGAGCCGGGATCAATGACGATGCAACCGGACCGCAGTGGCGACGGAGAGGTTGAACCGTGCCAGGAACGGCGTGACCAGGAGCCAATGACTATGTCGAAGGCAAGGGAGGACCTTAGGGTTCGGACAGAGGAAGGACCTTAGGGTTCGGACAGTGGGGGAGTTGTGTACGCGTCAAAAAAGTGTGACTCGGGGGCCTAAAGAGATGGATAGTTGCGGCGGACCTATGGTCGTGGCAGTTCGAGTAGGCGGGGCGACACGGCATAGCCCTAGTTGTAAGCGGCGGCTGCGAGCGGTTGGAGCGGTGGGTCTGGTGGCCGTGAGGGAGCGCTTTTGTTCTCCGCCTCCTATGCATCAAGAATTGTCCCGTTCTGCCATTCGCTACTCGCCGCAACCACGAGGATATGTCACCGCATCCTTAACTCCCTGTTGCATGACTGGAGATCCGCCACCTCGGATTCGCCTGGCAGCTGCCCGCTAGCCGCCCCTGCCTCGCCAGTAGAGCGTTGCTAAGAGAACGTGGTGCTTCGGTTCGTCTGCGCACTCGAAGCGGACCAACAACACGCCGGAAACAACGCATACCGCTACCACCCACCTGCGGGCTTTGCTTGCCAATGAGAGTCAACAATGGCAAGGGAGGGGCGGCGGTGCTAGTTTATGGTTTCCACCAGAGCCACCATCTGGGACCACACATGGGACTGCATTACTTTTATGTCTTATCACTTAATGCACATGGGACGACATCTGACTGCACATGCGCTAGAAAAATTGGGCGCCCTAAACCGTGTGGGCCCTACCTATCGGCTCTGATCTCTCCCCCCAACCTTATCTCTTCATCTATTCCCCCAGTCTTGTTTCCTTTGTTCACAACTGCATCATGAGAGAAAAGTAGAGATGAGGCCGTGCCATCCATCGAGCCGGAATGGACGACGATGCAATCGGCCCGTGGCGGCGACGGAGAGCCCAGGAACGGCATGACCCGGAGGCGACGACTACGTCGAATAAGAGGAAGAACCTTAGGGATTCGGACAGTGGGGGAGTTGTGTACGCATCAAAGAAGCGTGACCCGGGAGCCTAGATAGATGGCTTGGGGCGGCGGACCTGTGGCCGTGGCTGTTCAAGTAGGCACAGGACATCAACCCTAGTTGTAGGCAGCGGTGGCTGGCGGTTGGAGCGGTGGGTCCGGCGGGTGCGAGGGAGCAGTGGAGTCTGGTGGCAGCGCTTTTCTTCTCCGCCTCATATGCATCGAGAGTCTCCTTTCTCCTCCTATCCCCCGTTGTGACAGCAAAATGAGAACGAAGAATGTCGGAAAAAAATCGTCCGTGCTCACATGTGACCGCCTGTTAGCTCCCCAGGCAAAGGTATAACCAACCATTAAAGTCGAATTTATTTTCCTGAAAAAACCTTCCACGAGAGAGCAGGGTACCAGAGAATCAAGCCTGTGCATATCCGGTTTAACTGGTTTAGGACGGTTTCCCGGAAGCAGTACTAACTCTGCGGTTTGGGACGGTGTGGTTTCAGCAGTTTTACACGGTTTAACACCGCGAGCCCCAGGAAGTTCGCCGGCGGCCACTTCCTGGCCAGCGACGGCGAGCAGGCCGGCGCGCGGGACGTTCGCCACACCGCCGATGACCCGTCGCGCCGCATGTACCGCCAAGCTGAGGCCAGCGACGACGAGCCGGCCGGCACGCGGGACGTGCGCCATACCACCGGCCGCGGGGGACCCGTCGCGCTGCGTCATGTAGCGCCGCCGGCAGCCGGCGCTCATCTCCGAGCAGCTCCCGCCGGACGTCAGCGCCAGCATCGCCTCCTTCCGTGTCGACTCCGACGTGGCGCCGATCTTGTACGCGGCCGTCAGGCTGCGCCGGCCGTTCCGGCGAAGCAGGCGCACCACGCGCTTTCACCTCCACGCCCAGCGACGCAGAGGAACTGCTTCCGACGAGATCCCGAGCCCCGAGACCACCGTCCTTGCCGAGGAGACTGAATCCGGGCTTGACGGAGGGCTCAAAGTGCGGCCGCGAGATCCAGCGCGCGGAGGGGGGGGGGGGGGGGGGGGGGGGGGGGGGGGCGATGCGCTGGCCATGGGAATGGAAATAGAGCACCACGGAGCGAAGGTGGGCGCCGTCCCCGGAGCGGAGGGCGGCGAGAGGAGAGGACGCGGTGGCCGGAGTGGCCGGCGGAGCCAAGGCAGAGTTGCAGATTTGGGAGATGGTTTCGACGGTTTCAAACCGTGTAGAAACCGTAACCCGCCTACACCGGTCACCCGGTTTTGATTGGGTTGGTCTGTCGGTTTGACCGGTTTCAAACCAACATGTGCACAGGCTTGCCAGAGATGGCGTTCCCGCAAGTTCTTCGTGCTAGCAAGACGTAGTCGTAGCGTGCGAGCTAACCGAGAGAAAAGAATGACGTGCGCGCCTATGCTATGCCACCACAAGTGCCGCGCTACACGGTTTATGTATCCCGATGACCCGATCGGTGTGGGCAACATTTTGTTTTCATAATGACTCGCGAGTTGCATTGTTGAGTTGGTGTAGGGCTGTAGGCAACATTTTGTTTTGTTTTTGTTTTCATAAGAAACCAACATGTTCGATCGTTCCACTGTCCAAATCACTCCTCTTGTTTTTTTTCCTTCCCTCTATTAGTATATTCGGAAGTTTTGTTCCTAAAAAAAGTTCGATGTACATTTTTTTGTACTATAATATTTTACTATATTTAGACGCAAGATGAGAATTCTTAACTATTCACGAGTTCAAGTTCTTGCTACTACATGTTCTTTAGTAATGAGAAGAAATCACAACTAGTTTCCGGTATGAGTATATATTTCGAAAGTCTATTTTTCAGAATCGACTATTTTTGTTCTTCAACCCACGCAAAGAGGGGGATGGGAAAAGAAGGGTTAGTTATTTTCATTATGCTCCAACAAGCAACATAGTATGTCTGCAGACAATGGTTTCCATCAGTCAAACGGAATATAATATTTTTCGAATACATGTTCTTGCTTATCTGGACCGATTATTCTACTGGTAGGATATACTATCGATTAAAACAACGCCAAAGTTGAATCTTTCCTAACCGACCATTGAATACATTTTCTTGAGTACAGCACGTCAAAGCTGACTCGATCCCAAACTAAGAAGAACCTTGGGAGGCCTCCGAGCTGAAAAAAAAAACCTTGGGAGACCTCCGGCTGTCATATACAAATGTTTTTATTCGACGGACATTGAAAAAAATCATGGATATGATCATTTCTATGATTGCCTCTAGGCATATTTCTAACACTTATTTCGGTTCAAGACTTGATAATAATTACGAAAAAGGAATCACTTTGGGAGATACAAATTTGATACATATGGTCCTTTTATTACGAGGTAAGACGGAGAAAATAAGGATACGTTTGTTGGTTAGTATTTGAGTGCAGCAACAAAAGAAATATTCAAGCATTTTATCTACAATCTCTTTTGGCAAAGGCCAGGGAGATAGACACGGAAAAAATAGGTTTGCTTTCTGTTAGCTAAAAGATGATTTCTTCGTAAGAAAACAAGATATTTTTGTCCGTTGTACGATATGTCCACTCTTAGTCATATGTTCTCTATTTAATTCATGCAATAATTTTCTAGAAGCCTGTCAATATTCACTGTTAGAGATGACATTAAGATAAGGAGGTTAACAGACATTCACATATGGGAGCGGTTGGTTTTCGGACTGGAGAAGAGGGACGGGGTGGGGAAAGATAAGCAATGTCGCCGCCGAACTCCACTACCCCTCGCCCTCCGTGCTGTACCGATTGAACCGCCTGTCTCTAGTGCCTGCGGCCGATGTCTTTGCCTCGCTGAGTCGCCTAATCGAAGCGCTACCGCCGCTGTTCAGCCACTCATGTACACCCCTTTTAGGCCCATTGGTCGCTTCTCCGATGTCGACACACCTCCCCACCCTTCGAATCCTAAGATACTTCCTCGCCTTCGTTAGTGTCACAGCCTCTGTATTGAGCGCAACCTACGGTTCAGTCTAGCCTCGTCATCTCCTCCTCGCTGGATGGCCTCATCTCCCGGCTCTAATTCTCTCCCAATCTATTTCTCACGAGTTGGGGACAAAGGAAACGAGAGATGAGGGAAGAAATAAGGTTGAGTGGAGAGAGAGAACGGTGAGGCGGTCCACGCGGTTCAGGGTGCTAGTTTCTTTTGACGTGGCTCGAGTGCGGGCGCGAGTCGCCATAGAATCGGTTCGCCTAGCAATCTAGCATGTTATGTTTTACACTAGTACTCCCTCCATTCAAAATTATAAGATGTTCTCGATTTTTCTAAATCGCATTTATATAGACGTGTTTTATTGTGTCTGCTCACTAATTTCAGTGTGTACACAAGGTTCTGGGAAGACATATGGCTATGTGCTACACCTTTGTCCCAACAATATCCATCGCTTTACGACATTGTCCAACGAAAACATGTTTCGGTGCATTCTGTGTTGGTGGCTGCTCATCCGGATATAGCATTCAGAAGAGCACTAACCGGTAATAAATGGAATTCTTGGCTCCATTTAATAAATCGGTTAATGGATGTTGAGTTATCTCCAGAGAACGATAGGTTTGTTTGGGGATTAACAAATAATGGGAAATACACAACAAAATTGATGTACCTAGATTTGTTAGATGGTCACACACTTTTCCTTCGCAAATACATCTGGAAATGGAAAGTGCCACTGAAAATTAGTATTTTTATGTGGTTTATGTATAAGAGAGTACTTCTAACAAAGGTTAACTTGTCTAGAAAGAATTGGCAAGGTAGCACTAAATGTTGTTTTTGTGACAAAGCTGAAACAGTGCAGCATTTGTTCATCAGGTGTCCAATGGCAAAGATTATATGGCAAATAGTTTATATGACTTTTAATATTAAACCACCAACTAATATCACAATTTTTTTTGGTAATTGGTTGCATGGTGTGCCAAAAAAGACAAATCCGACATAAGAGTAGGAGTTTGTTCTTTGTTATGGGCAATTTGGCACATGCGAAATGACATTATTTTTAACAAGACAAAAGTTTCTTCTTTCTTGCAGGTTATACCTTTGGTCACGCACTGGATCCGTATGTGGTCTTATCTCCAGCCAGAGGAGCGCCGCCAGGACATGGATTCTGGGTGCGCCCGTTTGGAAATGGTTGCACAGGGCTTCTTCAACCAATACGGCAGGCATCTTTTTTTTTAGGATAAAGTGGTCGTACCACTGCTCGAATAGATAGAAAAGAATTGACTCAGTTTATAAAGGAAACTGGGCCCAAAAACCATACAAACTGTACAAAGCCCTGTTTATGAGGAAAACAGGGGCAAAAAACCGCACAGACGAAGCGATCCGCCGCCCACACGACACAAGTCGACCAAACGCCACAACACACGCCACCCGTTCCGGGGCCGCCGCCCCGGCGAAGCAACCAGATCGACCTTCGCATTGCTCGAAAGCGATCCAGTCATGGTCGACGAACCTTCTGCCCACGCAGTTTTCATCCAGGTTGCCACCAAAACCACCCTGTTCCGGGGCCGCCGCCCCGGCGTAGCAACCAGATCAACCTTCGCATTGCCCGAATTCAATCCATTCAGGTCGACGAACACTCTGCCCGCGCAGTCTTCATTCAGGTCGCCACCTAGGACCACGCTAAACAACGGTTGGCAGCTTAATTATAGACTCTCATGTTAAAGCATAGGCTTCACATGTTAGTGGCTTTCTTTAGATGGTTGATTCATGTTTCAACCTTATGTGACCCATGAATTGTAATAAGTCAGATTGATACTTTGCAATAAGTTAATAAAGCGGCCATATGCATCATCGTGATGCAGAGGCTGGCCCCTTTTCTAAAAAAAAACGTAGTCCACTCGAAATATACAGAACGTTTTAGAAGTAGCGAGTCGGCCTTGTGTTAGCCTTCTTCTCTTCAGTTTTGTTTATGTTTCTTTTTCGGAATGGGGAGCGATGCACCGACCTCGGCATCATTTTGTTTATGTGTATACGAGTAGGAAGACCTACTGTTTTGCCTGAAAATTCTGAAAGAGACTTGAGGCATTTTCCTTATCGTTGTCATCTAACATCTCCTCTGAACCTCAAACATCTCCTCTGAACCTCAAACCACGAGAAATGCAGGCAGCATATCTAACCATCCTGGATAATATCTCGCTCTACCATACGACCCTCACCCTTCCTTCCAACCTCAAGAAAACAATCTCCTGGACACCAACAGATCCTCACCCTCTTTTGAACACACTCCATTCCACTCCACTGACTGAGCTTCGCCCGCAATGGCCACCCTTGCCAAGCACCTCATCCTCTGCTCCAGCACCACCACATCCTCCTCGACTTCTCCCTCCCCCTCCAACCGTCGCCGCCCGCCGTCATCGCCCGAAAGCGCCGACAAGCGCGCCAACGTGCCGCAGTCCGCCACGCGCCGGCTCGCAGTCGCGGCGTCCACGGCAATGGTCGCCACGGCCGCACTTTCCGCGCGGCGCCCCGCGGCACCGCCACCGGCCTTGGCGGCCGAGGCCGCCGCGGTGCCGGCGCCGGCGGGCCCCGGGACCGTGCCGAGGTGGGGCACGAGGTCCTACGTGAGGGAGAGGTTCTTCGAGCCCGGGCTGTCCGCGGAGGAGGCAGCCGCGCGCATCCGGCAGACGGCGGAGGGGATGCGGACTCTGCGGCCGATGCTGGAGACCATGTCGTGGAAGTACGTGCTGTTCTACGTGAGGCTCAAGTCCAAGTACCTCGACCTCGACCTCACCACCGCCATGGCCGGCGTCCCCGAGCTGCGCCGTCCTGACTACGTCCGCGTCGCCAACGAGCTCGTCGACAACATGACGGAGGTACAGCATTTTCTGCTTCTGATTGTACTTCTGTACATATATTCGTTAGTTTTCTCGAAAGATAATGTCATTCCGATGAACTTGCCGTGCAGTTCGACCGATTTGTGCGGACTCCCAAGGTGTACGAGTCGTACCTGTACTACGAGAAGACCTTGAAGTCGCTGGATGATGTGGCAGAGTTCCTCGCATGATACGTATATACTGTGTCTGTAGTTTTAGGAATGTATTGCTGTCGATCCCTTCTATGAGCTCTATGGTTCACTCATAGTAGAAACGAAACGTGATACTGTATACATATGAATTGCCAAGTTGCTTCAGCGGATCTTTAATTCTTTGTACGAGATGCAACTTTTCATGCAATTAGTACATGATAGTTACTATCTTGATTCTCTTACACTCGCAAGTCGCATGCATGACAGATATTAGCAGCCAATTTTCCATACAAAATTGCATCACAAAATTAAGTTATGACATGGAATCGAAAATAGCTCTAGACAAGCACATAAAAGGCAAAATGCATGATCCCGATTAGCTAATTAAGCTGATAAAGAAGGGGAGAACATCATTCGCAATTCATGCCATGTAGACATACATATACTGATCATGTTTGCTCGTGCGCCCTCGAACGGTGATCGATCGAGTACTCCCTCCGTTCCAAATTAGATGACTTTCATTTGTCCACAAGCGGATGTATTTAGACATGTTATAAGTATAGATATATTCGTATGTAGACAAATATAAGTCATCTAATTTGGAACGGAGGGAGTACCTCCTAACTGTTCTTACTAGAAAGCAACACATCATCAATCAACGCATCAAGATTAGCCAACGACCTTGCCTTGGACCGAACAGCCGCCTCCCTCCACTCCTCGGCTCTCTTTTTCATCTCCTCCCCTTCTCCCCATCCACCGCCTCCTTGATCCTCCCCTCCACCGCCTCCCGCCGCACGTTGTCGCCGATCTCCATCGCGACGCCCCACTCGACGCACTTGTACCGGCAGTTGGTCTGCTGCTCGGCGAAGAACGGCCAGCAGAGCATCGGCACGCCACCGCAGAGGGCCTCCACCGTGGAGTTCCACCCGCTGTGCGTCAGAAACACACATACGGCGTCGTGCCGCAGCACCGCCTCTTGGTCGCACCAGCTCGCCAGGCGGCCCCTGTCCTTGGTGGCCTCCAAGAACTCGGGGGGCAGCACGGCCGCCTCGCTCTTCATGATGTCCGGCCGGACGATCCAGAGGATCGTGGCCGCTGTTGGCCAGCCCCCACGCGAATTCCACCAGCTCGTGGTTGCTCATGACGGTTACGCTCCCGAAGCTCACGTACACGACGGACCGGGGCTTCTTGCCGTCGAGCCACTGTAGAGAGGTGTGGTCTTCTTTCCAGAGGCCGGAGCTTACAGTGTCGAGGGGGCCCCTGCAGGGGACGAATTGTTCGGTGAGGGAGTTGAGCGGGCCGATGGTATATATGGCCGGTATGATGGCGCGCATCGCGTCGAGCGCCGGCTGCTCGAGCTCGTCCATGGTGTTGATGATGACGGCGTCCGCCTCCTCGGCGCGCTCCACTTGATGTAACTGGAAGGTCAGCAGAGTGTCGTCGCGGTCCGTGGTGTGGAGAAATGTCGGGAAGTCTTTCAGCCGCATGAGCTTGCTCATCCCGGGCGCCCAGTCGATCGGCATGTCCATGAAACCGTTCGTCAGTTGCTCTTCATCTGTTCGCCACGCGAAAACCGTTGAGACACTCACTACCGTACTGCAAAGTCAATACAAATTCGAAGGCAGATGAGGATACCTTTGAGGGGGATGATGCCCTGGTCGATGAGAGGGCGGAAGTTACGGTAGCCCATGTAGCTGCAGGCGCTGGCCATCCAAAACTGCGCGCACGGCACGCCGAGCTCCCTCGCGGCGTCCACGCTGAAACTCATGAGGTTGTCCGCCACGACGCAGGTGACAGGCGGCACTACATCACGGTTGGCATTTTGGGGCACTTTGAAGTGCCAATTTTATGTCTCAAATTGTTTTGGGGGCACTTTGTACAAGTGTCACGGGCGCTCATGGCGGTAAAGATTATTGGTGCACTTCTTAATGTACCTCAAAAAGTGCCCCAAAATGTAACAATTAGAGGCACTTCAAGATTTGCCCCTAATTCAATTAGGGGCCCCTTCTCAAAATGCCCGAAATACCTATTGGGGCACTTTGAGGAACGGCCCCAAATACATTTAGGGGCAAATCTTGAAGTGCCTCTAATTGAATTATGGTTAAATTCAAAAATTGCCTCAAATTATTCTTGACAAATGAACTAAATGTGTACCGAATGTAACCTACAATCTGTTATAGAAATCACATATTGTATCCAATTCCATATATCCAATTACAAATCACATTTACATCCGAGACAATATGTAAACATCACTCAAACAATCACAAATCTGTTATAGAAATGATACACTTGGTGGAATCACATTTGCATGATCTGTTACAGAATCATCACTTGGTGGAATGGGTAGAAATGATTGACAGGGAAAAGCACCTCCACAAGACCTGAGCACCTCCACAAGACTCAAACAACACCTGAGCACCTCCACAAGACTCAAAACATCACTCAAACAACACCTCAACAAGTCTATGAAACAAGCCTGAACACTGAGCACCTTCACAAGACTGAAAACTTCACCTGAGCACCTCCACAAGACTGAAAACTTCACCTGAGCACCTCAACAAGTGATGATAAATCTGCATTTGATAGGGAAAAGCAAGTTTGGTTTACTTGACTGAAATGCAAATTCCAGTCCATGAAATGCGAATTCCAGTCCACACGAAAAGAAAGTGTGGAGTTGCAAGTTTGGAGTACCTGTTTCAACTACAGAGTCATCTGGATCTTTGGTTTCGTAGGTTTGCTAATTCCAGTCTTTGGGTCGACAACTCTCACCTCAGAACGCATTAAATGCATGTCCATAGAGTTGCACATTTTTGCTGTGTACCTGTCGATATCTGGTTCTGTTACCTGTACATAGAGTTGCAAAGATTTTCAGAGACACAAATTAGGAGACTGTAATAGTAGTAAAGACACAGATTGATGCTGGACACTGAGACTTACAAATTTCTTGGGCCATCGGATGCAGTGAGCTTCGGCATGTCCTATAATTTTCATTCTTCCTCTTGGTTCTAGCAGTAGAGTTGTACTATGCAAAACCATGTTAACTACCACCTCTATGTAATCATCAGTGGCGACCTTCTGTACTGTGCCTAAGGCAACCAGCTTCTCGCTGTTTGGTGAGGTCAAACCCACTTCCATTCCAGATTTTATCATATTCAGTGGCTTCCTTGGGTGTAACCAATCAAACTCATCCTTATCATATTTCCCTTTAGGTTTTTGATTTCCAGCAGACAGCTGACTTGTTTCATTATTCTCATGTACCCTCTCCTTTTTTATCTTCTGAAATGTTGTAGACTCCGATAGCATTTGCTTGTAAGATTTCTTCTTCAGTTTCTTACTACCAATCTGAAGTAACGTTTGACTTGCTTCACAGTCTGCTTCTGTATCTGCTGCAACAGAATCTTGTGTTTTTGATTCTCTCGCTCGTTTTGATTTCTTTCCTTCAATTGATGTTTCTTCATTTGCTTCAGCTGCTGTTTCATTTTCTTTGCTACCTTGTGCTGCTGCTGGTGACGATTGGATTGCTTTAGCTTTACCTTCTTTCTTAAACTTTTCTTCATTTGCTCTTTGGTCCTTTTCCTTGACACAACTCAGGACTGCCTTGGCTAGGCTTGCATTCCATTGACTGGTTGCTGTCTTCAGTTTTTTAACTACTTGTTGGCTTGCAGTTGACTCACTGACTCGCTTGATTCCTTCATCTACCTTTGCTTGCTTCTGTTTGATTGCTGCTGTTGCTTGGCTTGATCCACTGAATGTTGGCTTCATCTTGACTCCTTCTCTTGCTTCTTTATCTACCTTTGCTTGCTTCTGTTTGATTGCTATTGTTGCTTGGCTTGATCCACTGAATATTGGCTTCATCTTGACTCCTTCTCTTGCTTCTTTAGCTACCTTTGCTTGCGCATGTTTGATTCCTGCTGTTCTTTGGCTTGTAGTTGCCTCACTGAACTTTGGCTTCATCTTGTCTCCTTCTATTGCTTCTTCATGTATATTTGCTTGCTTCAGTCTGTGTGCTGCTGTTCTTTGGCTTGCAGTTGACTCACTGAGTTTTGGCTTCATCTTGACTCCTTCTATTGCTTCTTCATGAACATTTGCTTGCTTCAGTCTGTGTGTTGCTGTTCCTTGGCTTGCAGTTGACTCACTGAGTTTTGGCTTCATCTTGACTCCTTCTATTGCTTCTTCATGAACATTTGCTTGCTTCATTCTGTGTGTTGCTGTTCCTTGGCTTGCAGTTGACTCGCTGAGTTTTGGCTTCATCTTGACTCCTTCTGTTGCTTCTTCATGAACATTTGCTTGCTTCAGTCTGTGTGTTGCTGTTCTTTGGCTCACAGTTGTCTCACTGAGTTTTGGCTTCATTTTTATTCCTTCTCTTGCTTCCTTATCTACCTTTGATTGCTTCAGTTTGACTGCTGCTGTTCCTTGCCTTGATGTTGATGCACTGAATTTTGGCTTTATCTTCCCTCCTTCTATTTCTTCTTCATTTTTGTTTGATAGTTGCCATTGTCTGATAGCTGACCTACTGTCCAGTTTTTGTTTGATAGTTGCCATTGTCTGTTTGGCTGCTGCGAGGGTATAGGTTTCTTCTTTATGGGATCTTGATGTTTATGCTGTCTCTCTTGCTTCCTCAACAGTTTGCTCATGTGGTTCCTTTGCAGATAGCTCATCTGATTCCTTGGTAGTTCCATCTTGTGTGTTGACTGCTTCATCTCCATTTCTTCTAAGCAGATGATCCATCTTCCGTTCCATCTGTTGACTCCTTTCAATTAATTGTGTTTGGGTGGCAACTAGTACTTCCACAATTCCTCTTAGTTCTAGGTTTTCTTCCCTTGCATCCCTCAGTGTGGTAATTGCTTGATCAAGCACTTTAGATGAGCTCCCGCCAACCATTAGACCAAATCCATGCATTCTTGAATGCCTTGATCTTGGAAATACTGTGGAGTACAGATCACCAAATCTATGTTCTTCTCCAAGTAGTTCTGGTTCTTTTTCTGACTTCTCTGTTATTGTTGCCTATTAAGTTATTCATGAAAACAAATCATATGAGTTGCAATTATATCTCTGAATTGAGCATCATGGCTTAACAAATGTAATTTTGACCTACAATTTTCTCTGCACAGTAAGCATCAACAGGTTCCCCTTCTTTATTAGTGTGCGTCTTGCGGTACAATTCTGCCCTAGAGACTGGTCTTCCCAATTTTATTTCCTGAGAATTTGCAGATATAGCTTAGTAATGCAATTCTCATTTTTAACCATACAATGGACAGTTATGTACATTAAGAATTGCCAGGTACATTATGTACAACTTACCATTTGATCGTGCACAACTGAAAATGCCCTAGTGCCTGCAGTGTGTCTACCATTACCTTGATTCTCCCTTGTTGTTCTATTCTTCGTGGACAGTGTCTACATGAATGGCGCGAAATAAGTTAGCATGAATATGTATATAGCAGGTATCATAACATGTCGTTGAAATAATAGTTAACTACTTGCCAGGTATTTATCAGATCTCCAATATTCTACAAGCCATTTCCATTGATCATCTGGGATTCTTTCTTCGCACCCATTAGCTATATTTTGGGGCACAGACAAATCAGATGAATAATATGTGTTCTTCAATAAAGATCTGAAAGCTCTCCACTTTTTACTTGCTGACTTCAAAACCCAACTCTTGCTGACTTCATCAATGACGAAGAAATGATGTGCAGAGTGGTACAGATCAGTAGGTTCCATCATTTAGGTACATTAGCATTACAGGAGGAAAAAACAATAACTAGTACCTTTATAGTCTTCCACAATTTCTCTTTCTGAGAATGGGGAACCTTTCTCCAACTACTGTGAGCAACAGAGACATCTTTTCCTTTGACCAAACTACTCAGAAAAATTGTTAACTTGCATGTCTTGAGTCCACAAGGCTGCCCTAGATGGTTAAATACTAGTTGCACTTTGTTGTTGGGACCATGTTTTTTCCAAAATTTCTTCATCTCGGTAGGTCCTCTAGTAGTTTTCTCCTCAATTACTGTAAAAATGATGCACTAATTCAGGTATCAACAAATTCATTAATGAATAGTGCCACTGTTAATCAAATTACCTTGTTGAATTTGTTCATTCTGCTCATATCCTTGTCCATCTCCTTCTCCTTCTCCATCTCCATCTCCTTCTCCTTCTCCTTCTCCTTCTCCCTCTCCTTGTCCATCTCCATCTCCATCTTCATCTCCCATCTCCTTCTCCGTCCTTGTCTTCTTCTTCTTCATCTCCATCATCCATTGTTTCATAATAGTCGTAGACATGTTGCTGTTCATCTCTAGTTTCATCAGAGTCGTAGACATGTTGCTGTTCATCTCTAGTTTCATCAGAGTCATAGACATGTTCTTGTTCATCATCTTCAGATTCACATAACCTAGTAGGCTGTCCCCGGAACATCAAATTATTTGTTATCTGAATATGTACATTACAACAAAATTGCAGACATAAATGACATATTCAGACATAATATGAACTTACTTCCAGTTGAGAAGAGTATAAGCCTTTCGCCCTAGCATCCTTCAATAGTCCTACTCTATGTTCTTCATTAAGTGGTAACTTTGCTGAAGGTAATTGAAGTTTATGCAGCTTCATGTTAAGTTCTTTGAGTCTCTGCTCCTCTACTTCTTTCATTGTTCTTCCTGCAAACAAAAACATATGGTATCGTAAGTTCAAAACCATATTTTTTGCTTTCATGACATATTCAGAATTGCAAACACACTCACATGGTTCAAAGCAGGCATCATATCATAAAAATCTCTTACTGTAGGTGTAATAACAGCATGCCAATCAGTATCCACAGGATCTTGCACATAATATACCTGCTTGGCTTGGCTAGCTAGAATAAAGGGTTCACAGTTTTTGTCCTGCGCGTTGGACATGTGGTTGAAATTTACCTCCGTTATTCCGAAATTATCTAACACCCTAACACCATTTGTTTTGAACCAGTCACATTTGAAAAGCACTACATGTCCTGCATTGGAATAATTTAATTCCACAATGTCAGTTATTCTGCCATAATATAGCACATCTCCTACTGTTGGGTTATCATCTCTAGCTGAAGAATAACTAGATGTTTTAGCAATAACTGAGACACCATCACATTGTGTAGCCCTGCCTAAACCATACGAATGTGTATGGTAAGTACATCCATTAATAGAGTAGCTACTGTATGATTTGGCCATAATGTAAGGCTTTTGGGCCAAGGTGATCACTTCATCAGGCAGATTAACTCCTTGCTCTTTCAGATGTTGTACCTAACATAAGAGTGAGATTTGTAAATAATAACATCTAGTATGAAGTCATTATCACATGTAAGTTGTTCCATCACTTACATGATCCACAAACCACATGTGGAAACAACTATGGTGAGCATTTTCAATCTCCCTCTTCGACCTCTTTCTTCCAACTTTCAGGGAATTCTTGTGTTTTCTAGATGAATGAAATAGGGTTAGATATTTGTACGATTCAGTGTGTTCTCTATATAAAGCAAACTACTGTGGTTGGTACTCACTCTTCATATTTTTTAATTTCTGGTGTGTAGTTCACAAGGACACATCTCTGAGCTTGTGTCCATGATGTGAGATCCATTTTGATAACAGAAAAACCAGAGAGGGGCCTCCCAATTATCCTCAAATATTTTGATCACCAGTTGTAGGTCCAGGATTGTCATCGTGTCTTGGTGCTTTATTAATATTGGTACTAGTGTCTAACAAATATCTTGAGCAGAAATTGAGACTCTCTTCAAACTGATAACTCTCTGCAATTGAACCTTCTGGGTGGCTTGTGGTTCGTATTGCGTCCTTCATATTACCTATCATCCTCTCAGTTGACCACATGTCTCTGTAAAGCCCTGGTCCAACTTTTCTTAGTTCAGTTGCTAAGTGCATAGTTACATGTACCATGACATCGAAGAAAGCTGGAGGGAATATCATTTCAAGCTGGCATAAGATTTCTGGAATTGCAGATTCCCACTCCTCAACCTCATGAACATCCACCACCTTACCATACATCACCTTGAAGTACTTGCATAGCCTTATCAATGGTACAGCTACATTCTCAGGCAATGATCTACACAGTGCTAATGGCATCAAATCTTGCATGATGATGTGACAGTCAGGTGTCTTCATGCCCACTAATATTTTCTTGTCTAAAAGAACCTTGTGGAAAAATTGGATGCATGCCCATCAGGAAATCTTGCATGTTTAATTACCATGCAGAAATTCTTCTTTCCTTGTTGAGTCATCTGGTAAATTGCTCTAGGAATTATTGGTTTCAGGCATGTTGTATCAGCATGCAACTCAGCTCTTATGTTCATTTGTTTTAGGTCCAGCCTAGCATTCAATCCATCCTTCGATTTCTTATCTACATCAAGGCAAGTACCAACAATGTTGTCAAACACATTTTTCTCTATGTGCATTATGTCCAAATTGTGTCTAACAAGAAGTGTTTTCCAATATGGCAGGTTGAAGAAAACACTTCTTTTCTTGAAAGTTTCTTCCACACTGTGTTCATATATGTCGTCATACTCCTCCTCTTCTCCAGATTGTTTCTTCCTCTTCCTCTCTTTTCTCTTTGGTTTCTGCAACTTCCCATAGTCTGTATGTACACATGTGACCATGTCTGATATATCTGTCCCTGAAGGTTGTTCTGGAGGACCTCTGAGTTCAACTTTGCCATTAAAAGAAGCTGCATCAAATCTGTAGGCATGATTGTCATCTAGGAATCTGCGGTGTCCGAGAAAGCACGTCTTCTTCCCATGTTTCAAATATCTTGAGCAGGTGTTACGCAGACAGTGAGAACAAGTAACCAAGCTTTCACCACTTAGGCATCCTCTTCCTTGCCAATCACTGATAGTCCATAACAGAGTTGCATGCAATCTGAATTTTCTGCCAAGAACAACATCATAAGTCCAGACTCCAGGCTTCCAAAATTCCTGAAGATCATCAAGTGTGAGCTGCATGTATATATCCATCTCCTTTCCTGGTGCTTTTCTTCCAGGTACTAAGACACTGAGGATGAAATTGGATTGCTTCATGCAAATCCAAGGTGGAAGGTTGTATGGAATGAGCATAATGGGCCAAATGTTGTAGGACAGATTCATGTTTCTGAATGGATTAAACCCATCAGTGGTCAATCCAAACCTAATGTTCCGTGGATCTTCACCAAACCATTTGTGTGTCGAATCAAAGTGTTTCCATGCTGGGGAATCAGCTGGATGTCTCATCTTTGAATCTCTAGTTCTTCCAGTATGGTGCCAAGTCATGTAGGGTGCTGTTTTAGTTGACATGAACAGTCTCCTCACCCTAGGCTTCAGTTTGAAATGCCTAATTACTTTTTGTGGAACCTTGTATTCCCTTTTCCCATCTAATCCAGTTGTGACTTTCTTCCATCTACTAGTGTCACAAACTGGGAAGACAGATGCACTAGCGTGAGGGCCTCTGAACATTATTTGACAAAAATATTGAGATCACCAACAATCCTGCCTCTAGTCAGTTTAGTAGTAAACTGCACTGAGAGCACAAAGAACATGTATTGCAGGATTAAGATTGGCGAAATGGGAAAGGCAACAATCGTAGGTGAATGGGAAGAAGCTGTACAAGCATTCAAGCTGAGAGAGGGTGACATATGCATGTTCAGTTTCAGAGATGAAAGGATCTATGGAAAGCGAGGGAGGGATAGCTTTGCCTGGTTAAGGCTGATCATAACAAAGCTGGATGATTGGCTGGATGAATGAATCTAATGTCTGAAACTCATGTAACAAGGCTAGATGT
This sequence comes from Poa pratensis, assembly GCA_947311845.1. NCBI lineage: Eukaryota > Viridiplantae > Streptophyta > Magnoliopsida > Poales > Poaceae > Poa > Poa pratensis. The sequence continues at coordinate 55,954,175 of CAMZMU010000034.1, read as the reverse complement.
AGAGTCCTATGTCTGAATCCTATGTTGAGTTTGGAACTATGTATGTTTGGAACTATGTATGTTTGGAACTAAGTTGTTTGGAACAAGTATGCTTGTACTATGTATGTCTTGGAAATTAGCCAATGTATGTCTGTATACTGCTAGTTTTTACAAGCACGTTTGTTTGGATTAAGACTAGCATGCCTCTAATTGTTCTGAAGTACAAAGTCTTCAGAACATGGGCACCTAGTTAACATTCTTCTGGTGTTCTTCTAGTATTTGTTTGGTCAATTTTGACTATGATGCCTCTAACTGTTCTGAAGTATGATTGGTTCAGAACAAAGGCACCTAGTCGACATGGTTTCTGAATTTTTTCTGTGCAGTTTTACTTCAAATAGTTCAAACTATGTTTTCTGAATTTTTTTCCTGAATCTGTTCTCTTCATATGGTTTTTGAAACTGTTTATTTCTGAATGTGGTTTCTGAATGTGTAGAACAATTCAAATTTGGAGTTAAAAATGAAAAACAAGTGTTACTACAGACAGTAATTGGGCTATTTTTTTAAAAACATTGGCAGTTGGGCTTTTTTTTTTCTCAGACTTGGCAATTGGACCTTATGGGCCAGATACGTGGGCACTGAAACGTGAGCCAGATACGTGGGAAGTTAAAACGTGGGAACGTGGAGCCTTGCCTCCTCGCATAAAGGGACAAGGAGCGTTGCCTCCTCGCATTCTTCGCTACTGTAGCAGTTCCTCTCCTCCCCTCCTCCGCAGTTCCTCTCCAGAAAGATGGGTTCCTCATCTGCAGTTCCTTTTTTTCATTTGAATCTTTTTCCCTTGAATCTCTCTTCTCGATTCTGCCTTGAGATCGTTCTTCTTCAATATACTTACAAATCTGTCGTCTTTATTCTAACTTCAATCTGTCTTCTTTATTCTACCTTTTAGAAGCACACGCGGTTTAAATCTCCAGAACCCTAACTCTGACAAGGAGCACAAGTTCGTGGTTGGGTAAGTGATACGTCTCAAACGTATCTATAATTTTTGATGTTCCATGCTTGTTTTATACCAATTGCTACATGTTTTGCATCTACTTTATATCACTTTTATACATTTTTTGGGACTAACCTATTAACAAGATGCCGAAGTGCCAGTTCCTGTTTTCTGCTGTTTTTGTATTCCAGAAAAGCTAGTCTGGAAATATTCTCGGAATTGGACGAAACTTCACGGGGATCCCTATTTTACCAGAACACACCTGAAGGACCAAGGAGCAGCAGAGGAGAGCCACCAGGGCCCCACACGCCACTAGGGGCGGGTCCCCCCCTGGCGCGCCCTAGGGTGGTGTGGGCCCCTCGGGGGTCGTCAGCCGCCGCCCTTTCGCCTACTTATTCCCCCCGACGCGAAAACCCTAAGTGCCTGAGCCAATATCCACGAAAAGTTCCAGAGACGCCGCCGCCGTCAACCCTAGCTCGGGAGGGTTCAGAACCTCTTCCCGGCACCCTGCCGGAGAGGGGAATCGTCACCGGAGGCTTCTACATCGCCATGCCTGCCTCCGGAGTGATGCGTGAGTAGTTCATCCTTGGACTACGGGTCCATAGCAGTAGCTAGATGGTTGTCTCTCCACTTTGTGCCATCATGTTTAGATCTTGTGAGCTGCCCTACATGATCAAGATCATATTATTGTAATGCTACATGTTGTGTTTGCTGGGATCCGATGAATATTGAATACTATGTCAAGTTGATTATCAATCTATCTATGTTATTTAAGATCTTGCATGCTTTCCGTTACTCGTAGATGCTTTGGCCAAGTAGATGCTTGTAACTCCAAGAGAGAGTATTTATGCTAGATAGTGGGTTCATGCCTCCGTAATCTGGGACAGTGACAGAAAGTTCTAAGGTTGTGGATGTGCTGTTGCCACTAGGGATAACCTAACGATGCTATGTCCACGGCATATGTTTGTTTACATTACGCACTTTACTTAATGCAATTATCCGTTGCTTGCAACTTAATACCAACGGGGGACTCGGATGACAACCCGGCGGTGGATTATTAGTCATAGATGCTGTTGGATAACGGTCTATGTATTATGTCGTAATGCCCAATTAAATATCATAGTATCATCATGTCATATATATGCATTGTCATGCGCTCACTATTTGTCAATTGCCCAGCTGTAATTTGTTCACCCAACATGTTAGTTATCTTTTATGGAGAGACACCACTAGTGAACTGTGGACCCCGGTCCATTCTTTTACACTGATTAAACACCACAAACTGCAAACTGTTCCTTTTTCATTCTCTGCAATTTAATACTCATTTTCCACACCATACGTTTAATCCTTTGTTTTCAGCAAGCCGGTGAGATTGACAACCTCACTGTTTCGTTGGGGCAAAGTAGTTTGATTGTGTTGTGTGCAGATTCCACGTTGGTGATCGTGTTGCGCCGCGCGAGACAACCTTCTGAAGAGTTGCTGCTCCTACTGGTTCGATAACCTTGGTTTCTTTCTGAGGGAAAACTTGCTGCTGAACTGCATCATACCTTCCTCTTGGGGTCTCCCAACGAACGTGTGATTCACGCCATCAAGCTCTTTTTCTGGCGCCGTTGAGTATCATCATCATCCTCAAATACTCTCCCGTCAACCAGGCGCCAGCATCTTTTTCTGGCGCCGTTGCCGGGGAGACAGCAGTCTTCTGCAAGGGGAGTTTCACGCTTCCAATCTCTTTACTTTGTTTTTGTCTTGCTTAGTTTATTTTATTTTATCTTGTTTGCTTTCAATTATCAAAAAAAAAAATTAGTTACTTGCATTTAGTTTATTTTCAGTTTTGTTTTCTGTTAGTTATCATGTCTAGCCCTGTTCCAGTAGTAATGTCACCTGAAGAAGAGATCTTCACTTTCAAGCAAGGGAGTGAGGAGAGTTTTAAAGATGCTTGGTCTAGAATATTGAGTCCTATGCTAAAACTGAACCTAAAATGACTTTAAGCCTGCTTCTTAGTAGCTTTTATTTTGGTCTTGTTCTTTGCTACAGATATGCTTTAGATGCTGTGGTAGGAGGAGATTTCCTTCGTATGATGGGGATCAAGCTTTTAATGCTATAAAAAATTGATTACAATTTCTAGCCCTCCAATCACTAAAATTGATTTGGTTTGACAAGCATAATGATAGATTAAACGCTCTTGAAACAAATATATCTGGTCTAAAAGAAGGGTATAATCAGATTCGTGAACATTATGATAATGTGCCAGTAAATTTTGAACCATCGGGATGGATTCCTCAGTAAAAGTTGTTATAAATGGTGAAACTTTTCATTCTCGCTGTGATATTATGTCTGAATTCTGTTTAATGCCAAGAAATTTATGATTCCTTAAATCTTTGGGAGCTTTCCAAATGCGAAGATTGATAACTTTGGTGATAATACATTAAATTACCAAGGAGTAGCCGAAGGAGTATTTACAAAACTCTAGGGATAACATATCTATTGATTATCTTGTCATTGAATGTGCAGGAAGGACAAATTACGCTTGGAAGATCTCTGTTGAAACGCTTTGGAGCAATAATAGATGGGCCAAGGACTATGAATTTCGCCTCTTCACCTATGTGTAACCAAGTATTTCCTAAAGATAAGAGTAAAGGTAAGAGAGCTAAGCGTAAGATTGTTGATGCTTCTTCACTTGGTAATACTTGATGCATGCTTTGTGCCTAGCTAAAAGGCGTTAAAGAAAAGCGCTTATGGGAGGCAACCCATTATTTTATTTCTGCAATTTTTCTTTTATTGAGTCAAGGAGGTGTTTACTTCTGTAGCAACTCCTTTGTATCTTTATTTTCTCGCATTGTTGTGCCAAGAGTAGCCTCTAATGTTAAGATGATGCTTAATTTTGATTGCTGCGCAGAAACAGATTTTTGCTGTTCACTGTACGAAATTCCTAAAATCACCAGATTGTTAATTAAATCTGAAATTTTTGTGCGTAATCTTTATGAATGTCTGAAACTTTCATTAGTTCAGAGTTTTTCGATCTGAGCGTCGTAAGTGCCTCGAAAAAATTCGTCTTTGCGGACTGTTCTGTTTTAGACAGATTATGCCTTTTTATTTTGCATTCTCTCTTTTACTAGTGTTGAGTGAAATTCTTTTTTGGGTGGAAGAGCTTCACATAACATCAGTGGCTGTAGCTAATGTTTAAAGTAACAAATCATATTGCGTCTTTATAGAACATGTGAATTTTTGATTATGCACTAACCCTCTAATGAGATCTACTTTGAGTTTGGTGTGACGGAAGTTTTCAAGGGTCAAGAGAGAAGGATGATATAATAGGATCAAGAAGAGTGAAGAGCTTAAGCTTGGGGAGGCTCCCATGGATCTCCCCAGCATATTTCAAGAAGACTCAAGCGTCTAAGCTTGGGGATGCCCAAGGCATCCCCTTCTTCATCGTCAAAATTATCAGGTCATCTCTAGTGAAACTATATTTTAATTCTTTCACATCATATGTGCTTTTCTTGGAGCGTCTGTGTGCTTTTATTTTCAGTATTGCACTTTTATTTTCAATAAAGCTTGACTGGACCCTAGCATTCTTGATTGGGAGAGAGACACGCTCCGCTTTTTCATGAGAATACTCCTATTCTTCACTTATATTTGTTGAGTATTCATATCTAGCGCTGTTCAGCTTTTAGCTCTTGTTTTCATGTATCTCTTGTCAGAGCTATTAGCTTTCTTTTGTAGAAAGTACTCTCTTGCTTCACTTATATTTGTTTGGAGAGTTGATGAAATAAATTGATTGGTGTTTGGTTGGTTCAGAAAATGTTGCATGTGGTAATTGGTATAAGGAAAAACTTGCTTAATCTTGTAGATCACTAATGGATAACTTGATGCTTGTCAATTGTTTTGAGTTAACAAGTAGATCATGATTAAATTGTGCATCACATGAGTTAAGCCTATTAGTGAAGAACTACCGTAAAGCTTGTTGAAAATTTGGTTTGCATCGGTGGTCTCTAAGGTCTAGATATTTTCTAATAACAGGGTTTGGTTAACAAGGAAGACGGTATGAAGTCTTATAACGTTTGCAATATGTTTGTCATATAAAACTTGGTGTACGGGTTGATATTCTTGTTTGCTTACATAACCTTGCTAGCCTAAACTCTGTACTGAGAGGGAATGCTTCTCGTGCATCCAAATCCTTGAGCCAAAATCCATGCCATTTGTGTCCACCATAACTACCTATATGTGGTATTTCCTTGCCACTCCAAGTAAATTTTTCATGTGCTACCTTTAAATTATTCAAAATGTTATTATTCCCTTTTTGTGTCAATGTTTACTAGCTCATGAGGAATTAGTGTGGTTATTCTTTATTCTATTTGTCGATGGACTTTTACACCTGGACTAGTGGCATATACATCCGCTTATCCAATTTGCAAAAAGAGCTGGCAACGGGGTGCCCAGTCCCAATTAATTACAACTTTAACCAATTAATTCTCTTCACACTTTTGCCCTGATTCATCAGTAAGCAATGACAAACAGTGAAATACCTGAATGTGTGTAAACCAAAGAGAAAGAGGGATGATCTGCCTTGCTGGTAGAAATAACGTCCTTCATGGGAGCCGCTCTTAAAAGTCCGTTGACAGGTAGAATACTGTTCTCACCCGCTACCATTCGTTGACAATTAACAAACACCTCTCAAAAATAGATACTCCTCCATGGTATGTGATTGATGGAAGGCACCCGAGGATTCGGTTAGCCATGGCTTGTGTTAGCAAGGTTGGGAGGAGTATCAAATATTTTATGCAATCTCTATATGCTTTCAAAAACCTAAAAGCTCTAGCACATGATTTAATCCCTGCTTCCCTCTGCGAAGGGCCTTTCTTTTACTTTTATGTTGAGTCAGTTTTCCTATTCTTTCTGTCTTCCACAAGCAAACACTAGTGTCAACTTTGTTACAACATGCGTTATATGCAATGTATTGGACTTGTTATACTACTTTGTGTTGACAATATCCATGAGATAAATATGTTGAAAGTTGAAGCAAATGCTGAAACTAATTCTTCCTTTGTGTTGATTAAATACCTTTTATTAGAAACTATTGCTTTATGAGTTAACACTTATGCAAAACTGTTTGATGCTTGTCTCGAAAGTACTATTCATGAAAACGTTTAGCTTGTGTGATTCATTGTTTACTCATTATCTATTTGGTAGCAAATTATAGACCATTGACTTGGATCACTTCATTCATTTACATGTGCCTTGCAATATTATATGATCAAGATTATGATAGTAGCATGTCACCTCAAAAATTATTTTGTTTTTATCGTTTACCTACTCGAGGACGAGTAGGAACTAAGCTTGGGGATGCTGATACGTCTCAAACGTATCTATAATTTTTGATGTTCCATGCTTGTTTTATACCAATTGCTACATGTTTTGCATCTACTTTATATCACTTTTATACATTTTTTGGGACTAACCTATTAACAAGATGCCGAAGTGCCAGTTCCTGTTTTCTGCTGTTTTTGTATTCCAGAAAAGCTAGTCTGGAAATATTCTCGGAATTGGACGAAACTACACGGGGTCCCTATTTTTCCAGAACACACCTGACGGAGCGAAGGAGCAGCAGAGGAGGGCCACCAGGGCCCCACACCACTAGGGCGCGGGCCCCCCCTGCCGCGCCCTAGGGTGGTGTGGGCCCCTCGGGGGTCGCAGCCGCCGCCCTTTCGCCTACTTATTCCCCCCGACGCGAAAACCCTAAGTACCTGAGCAAATATCCACGAAAAGTTCCAGAGACGCCGCCGTCAACCCTAGCTCGGGAGGGTTCAGAACCTCTTCCCGGCACCCTGCCGGAGAGGGGAATCGTCACCGGAGGCTTCTACATCGCCATGCCTGCCTCCGGAGTGATGCGTGAGTAGTTCATCCTTGGACTACGGGTCCATAGCAGTAGCTAGATGGTTGTCTCTCCACTTTGTGCCATCATGTTTAGATCTTGTGAGCTGCCCTACATGATCAAGATCATATTATTGTAATGCTACATGTTGTGTTTGCTGGGATCCGATGAATATTGAATATTATGTCAAGTTGATTATCAATCTATCTATGTTATTTAAGATCTTGCATGCTTTCCGTTACTCGTAGATGCTTTGGCCAAGTAGATGCTTGTAACTCCAAGAGAGAGTATTTATGCTAGATAGTGGGTTCATGCTCCGTTTAACCTGGGACAGTGACAGAAAGTTCTAAGGTTGTGGATGTGCTGTTGCCACTAGGGATAACCTAACGATGCTATGTCCACGGCATATGTGTTTGTTTACATTACGCACTTTACTTAATGCAATTATCCGTTGCTTGCAACTTAATACCAACGGGGGACTCGGATGACAACCCGGCGGTGGATTATTAGTCATAGATGCTGTTGGATAACGGTCTATGTATTATGTCGTAATGCCCAATTAAATATCATAGTAGTCATCATGTCATATATGCATTGTCATGCGCTCACTATTCGTCAATTGCCCAGCTGTAATTTGTTCACCCAACATGTTAGTTATCTTTTATGGAGAGACACCACTAGTGAACTGTGGACCCCGGTCCATTCTTTTACACTGATTAAACAACCACAAACTGCAAACTGTTCCTTTTTCATTCTCTGCAATTTAATACTCATTTTCCACACCATACGTTTAATCCTTTGTTTTCAGCAAGCCAGTGAGATTGACAACCTCACTGTTTCGTTGGGGCAAAGTAGTTTGATTGTGTTGTGTGCAGATTCCACGTTGGTGATCGTGTTGCGCCGCGCGAGCCACAACAACCTTCTGAAGAGTTGCTGCTCCTACTGGTTCGATAACCTTGGTTTCTTTCTGAGGGAAAACTTGCTGCTGAACTGCATCATACCTTCCTCTTGGGGTCTCCCAACGAACGTGTGATTCACGCCATCAAGCTCTTTTTCTGGAGCCATTGCCGGGGAAGTACTCATCATCATCCTCAAATACTCTCCGTCAACCAGGCGCCAGCAGTAAGTTATGCTAATCTTCTTCATGAAACATGCAGAGTAGATGTCAGTTGGAACAAGTTGATTAGATGATTCTACTGTTATTTAGATGGTGCTTTTGTTCTTGTTCTGTACATGCTACTAGTGTTTGCAATCTAATTTGAGATTGTAATGGTGTATTTGTTTGCAACCTCATTTGTTCTTGTTCTTGGTCTGTTCTTTTTCCAGATTCAGAGATGGACGAACAGTAGTGCTCCATTTGTTTTCAACCATTGCCCAACTGCGGCAGATCTGATAGGCGTGCAACCTCATTTGAGATTGTAATGACGCGGGGCTATCAACATGGAGGGGTAATTCCTTAAACCCTTTGTCACTGCAACAATGAATTTTATATGACTGTCAACATGCAACATTATGTACCATTTGTCACTATTCAAATACTTTTTCTGATTCTAATGTAGAATGTGAGTTGCAAGTGCCAAGTCAACATTGAAATGGCTTGTCCTGGAAAATGGATGCTGGCTACAGACAGGTGGAACCACACTTTTGATCTGTACCTGGAGAGGAGATGGGGAAGAATAATTGTATGTGGACCCTATTAGAAGTCAATGGTGAGGATGTTTGGCATACAACTTACTGATGTTGTGTGCTTCAATCTTGTTGACAACCAAGAGGACATGGAACACAAATTCGAGTTTTCTGTTTTCAGGGTTGTAGACAACATGGGACAAGAGAAACATATAGTTTCTGATTCAGGTAATTTTACAACAAACTTTCCTTTGATGTAGTTATCTGTTGATTGTCCATGTGGTGCAATGTAGTCATCTGAATATGTTCCTTTTTCAAATTGTAAACAGTGGTGAAACCTGTGTTGCCTGAAGTGAGAGTTGCTCTGCACAAAATAGTTTTCTCAGATATATTTGATGTGACTGAACAACATATGTGTGCTATCAACTTTGCCTTGTACAAAGTTGCAGCTATAGCACCTAATAGAGAACTAGATGAGGGTGAATTTTATCAGAAAACTAGTGACATGAGGTACCATGTCCACGAACTTGATGAACAAAACGAGACCGTGGGGGGGGGGGGATGGTAAGTGTCTGAATTTTTTGTAACACATAGCAATGCCTCTTATCTGTCAACTTATTTTCAGTTGCTCACTGGAATGCTTTATTACACTTGCAGTTTCTTCCTCATGAAGCACTTGAGGGCTACAAGTACCCAGCTGAGGGCAATTCATTACTTGGAGGAGAGGACTCCCACAACCAATTCAAGGTGAGTACCACACCGAGAATGGACGCCTTCTCTTTGTACAAGGCATCAATGAGTTGATCATGGGAGAGAACATTGGAAGAGGGACAGTAGTGGTGGTGAAGGTTGAAGCAAAGACTGATGCAATCCATCTAGACTTGGTTGAGTTTGTTAACCAAATCTAGAGCACCTAGTTGGGAAAGTAGTATCAAGAACTGAAGAAAAGGGCTGCAAGATTATGATGTAGATTTCTAGCTATCTAGTATGAACTGCTAAGTTATGCTTCAAGTAGTAGACTAGTCAGTACTGCTGTATGAACTGCTGAGTTATGCTGTTGCTGTGATGTTTATTTTGTTCTTGTGAGATGACAAGTTATGATCTGGATACTACTTTCCCAATGCTGAGCACATGTGATTTGGGGCACTTTGCTAATCTGCCCCATACCTATTGGGGCACTTTGCTAATCTGCCCCAATAGGTACATGCCTATTGGGGCACTTTGCTAATCTGCCCCAATAGGTAGTACATATTGGGGCACTTTGCTAATCTGCCCCAATAGGTAGTACATATTGGGGCACTTTGCTAATCTGCCCAAATGAAAGCATTTAGGGGCACTTTGAATAGTGCCCCAAACAAAGTGCGCCAATATATCTACCGTGGTGTAGTGCGGGACACCAGCCGCGCGGCCAGGTCGGCGAGCAGGTTCTTGAAGTGGGGGAGGCAGGTGGTCATGGTGGAGTAGGAGAGGGCCGCCGGGTCCTGCGTGGCGTCGACGTCGGACGAGGGCAGGCCGTCCGGGATGGTGGCGTAGCGGAAGCCAGGGAGGCCCGCGGCCGCGCTCTCGCCGCAGGAGCGGATGAGGCGGTGGTGGTTGTACTCGGTGCTGACGAAGGTGATGTGGAAACCCTTGTAGTAGAGGACCTTGGCCAGCTTCATCATCGGCGTGATGTGCCCTTGTGCCAGGAACGGCAGGCACACAGCGTGCGGCTTCTCGCCGGCCGGTCCACCGGAGTCCATCGCTGCAGCTCAGCGTGCGTCCGAGAGCAGTGGGGATCGAGTTTTTCGTGGATGTATCTGAATCTGATTTTCTTTACTCGGTTGCTTCCTACTCACCTTAGCATTTCCCGATTACTCGAATACAATATTCAGCAGATGGAGACAGAAAACCAAGAGAGACAGCTTATTTTTTTGAGGACCTGGCAGCCGTTTGCCTTTCGATTAGATAGAAAAAGAGTGTTTATTTACAACCACAAATCAAGTCTCCGAAGAGACGAAGACCTGAGGTAAACCGCAAAAAAGAAAAAGAAAAAAAAGAAAAGCGAGAGATCTAGGAATCTCCAAAATCATGTGAGTGCGCATAAGCCCTCTACGCCATCTCCTCCCGCACCAACGCCGCCACGGCGTCCGGTTGTATTGCCACGTTCTGGAACACCCGTCTGTTCCGCTCCTTCCAGACTCCCCAAATGGAGTATAGGATCGCCCCACTCGCCTCCCGTCGCTTGTCCTTTGGGAGGCCGGCCAAAGCCTTGTCCCACCAAGCGTTGAGGCTGCCACCATTCGTCGGTGGGGCCGCCCCAATCTGCCCATGCGCCAAGAAGACGCGCTCGCGCACCAAGAGAGACAGCTTATTACGTGCACCGACGCCTGCCCTTTTTGACTTCCGAATTTCCATGCCGTCTCCTGGCCTTCTATTTGCAGGTGATGCGTACGCCTCCGTTTCATTGTTAATCGAAAGTTCATCGTAGATACCCGGGATGGCTTGGCTAATCATGGTTGACCACTTCACCAGCAACCTACTCCTTGGGCGATTGGCAAGCACTGCAAATTCGGGAGGGAAAAGTCCGCAAAATAAGCAGTAGTCAAATTCGGCTCCGCCAAAATAAATATCGGCGGTGGCAAGAAGGTGTCCTTTCCTTTAGGGACTCTTTGGATTGCAGGATTTTTAAAACTTAGGAATAAGAGAAAACAAGGATTGAGATGTCATGCACTTCAATTCATACAGGATTTCAAAACACAGGATTTTTATAAGAGACGCATTTGGATGTGGACAGTAAACAAACACAGGAATTTTGCAGGATTGAGGAGAGAGATAGAGTGTGAGTGCCTTGGACTTCTCAAAGGAAAAATAAAAAGAGGTTTGAGCTCATGTTGAGATTCCAATGGAATGGGGGGCATAGGAATAGATTCCTTAGAAATTTCCAAAGGCATTCTATAGGAAAAATTCCTATGGATTGGAATCCTCCAGAATTCCTACGAAATTCATTCAATCCAAAGAGGCTCTTAGATGAGATTTTGACTCCCGAGATCAGTGTTCCTGCTGTTTAAAAATATTGGAAAACCATATTAATAAGTTTTCAAAAAGTTCTGAAAACAAATATGAGATAGCTAATGGTGTATCTCACAAACGTGTAAAAAATTAATTTCAATATTTTGAGCTAAAAATAACAAAAATACGGGTCTGAATATGTGTATTTTCCAATCTCTAAATTTAATCAGATTTTGTATACAAAATTTTAATATTGATATTTTGCACATTTTTCGGATATAATATTGGCTACATCCAGGATTTTTTTCAAAAAAATTAAAACTCGTAAATACGTTTTTTCGATTTTTTTTTAAATTAGCAAGATCACTGGTGCTCGGGACCATAGATCAGAAATCTCCCCAGATTTGTTTCGCATTTCGAGACCGAAAAATCGCATCGTGGCCGAAGCATTCTTTGAACCATGGTGAATAGTATGTGAGAGAGACACAAAAGATTTCTCCAGCTATTACAAAATAAACCCAAAGGATACAAGCAAAACATAGAAAGATTTGAACTTTTTTGTATTTAAAGACACATTCTTATATGCGTTTTTTTTGTGCCCCACTTTTTTATTTTTCATCAATTTGCCCCCACTTTGCTCCAACGAGTCTCACAATTGTCCAAACGGAGCGTTTTCGTGTGATCAAACTTGTTGATTGTTACTTGGTGAGCTATTACAAAAATACTCGAAAAGAAACAAGCAAAACATCGAAACTTTAAACATTCTTATTCAAAGGCACAATATTATATTTTTTCTGAAGACAGCAACAGAAAAGGAAAAAAGAAACGTAACAGTACAATTCTGAATACCAACGAAAGTTTTCCAGTGATTTTATTTTTGAGCCGCTATGCTACAAAAAGCAATTAACCAACATCGGCAAAAGTATCAACACTGATATTTTAGTGAGAAGTAACCAAACTGCCTTGTCGACTTTGCCGAGGAACCGAGAGTACAAACCACTATTGTTAAAGAGACAACATTAAAAAAATTGCGAGGATAATCTTCCTCGTGACAATCATGAGAGAAATTTCAAACTATCGAGCGAGGAAAAAAATGAAACATCACACATATAGAAATTTGATCTTTCAACACCATAATTGACACCGAGACGGAGACCTAGTCATCGAACGAAAGGCGAAAGTGCTCTTATTGTAGATGATATCATCTCCATTGACATGGTGAGCACAAAAATTACGGCTACCAAAACTCTAACCTAATCTACTGAAAACACCTTTTTTTTTATTGAACGGCAAAGCCTAGCAGGCCAGTAGGCCACGGTGAAGCAGGCGTGTGCAGCAGTTTGTTATCTCCGCCAGTGAGCGGGAGATAGAAAATCTACCTTTCTTCGTGCAGCATCTCACGCTGTGCAAGGCCGGCCCGCCGCGCCGCCATGGCCTGTGTAAGCTCAGTGACTGGAGTGGATAACTGAGCAGCCTCCCCAAAACCCCAACTCCGGCACCGTCATGCTCGCCCACACGCGCCTCCCGCCGCTGCCTCCACCTCCCGCCCCAACCCAACCCGTCCGCCGCGGCGGCGGCGGCGGCGTGGAGTTCCGCCGCAAGCTCCACTTCCTCTCGGCCGAGCTCCACCTCGACCCATTCCCGCTCCTCGCGCTGCACCCAGAGCTCCGCTCCGCGCCGCTCCCGCTCCTCCACGCCTCCCTCCGCCTCCTCCTCTCCCACGGACTCTCCTCCAACGACGCCTCCCGCGTCTTCTCGGCCTTCCCGTCGCTCCTCACCTCCCCACCCGAGGAGTCCCTCCGCTTCCTCTCCGCCGCCGCGCCGCTGCCCCTCCTCTCCTCCGCGCCGCGGTGGTCCGCTCCCCTCGCCTCCTCGCCGCATCCATCCCGGACACCCTCAGCCCCGCGCTCCATTTCCTTCGCCACCGCGTCTCCCTGCGCCGGAGACCCCTCCCCATCGTCGCCGCCCTGCTCCTCGCCTTCTCCGTCGACCGACCCTCATCCCCAAGCTCATCTTCCTTGGCGACGCCACGGGACTCCCTGACCCTGCCGTCTGCTTCATTCTTCGCCGCGCCCCCGCCATCCTCTCCTACGGTATCGAGACCAACCTCACGCCCAAGCTCAAGTTCCTCGCCGACGGCATGGGCAAGGATCCAGCCACCGAGCTCACCGAGTTCCCACACTACTTCGCATTCAGCCTGGAGGGGAGGATCAGGCCGAGGCACGAGGCGTTGAGGGTCAGGGGCATTCAGATGTCATTAAAGGACATGCTCACCACCGACGACTATGAGTTCAAGGAGCGGCTCAATAAGGAGAGGACGTGAACCTGCACCAGAAGCAGGCTATGTGTGGTGGCTGCACTGGATCTGGTTATGCAAAATGGCAGTGCACTTGCTTTGAATTTGATTGAGAAGACTGCCCTGTAATGTGCTGGATGCCATCAACGATAACTCGAAGAGTTTCATGTGTTAATCCGGATTCAGTATTAAGGCCTAAGGGCAAGGTTGAGATAGATTTATGAGAAAGGCAAGAGTTTGTAGTCTGTCAATAATGATCATTTTATATCGTCGTTGGTGGGAGTTCAGAATAGACATGAAAACAAATGCTGTATTTCTCAAACGGTCTGCTGCTGCTAAGTTGGTACACTTCATCTCCTAGCCTTGGAGGAAGGATGGGCCTGAGGCATGAGATGTTTGAGAAGGAAGTTTTGGTTCGCTGGTGGAGCTGTGGGACCTAAGTTTAGGTGAGGGGTAACCAACCTGAAGAGTTTTGTGATATTGCATTTCTTATGTATTTGTATCTGAATTTGAGAAACGACTATAGAACAAGTTGATTTTATGGTTTTCATGGGATTATGTGAATGGAATTGTTGTTTCGTTCACTTTTGGCATTGTATGATTGTTCAAAATATGAATGTGGAATGCTAGAGTATGTTTGTCAAACAGATTGCCCTTTTGTAAGCCAGCCACATTTGGATGTCGGAAATGATAATCCATGCTTAGTTGTGGCTAAGGTTATCAGTTTATAGGCTTAATGTTTCCTCTTATGATTGTCTCTCTGATCTGTCCCTTCTCACAGGGGATAGGACTACCATGCTGGAGATTTCATTTTTAGTTTGGTCGGATATGTGTCCATGGACTGTTTGTGATGGTCTGATTCAACCTCGCCAAGGTATGGTAGTAACTCACAAACCTTTAGTGGATCCGCACGAAGTTACAGTTAACAAATTATGGAAATGATCACCCCTACCCCCACCCACCCCATTTGATAGCACAAAAAGGGTTGCTCTAGTATTTATCCTTTTGATTAAAGGAGCTCGCTGCCCCAATTTCTGTCATAGACTGGAACTAATAAAGTGATAGTGCAACATCCGGGTTACCAGGAAACATCACCTGTTATGATTAGCAGGATCAACAGGGAAAATGTTGTTAAAACAAGGAACATGGCGAGCTTTCTGTAATGCCCACACCAGAGCAAACTACCCGAAACTACTAAGTTTCCAGTTTTACTAGAGAAAGCCATTCTCAGCTACAGAAGTAAGTTCAGTTCAGTCCCTATTACTAAAAGCATAGTTGACTATGTTTCACATAAATTTTGCTTCAGTCTACATAGCTACAGAACATACAGTTTGTGCTACCTGGCCATCCTCTCTTTACTAGATTATTATCCTTAGTTCAAATATTATTTCTACAATCCAGCCATGACAACACCCCTAGTCCTCGAAGGAACTTTACTGTACCAAATCAATGCCTGGCTTCAGAGCAATATACAGAGAATAAATAGATACAGAGCAATATACAGAGAACAAACAGATACCACACCACTCTTATCTAAGATCCATCTACATTTATAATTATCCTCTGTCAGCACTACCTCTGCACAGATCTGTAACTCCTGGCACAAAACAGCAGTTTCCTCTAGAGAACTCTACCACTGATAACCAGCTGAAAATAAATCGTATCTGTGTAAGTTCATCCAGATTTACAGCAATATGGCACACTGTCTTACATGTTAAGAATCCTCTGCCAGTAATGCAACCATATAGCATCGGTAGGTTCTTGCTAATAAGTCCCGAATCATCCCATCCTCATTGAACAATGAATGACTGCCTTAATCGAATGAAAAAAGTTAAACAAATATGTGCAATGCTCATGGCATCAAAATTCCCTGTGCATTAGTTAGTTGCAGCATGTTGCTTGATTTGTCCTTAGGAGTTTCTCCCACATGCATAGCATATTCCTTGGTTCCTGATAGTGAGCAACAATGTACCCCTCCTTGCAGCCATCAATGTGAATCCTTTCATCTGTTTCGTATCTGATCGGTAAGCCACCCTTCTTCATCTCGTTAACCCATATGCCCATTGCCACATCTTCTAGCTTGAACATCTGCAAGAGTGAAGGGTGTAGATAACATCTTGTTTAGTTCTCCTAATCTATCTGCTGGTAGCAGAGAAGATCAAATAATAAGAGGTTTGCCACTCAGTATATGTGGTAGCAGTGCAGCACGCCGGACTAGTTCGGCACTTTCTGTGACTTTTAGCACTTTTAGTTTAACAGCAAGCTGAAATGTGGGTAGCTTGACTGCATTTATCAAGGCATACTTTTGAATTGATTGAGTATAGCCTGAGTGTCTCAGCTAGTTCTTTGTTTAATAGGGATACAATAGTGTAATTTTGCTCAATCAATATACCTCCAGGTTGTTTGTGGGTTGACGGTCTTTTGTAAGCTAGTTTTCATTTAGCATGTATAGGACGGTGCCATAGATTACACTTGCGCGTAAATAGAAATACCTTTAGACAGCTTGATTTATACCAAGTGTTGATTGTCCTTGCAATGTCTTCTGAAACCACATATCCTGGTCCATGAGCCCACGGTGGGTATTTCTCTTCAGGCCATTCCTGCAGAATACATCACAAATCTTAGCACCCAAATTTCCTGATGTTGTGTGCACCATATAGGGTCAGCTAATATCCAAATAAACAAGGAATACTTAATAAGTAAGATTTTATTTTATTTTAATCGGAAATAGTGGTACTCTATGTATCAGGAAAGAAATCAATATAGGAACCAATAGTATTGGAGTGGTGGTCTGTCTTCTGAGTCCAGAGTTTGGTCCTATAATATAAGGAGCCTAGCGTGTAGTCTGGGGCAATCAAGCAATAGAGAATAGTCTAACAACCTGTTATCTTCCTCCCTAACCTATGTTCTATTTGGCAATCCCTATGCCATGCTGACGGGCTATTGTCTGGCGGTAGTTACCTAGGTTGTTCCACTGATGACATAATAGTAACTCCCCCCACTCCCTAGCCTTCTTTATGCTAGCGTGGTGGTATGCCCTCGGAGGCTCGGACAGATTATAGCTTAGTTTACCGGCTTTCAAATTCAGACTAAAAGGTGTGCAGTAGTTCACGTTTTATCATTTAGGGATGGAAGCAGGGATTTGATGGTACAGAACCATTTTTGTGAGACATTACCTCTGGGCTTATGTACCATTTGCTGTCATGATTTCTTTGAGGGCTCGAGTCTGAATCGATACGACCGTAAAGCAGATCGTTGCTGACATTCAGCTTTTTAACTGCAGAATGGATTTCGTGTACTCGAACGAAAGCATCATCATCTGTTTTCATCAGGTACTTGGCTGATACAGGACCGGTCTGTTCCAATAAATCACAGTTAAGCGCACAAAGTAAAAGAAATGGAGAAGCATAAATCAATTATGAACAACAATGTTTACCCCGTAGATGCATATTGCCAGTGTCTTCCATGTAATTAAGCTGTAGTAATCAACAAAGGGCAAAACCTGAATGTCACCATATGTGCGTGCCTCATTCCAGAGTTCCATATTTACCATCAAATTTGTATGCTTTAAACAAAACAACACCAACTTTAGTGTCAGGAATCTGAACTGTCTTGATGACTGATGTTTACAGTTTGTAAAAAAAAGCAAAGAACACTTTGAAAATCTTGTCAGTTAATTATGTTACTGATGTTTTAGTCTTTTACCAGGCCAACGAAAAAGCGGACTGCTACTGTCCCATTACGCACAGCATCATATTGCATCCATGTTCTTCGAATCACCATTCTACGCTTGAAGTTGTTCGCTGTTGAAAATATACCAATCAGAAGGTTGAGATCTTTGCCGTCTGAAATATGTGATGACTTCAACGTATCAAGATCAAAGCTGTTCTCCAAATCTTCTGACGTGGCAAGCCACTGGCAATTGCACTTGCTAGCTCGAAATCGCCAGAAATTCTTACTTCAGTTACAAACCAAGGTTCCAAGCCCTAATAACAGAGACACCGACTATAAGGTTTTGAGCTACTATCACATATATTGCAGGATCCATGTGGGAGAACATTACCGCTCTATGTGCAAATGAAGTAATATGTTTCCCGTCAACTGTCATATGGATTCCTTCAAGGCCTATACGGAGAGTTGCAATAGCAAGGTATCCCTGCTTAAATGGAAAATATGTGCCTGATTTTCCACCTTGCTTGGCACCAGTATGATGTGTTGAGTTCATTATGCCCTTTTCTTCTCTACCCACCATGGAATTACATCGCTCTAAATCATCCACTGTGAAAGTATCGGATAATTAGTGTGATGAGACCACAATGATAAGAAAAAATAAGCAAGTTCTAAGTACCTTGAGTTGCATTGCTCGAGTTACTGCAGGGACAACGATCCTCAAAACCCCAGCCATTACTTGCAGTGAAGGCGTTCTGTACTATGACTGGACCTTCAGTAAGTGTGTCGCCAGTTAGACGGACATTGTAGTGCAGTACAATTGGTTTTTGGGGTTCCCCTGGGAGTGCCGCCCCGACAAGATCAATCCAGAAGTTGCCAGAGAGGCTACCAGGAGTGCCTATAACAGTTACGGAAGAACCTGCAACAAGCCCGCAAGGTATGCTGATGGTAAAATCACTACCCTTCGATTTGGAAACGTTCATTGTTCGAATTGAGTATGGACAGAGCCTCTCTTTTTTTGTCCTTGGGGAACTTGCATTTTGAACTGATGTCGTCAGGTTTTCCCATGCAGTTCTTGCATCGTTGATTGCTTCAGTCGCATGAGGAAGGCCAGTGGAGATGTTGGCTAAGTGCTTCATATGATTCCACGTGTCTAGCCAGTGTAATCCTTCAAGGGAGGAATTTCCAGAACCCAAGCTGCTTGAAGGGCCTCTGGTACTGCTATTACCTGTGTATTCTCTGGGTTGGCTACTACTGGTGCATCCACTCGGTTGCTAAACCATGAAAGAGGATTGTCATGGAGGATTTGGTATGGGGATTCTCCTGATGCTGGGCTGTTCACTATCAAATATCGCACAATGAGAGGAGAGAAGAAGGTGACCAGAACTGCAATACAGATTTGCTTTGTCTTCCACATTTCTGATCTCACTTTCTATGGAGCCCTGACAATCAGGGAATTGCTCGTTTAAATGCAAAACCAGCTGTTGTTGTGTATCCTCGTTTCTGGTCAAGGCTCCAGGATATACAGCACCTGCCGATGCAAATGATGTCACTTATTTCTCACCTTCAGTGCAAGCATTCCTGTTCAAATAAGAAATTAATCACCAACTTGATGATGTTCCATAGCAATTAGCATGCCGAGAACATGAAACACGATGGAAATAAACTAGTATGTCGTATCAATTGAAAACTCGGAACCTCAAACCTTTGGGTCAAATATGCTAGTCCCTACGGGAACCTCGTTTCGTTATTCAATTACTCTGAGCATGACCATGTCAAAACCAATAACCTTGTGCCAATTGTTCGTGTAGTGGTTTGTCAAATTAAACCCACGACCAAGGATGCAATGCCAGGAACTGCTAAATGTGTCATCATACGAGACCAGGCGTCTCTAGTCCAGTCAAGCCTGCACATGCATAGACGGCAGCCCTGACTTTCATTTTCTCTTTTTTTTTCTCCTTATATAGGCAATTGGAGTCGGCTTTCTCTTTTTTTTTTCTCCTTACTAGTAGACGTGTACGTGCAACGCACGTCTCAAAAAATATAAATATCATTCCTAAACCAGAGCAATAAATTTCATAATTAAACCGTGTAAAAATGTGCGGACAATATAGTCCACACACGTTGCATCCTCTACAAAGCATAGTTATTATTTGTATAGATATTACAATTCAACACTTTGCTCGTCGGCGTCCTGTGCGTGGTCCTCCTGCTCGCGGGTGAGACGGGTGGCATGAAACTTAGATGGCAAGGCTGGGAGCGGACCTCCTGCTCGTCGCCGTCGTGTGCTTGGTCCTCTTGCTCGCCGTCGTCTTGGTCGTGGGCGGGACGGGCGGCTGGATCGTCAATCAAGCGGGCAGTTTTTTATTTCCTGCGTGCATATATGGCCGGCGTGATGTGAGGGAATCAATCAAGCGGACATATTTTTTTCTTGTGTGCATATATGGCAGGCGTGGTGTGAGGGAATTGAAGAGGGGTGGGGAGAACAAATGTGTGTGGGGCGTTTGATCAGTTTGCATGGACGGTTGAGATTTGATTTTCCTGCCAAGTTTGCTTGTTTATTAGTAGTGGAGATATAGGCAATTGGCAGTACTTTATTACGGGTGATAATTTATTCGTCACCGGTCAGTCTCCCCGCCGCGCCCACGTCTCTCATGACCCGCCCATCATGATGTAGCCCGGATAACGACCTTCACCATGTCAAGACCCTCAACACTTCACAAGTCACAATGGACAGCGAAGGTGAGCTCGTTCCTCTACTTGAGCTCCATTCCTCCCCTTTTGGATGGTATGCTACGTCATGCTCCGTCCTTGGATGATGCTAGGTTTACCACGACGCGGACATGTACACGGGAGGATGACCAAGGTGCAAGAGGAATGGAGGACGCCAAGACGGTGGCTTGGAAGAGAAGAAGGAAGAGAAGAAAAGACCCAGGCGGCGGTAGTACCGCTGGGTTAAGCGGTACTACCGCTCGAGAGCTGCCGCCACCGCTACCGCCGCCGCTACCGCCAGAACCAGCATCTGGAGCGCTTGTCCGGTACCAACTGGTACCGCTGCCGGTACCGCTGAGGTGGGAAGAGCCGAACCGGACCGCACCAGCGGTACCACGCCCAACCCAGCGGTAGTACCGCCGCTGCGGAATCAGCACGGGTTTGGAAGCCCTGTAACCTTCCCCCACCTACCCCCTATTGGTCAACACTATAAATAGCACTCCTTGGACTAGATCTAGGGTTAGACTAAGATTTGAGAACTAAAGTAGAGCCTTGCTCCTTCTTCTCAAAGTGTCTCCTTCCTCCTATGGAGATGAAACAAGGCCTCCACATGTGGAGATGAACCAAGGCCTCCTCTTGAGGAGAAGATCCCTGCGTGGATACCAAGGCTCCGCTTGTAGTTGCGATTACTTGCCGATCTTTCATCTTACGGTGATTCTATCGGGTTGGTTGGATTGACCAATTGGACAAACAATCCTAAGAGTAAGGTGTGCTTGGGAGAGGAGGATTGGGGGCTGCCCACGGGGATTTGTTACCAATCGAGTCTTGCCGGGTTGCTACTTGCTATTTACCCTTTGTGTTGTGATTTCCCCTCTTTGTGTTTCGTTCTTCGCGTGTTCTTCGTGTTCTTCATCCTCCCACAAATCCGTGAAAATCGGGACCTACCCACATCATATGGTATCAGAGCTCTAGGTTGACACGGATTTGTTTTGTGTTTCCACCAAAATCCACCAAATTTTTCTTCGTTTTTGAGAAATTCGAAAATTTCCACCAAAAATAGCCTTGCCTTGATTCGAGCCGATCTGTCGATTCGTTGCGTTTTTGGTAGTTTTTGTCCATGGATCTGTTGCTTTAGGACCCCCTCCACCTTTGTTTGCGTTCCCTAGCCTTAATTTTGCCAATTTCCCACGGATTCGAGGAAATTTTGGACCCCAAATTCCCCAAAATCGAGTCAAACTCGAGCAGATTCGACTGCAGCGGTACTACCGCCGGGTTAAGCGGTACTACCGCCAGGGCCAATTTTTGCAGAAATTTTTCTTTCTCCTCGGTTCGTTTTGGCATTTCCTCTTTGGTTTGAGTCCTTTCTTGGTGTGCTCTACGTCTACGACATCTACAAGCTTCCGCAGCCACGCATCATCAACGCCAAGCGACGACGCCACCAAGGACTCGACATTTCCCCCACCATCATTTCCGTTGTGAGCCCTTCTTCCTTTCGCGCAACTTGACCTATTGGACTAGCTCGGTGATATTGCGAGGCATTGCACGTGTTGAGTGTTTGTCTTCAAGTATTGGCGAGTGTGTATCGTTAGAGAGCTTGGCACTAGCAAAAGAGAAGGAATCATCATCAAAAAGCAAAAATCAAAAAAAAAAGAGAAAAGAAAAGAATCAAGTGGTGCCAAGTTTCATCTCTTGTAGGTTGCGACAAAGCTAAGACCGCCAAAGTGAGTGTGAGTGTTAACTCTTGTGCAAATCCGTTGCCCACAAAAGCAATTGAGCTAGCGTCCTTCTTGTGTTGGGTGACATTTGAGCACGTAGTCTTCGTTAGGTTGTCTATCTTCGAGTGCTCGCCCTTTGGTCGCCCAACCCCATCATTCGCTTTTGTGTGTGTTTCTTCATCATTTGTGGTTGGAGTTTCTTTGGTAATTTGATCATTGTGGATTTTCTCTACCTTTGACAATATACTTGTCGCGGGTTTGTTTGTTTCGTTTGCCACTTCATACCTTCCTATCCTCATAAGTGTGTGTGTTGGGTGTTAGAACCGGATACTCTCCTCTCAAGCCACATTATACTTGGGATATAGTTTGTCTTGGTTTTTCTTTACCACATATCTCACTTGATCTTGAGAAAATGTTTAGGGGAAGTACAAACGGAAGCTCAAGCTCGGAAGAGGAAATCCATGGTGAAGTTCAAGGTGATCATGCCTATGTTACACTTGACGAGTTCGTTGGTATTGGACACCTTCTTCGTGATGGCTTATGCCACTATGAACGACGTCGTCAAGCTATAGAAGCCAACTTCAACAACCGCATGCATGCGCAAGAAGCGTCTATGGAGCGAGTGACCGAAGCTATCAACAACCTTGTGCAACATCGCTCTTCTCCAAGCTCGCGCCGCACAAGGCACACTTCAAGGTCGTCACAATCAAGGCATACGCGTCATGGTCCTCGTCAAGGTGAACCACATCAAGATCTTCAAGATAACCCAAGGCGCGAGTCATGAACGACATCGTCTTCGTGGAACATCCACGTTCTCCTAGCGTGAACAATGCCAACGCGCATCAAGAGCGTCAACGCCCAAATGGGGAACATCATGACCGCCTACCATCGCCACCACCACAACAACGCGATCGTCATGGACGTCATGAACCTCGACAAGAACGTCAACACTCACCTCGAGCGTACCAAAAGAATGAACATCAAGAGCTTCATCGCTCAAATGGTGGACGCCATGAACGCACTCCTTCGCCACCACCTCACCCTAGAGATCGCCGAGACACTTGGACTCCCATATGGCATGAGGAAGAACGCATATGCGACAATTGCCAAGGCCAAGACCATGGTCCACGAGAATGTCCCAATCTCTCGTGTCCAATATGCGATGGCAATGGTCACATGATGTGGGAGTGCCCAAATGGAGATGAGGGCGACAAGAAGATGGTCGAGAATGGGATTCTCCCTTCGACCACGGAGGCGAGCATGAGCAATGCTATCACATTGGTGGATGCGTTGAATGAGGATGGCCAAACTATGGCATGCATCTTTGGAGGCGATGAGCTCGAGAAGGTTGAGCATGGGAGTTGCCCTTCAACCTTGGAGGCGTGTGGAGATGAGGAAACCGAGCCTACCCTCATGTGCTTCAATGATGAGATAGCACCAATCCCATGTGAGAATGAGAGCCACTTAGCCCACTTGAGTGCGAGCGAGAGTGAGTTGAGTGCCTCCACCATATGCGAGTTTGAGTGTTTTCGCTTTGAGGGAATGAGTGATACACCATTTGAGTTGAGAGAGGTAGTTGATAGGGCAAGTGAGGCCACTTTGCTTTCTAACAACTTACCATCTTCCTCTAGTGTGTTCTCTCATCGTGTGCTAGGTTTCATGGATGATGATGATGCCACCACATGCCTACATCAAGATGAACGAGTCGGCCACATAGAGGCCCCTACTTCAACACCTACTTCACATGAGAAGGACAACAAAGGTATGGGTGTTGATGTGACCATGATCCCGCTAGTGGACATGACGAATTTTGATTGCTCGCATGCTATGGATGATTTCCTTGCCCCATCATATGATACATTTTTATTCCCATGTGATACTTCCAATGTTGATCATGTGGAATCACCTATTTGTGATGACTTTGCCATACCCATGTTTTGCAATCGATGTTTGCGCTACTTTCCCATTGTTGCATCCAAAATATTGAACAATTGTTCTTTTAAATGCTTGGTTTGCAATAATGTTGATATATTGGCTTATGAGATTGCCCCCATAGCTTTCTCACCTTGTGGAGACTTTTCATTATCTTTTATGGACCTTGTTCCATCCTTCAATTTGCATAGTAACCATCCACATATGTCATATTTTCCATTTGATTTTGGTGTGGTTGGTGTTGTGCAAATGAAGAGACGCGTCATGATGGATGACGTATTCATATACCGTGCACATCATTTCTTCACATGGTGTCTTGTGTGTGCCGGTAAGCGCATAATAATGTCAACCGCCATTGAGCATGAGTTGACAAGGCGAGCTCTTGAGAGCATACACTTGAGTCGTGGATCGAACCCGGCTCTAATACCTTTCCCATGTTTTGCATCAAACAAGTTGACCAATTTATCTTGCATTTGGTTTGTTTGCAAACATGTTTGTGATGTTGGTTTCTCCTATGGCAAGACAAATTTTCCCATCTTTCATATGAATGATTTATGCGTTGCCACAAATATGATGAACAATTGTTCTTTTACTTGGCTTGTGTGCAACCATAATGACATTTTGAGCATGTCTTGTCATGAGTTCATTGGTTTCTACCAATTTGGTGTTGCAACAAATATGTTGAAAACTTGCTCTTTCATGTGCTTTGTTTGCACCCATAATGATGTTTTGGACATTCTTCATTGTGTGTTTTTGCCAAACTCGTCGCTTATTGCATCAAGGATGATGACAAATTGTTCTTTCCAATGCCTTGTGTGCAATAATGATCATATGATTCCAAATGAGATACCTCGATGGCATCCTCATATTTTTATGGAGTTTTTGTGTTCTCACATATTGAAGATGTTGCATTGGATTGCTTGCACTTTGACCTTGCACTTGCACTACATTTTCATATTCTTGTGTTGTGCTAACGGTGCTATGACAAAGAAAGGACATGTCATTTTTGATATGCTCCTCTTCCTTGCACACACATGTTTTGCTTGGTCTTTAGTGTTTGTAGGCATGGTGAATTCAAATTCTTCGACAACACATCTACCTCCTTTGCATGATAATGAAGAGCAAGAGTCGAGGATGACTCTTTTTAAGGGGGGGGGGGGGGGGGGGAGATGATGTAGCCCGGATAACGACCTTCACCATGTCAAGACCCTCAACACTTCACAAGTCACCATGGACAGCGAAGGTGAGCTCGTTCCTCTACTTGAGCTCCATTCCTCCCCTTTTGGATGGTATGCTACGTCATGCTCCGTCCTTGGATGATGCTAGGTTTACCACGACGCGGACATGTACACGGGAGGATGACCAAGGTGCAAGAGGAATGGAGGACGCCAAGACGGTGGCTTGGAAGAGAAGAAGGAAGAGAAGAAAAGACCCAGGCGGCGGTAGTACCGCTGGGTTAAGCGGTACTACCGCTCGAGAGCTGCCGCCACCGCTACCGCCGCCGCTACCGCCTGAACCAGCATCTGGAGCGCTTGTCCGGTACCAACTGGTACCGCTGAGGTGGGAAGAGCCGAACCGGACCGCACCAGCGGTACTACCACCCAACCCAGCGGTAGTACCGCCGCTGCGGAATCAGCACGGGTTTGGAAGCCCTGTAACCTTCCCCCACCTACCCCCTGTTGGTCAACACTATAAATAGCACTCCTTGGACTAGATCTAGGGTTAGACTAAGATTTGAGAACTAAAGTAGAGCCTTGCTCCTTCTTCTCAAAGTGTCTCCTTCCTCCTATGGAGATGAATCAAGGCCTCCACATGTGGAGATGAACCAAGGCCTCCTCTTGAGGAGAAGATCCCTGCGTGGATACCAAGGTTCCTCTTGTAGTTGCGATTACTTGCCGATCTTTCATCTTACGGTGATTCTATCGGGTTGGTTGGATTGACCAATTGGACAAACAATTCTAAGAGTAAGGTGTGCTTGGGAGAGGAGGATTGGGGGCTGCCCACGGGGATTTGTTACCAATCGAGTCTTGCCGGGTTGCTACTTGCTATTTACCCTTTGTGTTGTGTTTTCCCCTCTTTGGTGTTCCTCGTTCTTCGCGTGTTCTTCGTGTTCTTCATCCCCTCCGCACAAATCCGTGAAAATCGGGACCTACCCGCATCACATCACGCCCACATGTGTGCATATTTCATTGTAGAAAAAGGCAGGTAAATTATAGTGTGATTGATGGTAGGAATAGGATACATAAAGGAATGTAAATTATGGTGACTGAATCATAGTGTGAAAAAAGGAATGAAAATTAAGGTGATTGATTGAGTCATTACATGCCTAATTGATTGAATTGGTGGAGTATAGAGCTAGACAAAAATCGGTGGAGTGGCAGTTCCAGAGATAATGAGCGGCATGGTCATTCTCGAGTGATGATTTTGGGTTGTTCTGCATCATCGTTAACCTGACTTGATGGTTTTGGCCAAAGCTATGGACCCTTAGCCTCCAAAAACTTCCTTCTAGCAAACTTAACCGAAACTTGTATAATCTAAGTACTCACCATCCGCCACTCTTACTACTATTACTCTGCTGCTGCTGATGATGATCTGCTAAATGGTATAATAACTACCATATGTGCTCTGCATCAACTATCTGGAAACTGCATCGCCTTCTCAATTCGGCAAGCAACTGGCAAAGCACCAGCAGTTAACGATTCCCTACTTTGCATGAAAGGGAGGACGATGGTGAGATGACGCTTACCCTTGTGGCTTGTACTGCTTCGATCTTCGACGCTTCAACTGGGAGACATGATCGTCGTAGACGGCGATGAGGAGGACGAGCGTGTGTATGTATGGTAACGGGCGAGAAAATCGAGAGGGGAGCAAAGTGGTGCAACCGGCAGGTCCTTTTACTAGTGTATAATTTTTCATTTTCCTTGTTTTACACACCGTGTCGTGCCGGCCCACGACTTGGTCTTTGAATTGGCCAGATTTGTGTTGTATGCGCACGTGGCCTCTAGATCGATTGACATGTGCGTTTCTTCGTAGCTTCGCTCTAGTTGTTATTTGGAACGGAAGCCGATTGATCCGTCTAAGCAAGTTGGATTGTCCCAATGTTAGCAATAGAGATTCGTCTTGCTGCTCCTGGCGCTTCGCGGGCAGATCAACCTCCTGGCGAAAGCCTTGCATCCGACTCCGGTCGGTGCCGATGACGGCGGCGACTTCGGGCGTCGTTCCCCTTCTTGTTTGCGTCATCGTGGAGCTCCGATCCTCTCGGACGCGAGTGGTTCCAATATCTCCGGGTGAAAACCTAAGCTCCTGTGGAGCGGGCGACGGTGACGAACGCATCATTTCCTGGTTGGAGGCGTCGCCTTGGAGCTCTTGGCCCTCGCGTTGCGTCAGTTTCGCAACGGTTGGGCAGGATGGTTATGTTGTCGGGGGAGGCGGATGCCGGGGTGGTGACCCCGGACAGTGGCGGTACGTCGAGGCGGTGGCCTCGGTCCCCTCTACAGCGACGGTCCTATGAGGCGGGGCCTTCTCCTAGCAAGGTTTTGGGTGGTGACCTGGTGCTACGAGGGTAGCAGGTGTATCGACCCGGCTGGTTCGGCTCTGGACAATGCGGAGTTTGATCTGGTTGCTATGCCGGGGCGGTGGCCCCGGATTTGGCGCAACGTTGAGGTCTGCGGGCGGTCGTCTTTAGCGAGGGTAGCAGGGGCTACGAGACGGCTGGGTCGTGCGGCGTTTTGGCTCGTGTGCGGCTTTGGTGCCGAGTGGTGTATGTCGGAGCAGCGGCCCCGGGGCCGGTGGTCTGCTTTGTGGCATTCGGTGGGCTAGCGTCGTGTGGGCGACGGTCCCCTCGCATGTGCGGTTTTTCGGCCCTGTTTTCCTCATAAACAGGGCATTTGTATGATTTTTGGGTCTGGTATTCCTTATAAACTGGGTCAATTCTTTTCTTCTATACGAATTGCAGGAACGCCCTGCCCTCCTCGAGAGGTACTCGAAAAAAAAATAGAGATTCATTGACATCAAAGTGAAAGAGCCACGAAAAGATCACCTCTATAGGATTAAAGACTAAATGTAAGCTTGGTGCCTAGCCGGAGCTGAATTTTTGGGCAATATAATTCCGGGAGAGTAATCTCCTTTTGCGAGGTCCTAGGACTTGTCCTAGGCAACCATGACTAAACTCCTTATTTAATGAAAATGGAGAACCTTTTGCCTTTGTTTAAAAAAAAAAGCCACAAAAAAACTTGTTTTTTTTCTCTCAACATAGCCGCAATCGGAAGAGATATTATTATTTTTGCGAGGGGCAGAGATGTATTTAACATGTCACAAAGTTTCAAAGCCAATTCAACATATGTTTGGGAACAAAAGGAGAAAGAATGTTGTGAACAAACCATTTGAATTTATATTATTTTTATTCCGCCTTGCATCCGTATGGAATGATGGGTTTGTTAGGTGCTCGTCGAACTAATGTGTAGATCTTGGTTCAGGTCCCCCTTCTCTCCAAATAGGATTTCGTCCTGATTTATAAATAAAACAACCACAACCATACATGAAATTCAAATACAAGAGATAACTGGGGTAACAATACATAACCCAACAAGAAAAAAAAATATGTTACAACTCTCAATAGAGTGAGGAGATCAACGACTAGGACACAAAGCGAGATGGCGGCCTGCCACCATTGTGCCCTCCAAACTCGTCCACCAACACGCTTCATGAGCTACTGATCACAAAATTCCAAGGCAACACCTTCAAGAAGGGGTGTGACATTAGTATGATGCTACTACCCGGACCAACGAACTGGTCTTACAATTTCCCTTGACACTCATAGGGGAGTGTAAAAGGGGGTAAAACCTTGATGCCCGCGTCGGTGTTGGACACGCCAGTAGGAAATACACACCCCAAAAGATGACCGGCCAACAAGCGCGCGAGTCTACCGCTAGATCCAAGCTCGCCAAGCCCAGATCTGGTCCACACGTGCATGGACGAGGGAAGGGCATGATACTTCCACTGAAACTGTTGGGCTCCCCAACAGGAAGGGATGATATAGTAGTAGCAAGGTTCCCTCAGTAGTGAAACAAGATTTATCGAACCACTAGGAGTACGAGAACGTCAACCAGGTTAATGGTACCTACACACAAAACGCAAAACTAACATGTCCCCAACGTTCAGGAAGTTTGTCACGTTTACCGTCCTGCCAGTTACAAGGATTAAATGTAATCATATGATGGACGATTGACTGTCATCAAAGCCATTGTTTTGTCTATTCCTTTGTTTGGTACGTGCACCATCAAGCTGCCATTGGGTTTTATTGATCATGTATAAGGCTCTACCAGAGGGTTCTTGTGGAGAGGAAAGGTTATTCACAAGAAAAGGAATTGCCTGGTTAAATGGGAAAAAGGTTTGCTCATAAAAAAAGAAGGTGGTCTTGGTGTGATGAATCTCACAAGACAAAACAATGCACTGCCGATGAAACACTTGCACACATTTATGAATAGGATGGATATTCCTTGGGTCAAGCTCATCTGGGAGGCACACTACCCGAATAATAAGCTTCCACATGTTTGTTCTCCCTGTGGCTCCTTTTGGTGGAAAGACATCCTATCACTCTGGAATAGCTTCATGGACATAACAATATGCAAACCTGGTGATGGAAGGTCTATCCGATTTTGGAAAGACAATTGGAATGAAACTCCTCCTGAAGTTCATTCCCTCACCTATTTTCTTTCTCCAAGAAGCAGAACCTATCACTCAAGCAAATGAAAGATATAAGTGAAGGAAATATTCTTGAACACTTCCATCTAACATTATCAGTGGTAGCCTATCAGTAGAGTCGGAATTTGAATGCTCTCATGATAAATCATGCTGCTACTAATGCTTCTGATAAATGGGATCTGGCTGAGCACTCCAAATTTTCAGTAAAGAGAGTTTACAAATCGCTGTCTCCCATTATCCAGGCCCCTGAACCATTCAATTGGATATGCAAATCATGTACTCAACTTAAGCACATTTTTTTCTTCTGGCTACTATTACAGGACAAGCTGAATACCAGATATCTCCCCACAAGGAAAAACTTTCACATAGATGATAAATCTTTTGTACTATGCAATGACACCCCAACGAAACCATGAAGCATCTGTTCTTTGGTTGTGACTTTAGTCAGATTTTTTGGTGGAAACTTAGCCAAGAATGGAACTGTGATCTACTACTGATGGACATGCTTCTTGATGGTCGTACGAGAGGAGTTCAGACATGCTTCAAAGAATATCTCATTATTGGTTGCTGGAGTCTCTAGAACCACAAGAATAAAATCATCTTTGAGGGTGATCAGATCAATATGGATATGTGCATCCATATGTTTATTGAGACCTTTTCTTTAGTTATGCATAGAGCTAAACCCGCTCTTAAAGAGGGGATGCAACAATGGCTTGATGCCATGTAATAATTGGACTTGGACATTGGCTTTGGAGACTCTTCTCCATTGCTTGTAATTATTTAATTTATAAAATATAAAATGACGCAGTAGGCGCTTTCCATACAGTTTTCCGTAAAAAAAACAAGGATTAAATGCATAACGTGGATGGAAGTGTTGAAATATAGTAAAAGGAGTCACGGTGGATCCGACCAAAGTAGCATCTGTGATAGAATTGGAATCATCTAAAAATATTAGGAGATATCCAAAGTTTCTTAGAACTTTTAGGAGTGATAAAAACTAAGGCAATATCTCAGCCATTCTAATTTTTAAAACAAAAATTGATGGTTGAACATGGGTAGGGGTACTTGGGACTTTGGGAGTAAAACAATATACCTGGGACCTCCATTGGGTGTAAAACCAATGTGTCCATATTTGTTAGATGATTTCTTTTTTGCTAAATAAGCCAAATGTGTATGGACAAACTTGCTTTGTTATATTCAGTTTAGTGACACTTGTTGACACATTCAATGTGATCATGTTTGCTGCACTTAGAACCAAATCAATATATTATGGTTCATTTTTTTTGTGAATCGATGACATACTATGTATTGAACCGGTTCAATATCCATTTAAATAGCTTTTGACATCCTCTCCCTCCTGTTCCTCTTGAGAGTCAACCGTCGCATCTGCCCAGATCCGGCCGCTCTCACCGCCGGCGCCCGTGCTGGCTGGTGCAGAGATGGTTTAGGGTGCCGGCCCTCCCTGTACATCAGTAGTTTAGGTTGTAGTTTAGTGTTGTCCTCTGTGGTGGAAGGCGTCATGCCTCTTTCTCCACTCCGAAGGACAGCGGCTCCGGCGTATGGGCGCGGCGTCGAGCACGCCGACGAGTTGCGCTTCGTCAAGCTTTCAAGGCGGAGGAGTGGCGGAGACTGCAAATCGTGAATATCCTTCTTCAATAAGCGCCCCGGTACCTTCTTGCTGTGGGTTTCTCTGCTTCTTCTGGCCGGCCGTGGTGGCGGGGAGGAGAAGAAGGGAGGCGTGTGGTGGAAGGTGCTCAGCAGCTACCCTGGCGGCGAGGCGAGCGCGCCGCTGGAGTGGAAGAGCCTGGTGCTGGTCGCAGCTCCATGGTGGAGTTCCTCCACGCCAAGCTCTGTCCGCTGCTTCTTCTCTCATAAGCTCAAGTTCTGGGCTCTTTGTCGTCCCGTTCTTCTCTGCCTGTCTCCTCCCACCCGTGGCAGGAGTGGTGAGTTCGACGGCGGGCCGGTCTTCACTGAAGGCGTTGGCAAAGAGCACTCTGCTGCTACGTACTACTGTTCCTCCTGTCTTCCTCGTTTTCCTACAGGCGCAAAGGGTGCGGATGATGGAGACGACGACTGGGCTAGCAGCTGCGCAAGGCAGCAGTGGAGTTGGGAAGCGATTTTCTCGAGCACCACCTCGGCGGCGGGTGATGGCCGTCCGACATCCAAGGCCTATCCATGGCCTATCCAGAAGCCGGTGATGGGCTCCGGCGTTTTATTAACCTCCCTTGTGAGGCCCCTCTCGAGGTCAGCGGCCGCTTCTTGCCTCTGCACGGCGGCAAGTGATTCAGTCCCGCCTCCGGGCTTGACGGCGGCGTTGCAGACCTCCGGCTCGACGGTGGAGAAAGAGAAGGATCTGATTGCTTTTCTAAATCTTTTAGACAGGTCCTTTCTACAAATACCAGGGACCTATATGTTATTCACTTTCTTATGGGGTCCTTTGTAAACTTTTGTACATCCACTGTTTGGAATCAATGAAATGCTTCCTGCCCTTCGGGGGGCTCCTTGTTCAAAAAAAAAATAGCTTTTGACACACGTAGTGGATGGTCTTATGGCTTTTGGTAAGTTCGGGTCACCCCTTCAGGGTATTTTTTGCCAAATCTGGCCGTTTTCAGCAACTATTCACGCATCTGGCCGCGACTGGAAACTATTGTCAAATCTGGCCCCTCCGGTCGGCGCCAACCTCGATGGCGCCGAGTTAGTGCAGGTCGGCGCCAACCATCCCGAGCGCCGAAGTTCGCAGCTGGGCCCGGCTGAAATCCTACGTGGCATATGTCGGCGCCAACTGAGATGGCGCCGAACCTGTGCGCGCTAACTGAACCCGCTCAGGTGTTAGAACTGCCCCACCCGATCCAGATCCACTTTGACCTTCTTCCCCGTCCCGCATACCCCGCACGCTCTCACTCTCCGCCCCCGCACGCTCCCGTCGCCGTGACCGCCGCCTCCGTCTCCGCCCCCGCATGCCCCCATCGCCGTGAGCGCCGCCTCCGTCTCCGCCCCGTCGCCGTGACCGCCGCCTCCGTCTCCGACCCTGCCGCATCCCGTCACCGCCGCCTCCGTCTCCGCCCCAGCTCGCCCGCATCCCGCATCCCACTCCTTCCCCCCCACAAGCCTCCCTCTCCAATCCCGCCCCCCCCCCCACTCGCCTCCGTCTCCATTCCCGTCGCCGGCCGCCGAGAAACCGCGTCCTTCCCCGTCACCGGCGGCGTCGCCGTCGACGGCCTCTGACACCGGCTGCTGCGAGGTATACCCGTGCTCTCTTCCTCTCTCTGTCCTCTAATTAAATATGTGTATTTGCATATGTTAATTTGTAGTGCAGATGGTTAGATGTAGTTATCCAAATGTAGTGCAGATGGTTAGAGGTAGTGATCTAAATTGTGTATGTCTTCTGACATCGGCTACTGCGAAGTAAAATTTGCAAATGTTAATTTGTAGTGTAGAAGGTTAGAGGTAGTAGGATTTCATGATTGTTTTATGCTCAATTGTATGGTTAATTGGTTATCCAATTTTGGTAGTGAATTGATTGCTTATCGAAAGTTTGTAGTCCAATGGTAGCGGTATGTTTGTTTTCGATTATAGATGGCTTACTCAAAGGTTTTGCATATTCATCACGGAGGCCATGTTGTGCCATCTAGCTGCGGTGTTGAGTTTGTGGATATGACTAGTAAAGTTGTGTTCTTCCCGCATACTCCAAGCATATGTGAGGTTGTTGTGAAGGTTCAATTGACGCTGGGTTGGTTAGGTCTTGGTGTTGGTTTGGAAGGAAGATACGATGTCGGTGGCTCTAGGTCTTACACTCAGATGATACCTATTCGAGACAATGAAGGGTGGGAGTTGTATAAAGAGCTTGTTGACGGCTCTGAAATCAAATCACTTGTCGTCGTTGCCGCTAAGGTCGACATCACCGGTCGTTCCACATCCGGACGTCTCCTCAATTTGTCCAACAGCGATGACCGTAGTGAGTATGATGCTGGTCCAAGCCAGCCTCCCTTGTGGGAGAAGGAGAATGTTGACCATCAAGTTAAAGTGGAGTTGGTTAGGGAGAAGAAACTAAAGGGTGCAGCACGACCTGCAACTCGTGTTGCGTTCTCTGCTGGTATGACTGATAGAGAAGATATCATCGAGGAGAAAATAAATGTTGCAAACTTGGAGGCGGTGAATGACGAGTTTGTTCATGTCCCTCCAATCAACATTCAAATACCACCGTTTGTACCCAGGTGGCATCCTCGGAACTTGATGGAGACCCATATACTTTCGAATATCACAATCCCGAAGACGAGGGTTATGATCAGGCTTATGCGGCTGACTCTGATGAGGATCGTGAGGAGCCCAAGTGGTCTGTGGAGGAGACAGATGCCTTCGTCAAGGTATGGGGCAGGGATCCTAGTATTCATGAGTTCAAAGATGTTAGGGAGGCTCACCTAGCTGTTTTCGACTCGAACCTGTGGGAATATGGCCCGCAGCCGCCTAAACCCGTCATCCAGGATGGGGATGGAGAAATCCGAAGGCCGAGGGCAAGGCCTTTGATATACGCTGGTCTAAAATTCAAGGGTTTGTTGGACTTGCAGATATGGCTGCAGGAGTACGCCGTTAGGCATCATCGGCAGTATATTGTGTTCAAGTCTAACAAGAAAGAGCGATATGTAGTGATGTGTGAGGACGTAGAGTTTGATTGGAAGGTGAGAGCAAGGAAGACTAAACAAGGGTGGTGGAAGATAAGTAGCTATGATGGCCCACACACATGCGGCGACAAGGTCCTTGGCGACAAGGGCCTTGGCGACAATGTCCTTGGTGACAAGGCTGTCCGGCGTCGCGGCCACCGGCAACTGACATCGGCTTTTATTGCACACCGGTGCGCCGAAGCCATCAAATCCACCCCTACCCTCTCAGCGGCATCTTTGATGAAGTTCATACATCTCATCTTTGACTATCGTGTCACGTATGGCAAAGCTTGGAGAGCTAAGCAGATGGCTATGAAGATGGCTTACGGTGATTGGGAAGAAGCCTATGGAAGGTTACCAAAGATGTTGGCCGCTATGGCCCATCGCAATCCCCGAATGACACATGTTGTGCAACCGCATCCCACTTATGCTCGCACGGTTAAAGGCGTCAACTACAGAGTGTTTGGCCGAGCGTTTTGGTGCTTCCGCCCTTGTGTCGAAGCATTTAAGCATTGTCGTCCATTTCTTTCTGTGGACGGCACCTTTTTGACAGGGAAGTTTAAGGGCACCCTTCTCGTTGCTATATCTTGTGACGCGGACAACCGTTTGGTCTCGCTTGCCTTTGCTCTGGTCACAGGGGAGGACAACAACAACTGGAGTTGGTTCATGCACTTGCTTAGGACGAGGGTAATAGGTCCGGACAGTGTAGTTTGTCTGATATCTGATCGCCATCAGGGCATACTGAATGCCGTGAAGGAAGAAATACCTGGGTATCCCCTTGTGAAGCACCGTTGGTGCATGAGGCATTTCGCGGCTAATTTCTACCGTGCTTGCCGTAACCGGAAAATGGCCGAGTATCTTCGTAGGCTGTCCATGGTGTTTGAGGTGAATGTATTTGAAGAGAGGTATGGAGAGTTGTATGGCTTGACGAACCCGAAGGGTAAGGCTTTCCTTACGGAGCATTTGCTGCAGAAAGCGTTGTGGTCCCAAGAATTCGATGAGGATGGGGTTCGGCACGGTCACATGACTAGTAACATGGCCGAGGTATTCAATAAAGTGCTAAAGGGTATCCGTGCGTTCCGGTTAGTGCCATAGCAGCATTTACCTTTGACAAGTGCAACGAGTATTGGGTTACGAGGAGGCATGAGATAGAAGTCCTTGGAATGACGGTAAGAAGTGGCCGAAGACTGTGGAAGAAGAACTTGATTATCAGTAGAAGAAGTCAGATGCCCAAACCTGGGTATGTTTCGACAAGGAGGTGTTGAAGTATGAGGTTTGTGAGCAAGGAGGTACCAACGTTGGCGGTGAGCAATACGGTGGCCGTAAATATGTTGTTGTCCTAGCCGACGCGTCTTGCACTTGCCAGATGCCATTACAGATCCATCTACCGTGCTCACATATAATAACTGCGTCACGTGCTAGGGGACTTGACCCAATGAGCCTGTCTTGTTTGTCCCCATTCTACAAACTGGAAGCGGTTCGAGGCACATGGGGTAGTAGATTCGAGCCTTATTTAGACATGGCCCAATGGCCCGAGTACACGGGCCCACTGTATTTACCAGATATCGAACTGATGGTGAAGACAAAAGGCCGACGTCAGACCAAGAGGTTCAAGATGGACATCGACCACGCACAGGGGAGCACACACTCCAAGAGACCGCGTGCACATGATTATTTCGTGGAGGACACCGTGAAGAACCGTTGCTCTGTATGCGGTGAGGAAGGGCATAAGAACACGAAAAGATTAAGCTGCGAGGACCGAAAAAAGAAAATAGCTGCCGAGGCAGCAGCGGCTGAAGCAGCCGCCGCTGCCGCCGCAAATAACCCTTCGTCAAGTGTACGTGGAAGAAAGCGTCTGCGAGGAACTAGACATTACAGAGGTGCTAGGCGTCATCCTAGTGTAATTGGGAAGTTACATGAAGCGATACAACGTAGTAGCAAGGTTATCTTTCCGTATATGTTACGCTCCTATTTTATGTTATCATATTATTTGCATATGTGTGATCTCAGTTTCTCATTTGCCATGTTGTAACTTTTCATTGCAATATTACTCACTTTTGCATGTCACTTTTCATTGCAGGATGGAGGGTCGGCACCATCTTCTTCAAGATGAGTACGAGAAGGATCACCGAGGTTGGAAGATTGCCCACGGCATGGAGGTATGCACATAATGTTTGGTTTACTCGATTTTTGTTGTTCTTATATTATTACCAATTTGTGTCTTATATAATGTTTTGCAGGAACTAAAGCACCTTCGCATACGTGGCCATAAGTTGCATCATGATAAAATCAAGTATTCAGATCGGTACACGGAGTACATTGAGAAGGCAAAGCTGCTTCCCTTTGTGACCATGGCAAGGTGTGGGATTCCAATCTACAATAGCTGCGCCCTCACGGCATTAGTTGACAGGTGGCACGTGGAGACCCACACTTTCTACCTTCCGTGTGGAGAGATGACTGTCACTCTAGAGGACTTTGCCATGATCACCGGTTTGCCTCTGGATGGGAAGCCCGTCACTGGAAAGATAGAGGCACATAAATTCCGAGACATGGTTGAGGAGCTTCTTGGAGAAAGACCACCTGAGCAAGCCGAAGGGAAAAAGGCTAGCAAGACTAGAGGGCTGAAGACCACTTGGTTGGAACAAAAATTTGGAGAGCTTCCGAATGGTGCTGACGATATCACCGTACAGAGGTTATATCTCTTTAAAAATTATGCGTTACCTACCATTCAATATGTCATGTTATTTGCGACTTCCCGTTTTTATTCGAGACTTGTCTTTACAGGTATGCTCGGGCGTACGTCATGTATTTGTTTGGGAAAGTGCTATTTCCAGATTCAGGGGGCAGCGACGTGTCTTGGATGTTTTTGCCTCTACTCCATGATTGGGACGAGGCCGGGAGGTAGAGCTGGGGCTCGGCCGGGTTGGCATACTTGTACCGGCAAATGGATGAGGCATGCAGAAGGAGCAAAAGTACTTCAAACATGGGTGGTTGTGTGCTTGCGTTACAGGTATGGATGTGGGAGAGACTTCTTGTAGGGCGTCCCCCTACGAAGCCACTCCGTGCTTGGCAACATGCTCATCCCGGGATGGCGCCCACCGTCGCGCACAAGTATGACAATTGTGCGACCAATTGGGGCCCCGCCTCGAATACTTACATGACATACACCGATGAGATGGACTCTTTGCTTCCTACTCACGTGAGTTATGCACAATATGAGCATACATTAATCATTTGCTTCACTTATGTTTGCAAATGTTAGATAACCTTTTTGCTTACTTCAATCATAGGTTACATGGATGCCCTACACCGATGTCGTTGACGATCCCATGTTCAATTTAAATGCGATGTGCACGGCTGACAAGGGTATGTGGACTTTGAGGTGCCCACTGATTTGCTTCTATGCAGTTGAGTACCACCTTCCATACCGAGTGGCGAAGCAGTTTGGGAAGATTCAGCACAGCCCACTGGCGGACTTCTCCACGTCCTCTAAGCTTCACGAGTAAGATTCTCGAACCACCGTTGTCTATGTTATTTGATACATGACTAGTGACACTTTTCTCTATGTTATTTGTTAGGCTTGACAGGAGCAAGAACAAGAAAATTACTGACTGGGAACATGAACATCAAAAGTACATTACAGAATGGGAGCAACGCGACGGTCCTCACATCGATCCCGCGCCGCATAATCAACTGGCATTTGATAGGTATCTTGCTTGGCTAAATGGTGCAACTCGGCTTCACCTAAGGAAGACTTGGACCAAGGATGATATATTGGCCTCGACATCCGACTCCTTTGATTCGACCGATGACTATGATTATACGCAGCGGAAAGGAAATCGCGTCGACCACGGCCCTGTGCGAGACCGTGTGGTAAGAAGCTAGGTTGACACATTTCCAACTTGTACTACTTGCAAACTATGAACTACACTCATTTTTTATGTGGTGTGCAGTCCGGTGAGCTTTTACGAGGTATTACCGAAGCTGAAACGGCTCTGAAAGTTACACCGGGAAGCCAAGGTGCCGAGTCCTCACTGCGTGCATGTCTAGAGGTTAGAATCTCAAGCTTTTAGTTCACAATGGGATTTTAGCTCTCTTTGTTACCAGATTGTAATCGGTAGCTAGCTAGCACACAAGAGAATCGATACCACCTTAAAAGGACTAGAATGAATTGTGCTACTGCTTGTACTTGCATGAATGTGCTACTGCTTGCTTGCCTGTGCATTACCAAGATATTTACTTGATCCTTGTTTTTGCAGAAATTGGTGAAGCGTTCCCGTAAGTTGGTCCGTAGGCTTGCATGCCGTGATCCTACCGAAGACTTGGATGAGATTTTACCGAGCTACTGGTTCGTATGGCGTCTCCCACCTCCACCCCCACACCGTGACCACCACACCGGCGATCTCACATCTCCGGCCATAGAAACCCTTTTCCGATCCACCCATCCCACTCCCCTCCCTTCAAAACCCCCGGATCCGATATGATCTTGCCGGGTTGGATCTGGAAGGTCACCTACACGACCTCCAATGATCTGGCTCGTGGACGTGTGAAGTCCTATGATGGTGCGATTCACCTCTGGACGGCGCATGATTGGATTACCCTCAAGAACGCGAAAGGATCGTTGATCGTCGGACGTCGCATGGTTAATGGAGAGTACATCGACGTGGGATCTAAGGTAATCTTCCCATCCCATACTGCCACTATACGTGCATGTGTGAAGTCTACACTGCAAACGATCACTGGGCAGTCTGTATTGCGTGATACACCTGAGGTTTTGATCTCCAATGAGACGATGCAACCTGTGGATAGACAGATCTCTGAAATTGAGGGTCAATGCTCTGAGTCAGATTTATCTGAGGGTTCATCTTCGGCTGTTCATGCATCTATTTCTCTTGGTCTGGATTTTTCTCATGGTATTCATTTTGCAAAGAAGATCAGAAAGGATTTTTTTGCATCTGTTCATCCGACTGTGGACTCAGGCCACTTTATTATGGTAGTCTCTTTTGATCGTGCTACTTTCAGACTTGATGAGACCTCTGTTGGTCTGGCTCTCGAGGCTGCCATTGGTGGTTATTGTGGTAAACTAAAAGTTTCAGTTCTGAGAGATAGAGTTTTCTCCTTCAATGTGTCTAGCAAGAAAGTGGGATTTATGATCTCCAATATGCGTAAATTTGAATGCAAACAATTCAAGTGTTTTTTCCATCTATGGGGCCGTGGCGGTCCAAATTGGAAGCGAGAGTTTGCCAATTGGCAGAAGGAGTGTAAGGAAGAATGGACATTGTTAGTCCTTCGAGAAGAAGAGTGCAGATGGGTCTGAATGCTCTGAAAACTTTGCCTACCAAATCTATCATACGAGCAAAAGATGCGCCTCGTAGGAAGCTGAATTTTCTGAATCTCTTTGTTACTCGGCTTGTAAGGGGTACCAGGACCCGAAGTTGCAAGTTCCTGATGTGACTGAATCTGCCCAGCCTGAATATCGTTACACCACTGTGACGCAGCCTGTGATCTCCTTTGGTTCGTTCAAACCTCTCCCGATTTCTCAGCCTGAAGATCGGATCCCAGAGGAGATCGTTCCGTCAGACCGTGATTTGCGCGCAAAGACGCAGCTTTCAAATACAAAGGAAGATGCTGGACTTTCGTCAGAACCGGCCTACTCAGAAGCTAACGAGCTAGAAGAAGATGATGACCTTGATGGGCTCAAAGCAGTGGTGGATGACATTGCTTATCGGTTTTGGAAGTGTGGCAGATGTCTTACCATGGCCCACGAAATGAAGGATTGCACGAGACGGATACGTTGCCGATTTTGTTTCTATTCGGGGCATAAAGAAAAAAACTGTCTGGCCAAACTTGCCCAAAAATCGCAACGGTGGATACCTAAAAAGAGCGCCCCAGCTAATAACGAGATCAATCCCCCTGTCGTTTCAACTCCTCCTACCGTTGTGACCGAGTCGCCACCTCCTACAGCTCCTGAAAACCAATTGTTGGCGGATGCCGCCCCTGCTGCTGCGGAAGGCATGGCGGCGTATGAGCTTGATCCAGTATCGTGGCTTCCTTGGGGGCACCAGATCATTGACGGGGGACCTTCTCGCCTTCCCCGTTCGTACTACTGCCCTGCGCATGCCCCTCCACTGATTCATGAGAACTCTTGCGTTGCCATCCTATTTCCCGAACTAGGCTGGAATAATTTTGGAAACCATGGGCCAAGCAACAATGCTAACGGGGGGCTGAAGCCATGGTTGATGGTCATGCTCAAGCTGATCAGGACCAGAATTCGATAGTGCTCGACCTGCCTGACATCTCAGAATCTTCAGTTCAGCAAACGGATGATGGACTTGATCCGCAAGACCCACTGTCAATGGTAAATGAGCAAGGCTTGAATGCAGATGCTTGGGCTTTAGTTCCATACGTGCAGCTTGATCTGCATTCGCACGACAATGGAAAGTTTGTAGAGGAGCCGCAGTTGGAGAGGGTGCAGCCGTTAGCACATGAGGATGCAACGCAAGAGTCGGTGGGTGTAGACCCCCAGCTGGTCCCTTTGCCGCCAAGTTTCGCTCTTCGGAAGAGGTCTTGGGCACAGGCCTTTGATGAGCGTCTGGAGGGTTTCAGAGCAGTCCAGCAGACTTTTGAACCAAGGAAGATTGTTTCTGTACGCAGATCAATGGTACAGTCAGTTGCTATGGGCAACCCTGATGTGCAGCAAGAGGATCCAGCTGGTGAGGTCTCGCTACTGCTCGAATTCAGATCTCAACAGGTTCAGCCACCAGCAAGGAGGACAAGAGGGAAGAAGCAAGTACCACATGTTCTGCCAAATACCTCTCGGGTTTGTACTAGAAGCCAGGCCAAGATAGATGGTTTCAAAGCTCCACCAATCCAGAGCCTTGTGCCAAGGACACGAAAGAAGGCCAAGAAAGGAGGGGCAATGCCGGGGAAACAGGGGAGCAGCAATGAAGGTACAAGCACAGATGCAGTGACGCCGTTCCTGTCAGTCCCAGTGCTGCAGCAGATTGGCACCATGCTTGAGATTGCTCCAGAAGAACTAACTCCAGAGAAGCTTAGGGCCTCTGATGAAGCTCCATCTTCCAATGCTGTGTCTCAATGGATTACAACATTCAGTATTTGGTGTGGAAAGTTCTGTGCTGGAATATTCGGGTCTTAATGCGGACGATAAACAGCTGGCCTTATATAATAAAATTGTGGAAAGTGGGTGTGCAATTGCATGTATTCAGGAAACCAAAAAAGAAGCTTTTGATAGGCAGTTCATTAAGAAATGTTGCCCTAAGCAGTTCGATCGCTTCGTTTTTCACCTTCAGTTGGGGCATCAGGTGGTATCTTGGTTTTATGGAAATCTGGTATATTTCGGGGAACTCTTGTTCAGGCTAAAAGATTTGGGCTCATTATTTCCTTTGATTCGGTTCATACGAATCAGAAGTGGACGCTGGTAGTGGTATATGGTCCTTGCCAAGGAGAGGAGAGAGATTTATTTGTGCAATGGCTGTATGATTTGGAAGTTCCTGATGATGAACTCTGGCTATTTGTTGGAGATTTTAATTTCATACGCTCACAACAGAACAGAAACCGGCCTGGGGGTAATGTGAATGATATGATGCTTTTTAATGATTTAATTGGGCATCTAGGACTACTTGAACTACCACTCAAGGGGAGATCGTATACCTGGTCCAATATGCAGCAAGATCCACTATTGGAGCAGTTGGACTGGTTCTTCACTAGCTCTAGTTGGATATCAACTTACCCCAATACAGTAGTAACAGCAATGGCTAAGCCCACCTCTGATCATGTGCCATGTTTGGTCAGTATTGATACTGTTATTCCGAAGGCGCATTTATTTAGGTTCGAATTTTTGGGTCACACAGCCTGGTTTCATGGATTGTGTGAAAAATGTGTGGAATAAGCCGACCAGAGCAGTATCCAGTGCAGCCATTCTGGTCGAGAAAATGAAGAACCTCCGATATGAATTAAAGAAGTGGAAGAAAAGTTTGTCAAAGCTCAAAACTCTCATTGCAAAATGCGATATGGTGATCTTATTTTGGATAACCTGGAGGAAGAAAGAAAGCTGTCGGTGCCTGAAGCAAATTTTCGAAAGATCGTCAAGTTGCACTACGAAAGCCTTTTGAGAGCTCAATATTTGTACTGGAAAAAGAGATGTACGATAAGGTGGATGAAATTGGGTGAGGAAAACACTAAATTTTTTCACGCTATGGCAACTGAAAGATACAGAAGAAATTCTATTTCTAGTCTCCAACTTCCTGATGGTCATGTGGTTTCCGATCATGATCAAATGGCCAATGTGGCCTGGTCTTGCTATAAACAGCGAATGGGCACCACCAGAGGGATTGATATGCAGTTCAACCTGATGGAACTAGTTCGACCAGTTCAAAATCTTGATGGGCTAGTAAGGCCTTTTACCACAGAGGAGATGGACCTGGTAGTAAAGAAAATGCCAGTGGATAAGGCTCCGGGGCCTGATGGTTTTAATGGTATGTTTATGAAGAAGTGTTGGGATATTATAAAACAGGATTTCTATTCACTTGCCAAAGATTTTCATAGCCAGACCGTCTCTCTAGAGAACATAAATTCTTCTTTCATCACTTTGGTTCCTAAGAAACCAGCCCCGGAGCAGATCAATGACTACAGGCCAATTTCACTTACCAATGTTGGGCTAAAATTCCTTACAAAGCTGGTAGCCGACCGATTGCAGTTGAGAATTTTGGAGTGCATCCACAAGAATCAATACGGTTTTATTAGAGGTAAAACCATCCATGATTTTTAGCTTGGTCTTTTGAATATATCCACCAGTGCAAAGCCTCCAAGAAACAAATTGTCATCTTAAAACTGGACTTTGAAAAGGCGTTTGATACTATTGAGCATGAGGTTATCTATATGATGCTGAGGAGGCTGGGCTTCCCAGAAGTTTTTATTGGCTGGGTGAAAAATATTATGGAATCTGGCACTTCCTCTGTTCTAATTAATGGTGTGCCAGGCAGAAACTTTCGGTGCAAGAGAGGTGTTAGGCAAGGTGATCCCCTCTCACCGTTACTATATGTCCTGGGTGCTGAGTTGATACAGTATGTGGTGAATGATCTCCACAATAGAGGCCTGATTAATAAGCCAATTAACATCTCGGATGCAGATTTTCCGGTGGTTCAGTATGCCGATGACACAATTCTGATTTTGGAGGCAGATTCAGCACAGCTCAATGTTCTTAAACAGGCCCTTCAGGATTTCTGTACCTCCTCTGGTCTGTCTGTCAATTTTCACAAATCCTGTATGTTGCCAATTAATATCTCTGATGATGTTGTCAAGGGTCTAGCTGATGAGTTTGGATGCATTGTTGGGAGCTTTCCATTCACCTATCTTGGACTGCCAATGGGAACAACCAGACCCAAGATGATTGATCTGATGCCTTTAGTTGACCGACTTGAGAGGAAATTAACAGCCAGTTCAACCTTTCTTGCTTATGGTGGCCGGCTCCAACTCATCACCTCTTGCCTCTCCTCCATGCCTATTTTCTTTTTGTGCTCGCTGGATATCCCACCAGGCATTATTAAGCTAATCAATAGAATCATACGGCAGTGCTTATGGAGAAAGAATGAAACACAAACAAGGAGCCAGTCTTTAGCTTCCTGGGACATGATTTGTAAGCCGAAGAAAAATGGAGGACTTGGCATTTTGGACTTCAAGAAACTGAATGAAGGTTTGCTGTTAAAACATCTGCATAAATTCTTTAATAAGGAAGATATTCCGTGGGTGCATCTTGCATGGAATTATTATCCAGATGGGGTTCCTCAGGGGGCCAATTTGTGTGGATCTTTCTGGTGGCGATATACTGAAGTTGATGCAAAAATATCGAGAAATATGTACGGTCAAAATTCAGACTGGTGATACAGCCATGTTCTGGTCGGATAACTGGAATGGCAGCCTTCTGCAGTTCACTTTTCCGAGACTTTTCTCATTTGCTGTGGACAGTAACATCTCGGTAAAGGAGATGCTGCTTTGCCAAGACAGAATTCATTTGTTCAATCTGCCCCTGTCCCAACAAGCGCATGAGGAATTCCTGGCGATGCAGCAGACCATCTCGCAGACAATGATCAACCCAGCAGGGAAGGATCAGTGGGTTACTATATGGAAAGATGGGATTTATACTTCAAGTAGATACTATCATCACTGCTTCAGGGAGGTAACAACGTCTGTGATATACTCTTATATTTGGAAGAGCAAGCTGCAACTCAGGATAAAAGTATTTGCATGGTTATTGGTCAGTGACCGTCTCAACACTAGAGATATGCTCAGGAGAAGAAAATGGAATGTCACTGATGTATATCATTGTGAGTTGTGCCCTTTAAGGGCAACTGAAGACTGGATGCACCTGTTTTTTCAGTGCAATTTCAGTATTAGGATTTGGAACTATCTTCAAATTTATTGGGAGCAGGGCAATTCTTTCGAGCAAGTGTTTTTGAAAACTGGCAGAACTTTCAATAAACCTTTCTTCACTGAGGTAGTGATTCTGGCTGCTTGGCATATATGGAAGCAAAGGAATGAGGCCATTTTTCAAAACGTGATGCCCACCTTCAGATCTTGGAAGAGAAATTTCATTCATGATGCCACCATGCATGAGCATAGGATGGGTTCCAAGCACAC
This sequence comes from Poa pratensis, assembly GCA_947311845.1. Taxonomy (NCBI): domain Eukaryota; kingdom Viridiplantae; phylum Streptophyta; class Magnoliopsida; order Poales; family Poaceae; genus Poa; species Poa pratensis. Next base: position 55,909,384 of record CAMZMU010000034.1, on the reverse strand, counting down.
GCACAGCTGGTTGGAATGGATTAGTTCACTTAGTTAATTCTGTTTTCTTTTTGTACTTTTTCCTTTGCTCCACATGTATGTAAATATTTGGTTATGGTTTTAATAAAATGTTGTGGGGCGTAAGCCCTACAGTCCTTAGGTAAAAAAAAAAAAGACTTGGATGAGGTGCAACCTAGCGGTGAAAACTCGTCATCGTCCAATGAGTGGAACACGGAAGTGGAGGACCGATATGATGACCAGATGTTGCTCTCTCAGGTAATCTTTTGGTTCACATCTAATTTTAATTCACAACATGACCATTTGGATGACTCAATGTCGCTGTTGCAGGCAAGGGGTGCACCGGAGCCGAGTCAGACGAGCCCCGAATCAAGCCAGCAACCTAGGCGTACGCAGAAGCGCCAGCAGTCCCGCATACCCCTTGAGACAAGTCGAGCAATGCCTCGTAGGGGATCTCGTCAACGCAAGCCGGTCATTAAGCCCACCCTGGTTCAAAGGCGCTAGGAAAAAGAAAGGGACGCAAATAATGTCGCCGACATGTTCGCAAGTGCTTCATGTTGTTATCAGATTGTTGCTTTTGTCAGTTTGAGAACTATGGTTTGTAAAAACTAAAAACATGTATGAATTGTGTGTGATGCTTTTGTGAACCAATTTGGTATGGATTGTGAGATCTAAGTGTGTGTGAACTGTCAGTTTGTGTCAATTTTGTTGTCACAGTATGCTTTTGTTGTCAATTCTGCTGTTACAGGTTTTGGCTACAAAAAAGAGGGGAGGCTCTGTCCAAATTTTCTGTTAAATGCCCCAGGACAGCAGGTCGGCGCCATCCGGGATGGAGCCGACGCCCTTCATGTCGGCGCCATCTAGGATGGAGCCGACTCCTGTAGCCAAGCTGCGCAAAAAACCGCCCAGAGGAAAAGATCACCGACCTGCAGTACGTCGGCGCCATCTCGGTTGGCGCCGATCCCTGGGACTTCAAATTTTTGTGGAATTTGGCACTTCCAGAGAGACTCCAGAGAGCATTTTTGTTGGCGCAGGAGGTCGGCGCCATGCGAGATGGAGCCGAGATCCTTCAGGTCGGCGCCATCTGGGCCGGAGCCGACCTCTGTAGCCCAATCTCGCGAAATTGCACCCAGCTTTCGGCGCCAGTGGGAAAGATCGCCGACCTGCAGTATGTCGGCGCCATCTCGGTTGGCGCCGAAGCTTGGGACTTCGAATTTTTGTGGAAATTGGCACTTCCAGAGAGACTCCAGATAGCATATTTGTTGGCGCAGGAGGTCGGCGCCATCCGCGATGGAGCCGAGTCCCTTCATGTCGGCGCCATCTGGGATGGAGCCGACCCATGTAGCCCAATCTCGCGAAATTGTGCCCAGTTTTTGGCGCCAGAGGGAAAGATCGCCGACCTGCAGAACGTCGGCGCCATCTCGGTTGGCGCCGAACCCTGGGACTTCGAATTTTCGTGGAATTTGGCACTTCTAGAGAGCATTTTGGTTGGCGCAGGAGGTCGGCGCCATCCGGGATGGAGCCGAGGTCCTTCATGTCGGCGCCATCTGGGATGGAGCAGCATTGTCAGTTGTCATGTCATTTCAAATATAATAAAGTGACGGGTTGGTCCTCATCCCCATATTAATTTTACTTCAGTTTCGTCGTTGCATCCTCCTTTTGTCAATAAATAGCCTCTCATGGCTCTGTGTCTTTCATTCCAATCAACCACACTCACCCATTCAGATACACAGAAACACAATGGCCGGTGCGGGATCCTCTTCAGGGAGAGGGAAAGGGAAAGAGCCGGCCATGGAACTTGTAGGTCCTCGTAGTGGCACATTCATGCCACCAGACATGCCACCAAGAGAAGAGCTACATGGTCATGTGCCATGGATCATCCAGTGCGGTTGCGGTGTGGAGTGCTGCTACACAGCAGATGCCGAGAAGATCGAAAGTGGTGGATACGGTGGAAGCTGGGGATTTGTCTGCGGCCACACGACGGGTCCTGCGCCATATTTTGTTAGTGCTCTTTCATGTTCCATATTTATACCAATTAAAAACCAATGTTACTAAGTTTTGTACTCTCAAACAGGAGGGAGCTCATTGCAGAAAGAAATACTTTTTCGAATCCGACAGACACTATGAAGTGTATTGGTATGGAGAAACATATGTACAGAACCAGGAGGCCAAAAAACTAGAGGAGAAGAGGAAAAAAGAACACAGAGAGTGTTACCAAAAACAAATTAAAGCATGGGCTGCTCAAAAGATGGCCAACCGAAGAAACCGTTAGAACTCTTGTTTCGTATATGCGAAACAATTTTAATTCCTTATAATCTGTATTTCATTCCAAAAGGAGCTCTTGTATCGTATATTTGAAGAGGGTCGATGGTAAACATTACCCGAGCACCATCATTGTAATGTTTGCTTTTGCAACAAATAAGTGTAATTGTCTGTCATTTATCCACGAGGTTGTCCTATTTATGCAATACCAAACAAATATCCAACATATAATTTAACATTAAGGTCCACACGAACTACATAAAACATCCAACAGAGTACTCAACATTACAATAATTATAAAATATTCCGATGATTTCTAAAATAAAACATCTTGGTTCAACATAAAGTTCATCATGTCAAACAAAAACCACAACATGATTAGAAGACAACCTCGCAGATTCAACCACAAATGCTTATGGATTCCAACTCTTGAAATAGCCCGCGTTGTATTTCTTCAAGAATTCCTTACTTTCATTCAGCTCATTCCTCCTCTCCTCTTCCCTTTCCCGTGCTTGTTCTTCCTTCCTTCTCTTGGCTTGTACCTCCCTCTCTTTCCGGTCCTTCTCTAATTCCTCCTCCAAGAGTTTTCTCTTCACAACTTCTTCAGCTTGCTTCCTCTTGCGCTCCCTTTTCCAAATCTCATTTTCTTGCCTTTGTTCTTCATCAAAAACCTTCCATGACTCTTCCAAAGTGTCGGGACCATAAAGGGGACACCACCGTGTCATGTCTTGGCAATGCTCACACCAAACCAGTGGAGGAGCCTTCGGTGTGGTTGCGTCTATTTTCCATAGAGCCGGTGGAGATGGAGGTGGACGCACAAGACGTGTCCAAGTCTCAGCCGGCCATGGGCCCTTATGCATCCACACATATGGTGAAAGAAGGTAGTCATCATACACCTCAGGCCCATCAATCCATTGGAAAAAAGTAGCATGTACAATATTGCTGTCAGTTTTGTAAGCAAATAGGACATCAGATACAAATACATGTCAAATTCATAGTTGCTAAATAAAGAAATAAGAAAACTCACGCGAGAATCGCTGCACATGTAGAACGCACGACCGACAGTAGCGGCGTGCATAGATTGTGAGATTTCACAAGGCTTGCTGCAAGGACAATTCGGAACCGGATACCTTGGTGGCACCGGAGCATCTTTGCATGATACATCGGGATACTTGCCTTCGGTTGTTGCTACTAACTTCATCTTACGTGAAAGCTCTTTGTAAATGTCAGTGGAATCTAGCAAACAAAAATTGTAACATAAGAAACTATACAAAGCTCCACATACCAAATGGAATTAGAATATTTTGTACACAACCATTCACATGCATATTCAACACTCTCAATACTTAAACTACTTCTAATTTTGCCTCGTACAACCATTCACATGCCTCCTACAAAGCTATCCACCATGTACAAATAATTTTGCATTCTAGTGTCTCCTATAAATATATCCACCTCATAATATTCTAAAAGAACTTACATGTTTCCTACAAAGCTATCCATCATGTACAAGTAATTCACACACACATTAACTACTTCAACAAAAAAATTACACCACAAATTTTGGTTCTAGAAATCCGAATCAAAATGACATCAAATTTCATAATAAAATGGATGGAATTGGATGAAAAGAAGGTGATTTGAGAGAGAATACCTCCAAAAAGAGTTGCCATTGTCTAATTTGAAGAAATCCACGAGTTTTGGGTGGATTTGAGATTTGGGGCGGAAAACAGGAGAGAGAGAGCTTGTGGCGGCGGTGGGGGAGGAATAGAAGTGCTGGGACGGGAAAGAGAAGGGACTAGGGTTTTTAACCTAGGAGGTCGGCACCATCGGGCTTGGCGCCGAGCACCTGGACGGGTTCAGTTAGCGCTCACAGGTTCGGCGCCATCTTAGATGGCGCCGAACATATGCCACGTGGGATTTCAGCCGGGCCCAGCTGCGAACTTCGGTGCTCGGGATGGTTGGCGCCGACCTGCACTAACTCGGAGCCATCGAGGTTGGCGCCGACCGGAGGGGCCAGATTTGACAATAGTTCCAGTAGATGCGTGAATAGTCGCTGAAAACGGCAGATTTGGCGAAAAAAAAAATACCCCCTAAACGGTGAAAGGCCGGTCGCCGTCACGCAGCGAGAGATAAAACACCGCGCGTCTCCTCGCGAGACAAACGCAAAGAAAATCTGGAGATATTTCGAAGAGGAGCCTCACAGCTCGTCCGTTGAGGTGAAAGCCCCTTTTTCCCTCTCCATTCCCTTTCTGATCGCTGGTATCTGCGCATGTCTTTCGTTTTTGGATTTTGGGAGGCGAAAGGCTCGATTTGATCCAAGAATCGTCCGCCTGGATTTTCCCCCGGTTCAGTCCCCATCGGAATTTCTAGGGTTTTAGCCCTCGGTTCTTCCTGCAATCCGTCTGATTTGGGGCGAGTCTTGCTATTTTTGACGATTCTGAGGGTTTGGTGGATTGCAGGTATCGAATTCTTGCAGAAGTTTGGGCTTTGGGGCGCAACATTTTGGGGGTAGTTTACTCGGATGGGGGATCATGTTGCGGTGGATGTTCGGGGGCTCATAGCGTCCAGCGCCAGCGAAGTAGTGGGGTTAGCATCCCGCGCAGAGGAAGTGGACGCACTGATTTGGATGGTGGAATGCCGCATTTGCCAAGAGGAGGATCTGGCCAAGAATCTGGAGAGCCCCTGCGCTTGCAGTGGCAGCCTAAAGGTGCACACTTCCTTCTCTGAACTAGGTTTCTGCTTGCAGTTCATGTTGCTAATGTTGTTTTCTCCTGATAATCCTCTTAATGTTGGTAGATCATGAATTTAGGCGTGTCAAAAAATGTGAAGTGTTCACAGTGTACAGCGCATGCGTGCGGCGTGCACAAGAAATGGATAGCAATGCAGTTGGATTAAAAGCTGATTGGTAGCTCATGCCATATGAACACATTGTTAATGTATTGTTATGTGCCTTTACATGGACCTACACGTTAGGTGGGGTGCCTGTTGTGTTTGTATGATATGATCTTCTTTGTTGCTATGTCTCCTGATAGTTTCAGGGCGAAGTAGTTAGGTAAAGTAATGATAGCACGCTGAATAGGTGCATGTTTGGGTTATCAAATTGTTGCTTAAAGAGTCGGTCATCCTTTTTTCTGCATGTTGATAGCTACCTGCAACAAGCTTATGGACAAAGTCACAAGGGGTAGTTATCTTGTGTGGGTAGCCTTTAACTGAAGGCACTTCCGGTTATTATCAATGGACAAGTGATATAACTGCTTACTCAAATATACCTTATATCCTTGCTAGCATCTATGTGATGGAGGCAATGTATGTTTAGAGGACCTTTACATTCAGTTACATATGTTGGCTGAATGTTATTCTACAACTTTTTTTTGCACAGTATGCTCACAGGGAGTGTGTACAGCGATGGTGCAATGAGAAGGGAGACATAATCTGTGAAATCTGCCATGAGGTAAGAAACTGTTGCATCTTTAGTTCTGTTCATGGGTAAAATGATAGTCATGCATGTCCTTTTTTGCCATTCCTGTATTTGCGACAGATAAAAGTGTGTGTGACTAAGGGAATCAGCACAACCCCCTCCTCTCACGCTAGGTTTACACCTATTTTCTACCAGTTCTCTCTGCATGTAAACTTGGTTCCCGTGGCATACGTCATGTGCTATCTCCTATGTGGTCCCTTAGCTTAGTATTTTAGATCTGTCGCTCTTTTTCTAATACTCAAATTCAGATATTTGGCCCTTTCCCCCTACATTTTAAATTTTAGCAAAAAAAGAAAGCTGGGAGTTTATAACTTGTTGTGTCCTCATATTATTTGCACTATATCAATGTACCACATTCATGTATTTTGTTTGTAATTGTTATTTGCACATCAGACATTTGTGGTAAGTACTAAAACCTACCTGAAATACAAGTGGGATCATGTATATGCATCATAACCCAATCTAAAAAAAATCACTTAAAACATTTTGGAGAATTTCATGATTTCTTATGCACTAAATTGTCATCTTTTGCTAAAGTATCTTTGCGTAGTACTATTCGTGTTTCCTACATGGATTTAACCGTGAAATTTGTTGCTGCGAATTAGATTATGAGTTTTTATTCTCTGTTCTTCAGTCGTACAAGCCTGGTTATACTGCCCCACCCCGGATACATCATGATGAGACTACTATAGAGATAAGGTTGGTATAATCAGTCTTGAAACTGATCTGTTGTCATCCTGTCATTTTCTGAATATGTTTTGTGAGCAATTAGCAAAAAAAAATCTCAAGCATAAAGTTCTTTTGATATCTCACGTGTCATTTCTGTGTTGTTTCTGGTACTAGTGGAGATTGGTCCATCTCTGGCAATCGTTTGGATTTACACGATCCTCAAATCTTGGCTATGGCGGCTGCTCAACACCGTTTACTTGAAGATGAGTATGATGAATACGCTGCAACAAACAATAATGCTGCTGCCTTTTGCCGCTCAGTATTTCTGATTGTAAGTATTTCTTTAGACAATAATTTGTTTCAAAAAGGTGCACTCTTTTTTCTTATGTTTTGCAAATTTGTGATTATAGAAAGGTCAAATCTCATCTATGCAGTTGGTCCCTTGACCTGGCCTTACCTGGTCAACCAGACAACTCAAAAGATCTTTTGCTTGCTTATTTCTTTTTGTAATTCGTTATGTTGGTTCTTTCTTTTGTTAATGTTTCCATTGCCACGATGTTAATATTGGGTGATAGTTGATGTGTGCTTGTTCTGTTAATATCCAGCTAATGGCTCTTCTGCTCTTGAGGCACACACTAACCATCACCAGTAGTGATGCTGAAGATGATGCATCCGCTATTTTCTCGGTATATGTTAGATTTCTAACGCACTACTTAATATTGTCTGTTACTGTTATCAAGTTAGGCAAGTTCTAATATATGTGTCTACCATTTGGTTCACATCTGATGTTGTGTCATTTAGTCCTTTCCCTATATTTTTCTAATTGTTGATATTTGACAGCTATTCCTTCTGAGGGCAGCTGGATTTCTTCTGCCATGCTACATCATGGCTTGGGCTATTAGTATCATGCAGCGTCAAAGACAAACACAGGTTGGTGACCGATGCAAATGCTTTTGTTCTACATAATGTTTGTCAACGAAGCTTTGTTTCTTAAATATTTATTTGGAATATCGCGTGGACAAGTATTTAATGGTTTTTCTTTGACTGCGCACACCCTAGTTGGAATTTGGGCTTTTGCAGTTTTATCCTTACTGCTCAGACATGATGTTGCTATGTCAGAAAAGATAAATCATAACCTGTCTGGTTAGTTTAGCACTAAAAAAGTACCCGTGAATTGGTGTAGGTTGGAAACTGGAATGCTGTGCACATTTCTCTGTTTAATAGTCTACTCCGTTTTCTGAGAAAATCGGGTTGTTCTTTTTTAATAAGGTATTTAACTGTTTACATTGTTTGGTGAACAGGAAGAAGCAATGCTATTACCAACAGAGGTGGCAATCATTCTCCACCGGAATGGGACGATGCAATTCGCTGTGGCACCTGAATCCACCGCCTCGCCTCATCGGGAACCACCCCAGTAGAAATTGATCAGCGTCAGTCTCATTTCGTACAAGATACCGTGGGGCTTGAGCATCTGTGGTTCAGGTGGCACACCTAATACATGACGCAACCTTGTTGCCTCAGCCAGTGTTCCTGTGATGGGATTTCAGAATCCCCTGTACATAAAGATATAGTATTATCTTTCAATAACTGAATACAAGCTGAATTAACAGGAACTAGTATATCGTGTTGGCCCAATGGTATAAGACTAGTTTCATTGTCTCTCTGATTGGTCTGATCTTACTTTTTAAAATGGCTCTGATCTGTCCTGCTTATCAAATACAAAAAATGTTACTATAGTATAAAGACTGCACCTCAAATGGAAAGATTGTTTGAAATAAACACGACGACTTGGATACTCATCCATTGGGGTTTGATGTACTATGGTTTTCGCACTATGCCGACTAAAGGCAACCACTGTCTCTAGCGAGCTTGACCCTGCGGCAGTCACCTCTACAGGTAGGGGACTGATATTTTCCTTTCTATTGTCTTTCTCTGGAACTACAACGTGAGACTCCTGGAATGGATGATAGACGAGCATTTTCAACTATCGCCGATGATAGCAAGTCACACGCCCGGTAAAATGAATGTGTCCTGTCTAAACTGAAAGATGCATCAAGGAATTACACACATTTAATAATGATTATGCATTTCGCTTCAAACTAAATCATAGGCTGTGAACAAAGGGACCAACTCAGGCCTCGTTTCAGCATAAGAATTCAACTGCAAAATAAACTAGGTGGCACTGCATTTTTCCGTGTTAACAACTTTACCAGTATCGAACTATCACAAAGACATGAAAATAGTGCCTGATGGCATGAAAACGTACTCGATGCACTCACAAAGATTCAATGTGAGAACGAGCACTGAAAACTCAGCAAGGTAACCATGAGAAAAGTGTTCGACATTCAAGAAAACTCAATTTCCTGCCAACGCCAGGCCGCCAAGAACTAGTGTTGCCTCTGTGTCCTCATGAAAATAACATGATTACTGAGTACACGCCCCGTAGTTAATATCTTGCTGCCATACTTACTGGAGAACCAGAGGAGAGATATCACTGCAAGATTTTCATTTCCTTGCATTAATTCAAGACTTCTCTTCATTTTTATGATTTACATCGCAATGTATGCATACTGCCACAACCTTTGCACGCCCTCCCCATGACTATACAAGTATTCCGTTCCTATAGGAAGAGGACCTTTTTTTTTTCACTCTGGACATTTCTCGTATCACATTGTGTTCTACGATTCCACTTCGACAAAAGGAAAGGAAAAAATCAGATCCATAAAAAAACCACAAAAACGCTAAAAGAACCCAAAACACTCCAAGGATGTTAGCCTCCTCATGTCTGAAGATCATGTAACCTTAGCATTTGTTGTGGATCGGATCGGACCCTCTTCGGACGCGCCGCTTGCTCGTTCTGTTGGGGTCGAACACCGTCGAGGGGGAGGAGCTGCTGGTAACTGTGTGTTTCCCAGACACATCAAACCTTTTAGCGGCACCGGCAGCAGCTCCCTCTGCAAGCTCTCGTGGTTGACCTGCTCGTGAGACATTTGCCTCGTTTGTTTGGGCAAAAACGCCCAGGCTCCGATGGGCGAGAGTCTCTGATGCAGAGGCCAAAAGAACAAGCACGGTGAAAATGGCCAGTTGATGGCAGTGAAATCCCATTCTCCTGTAACTGGCAGTGGATATAATGGTAGAAGGAAGTGGTAGTTTGTGTTCTTCTGATGATGTGCCTGTCTGAACTCGAGACAAAAATCTGGAGAGCGGAAGCTGTATGTGTCTGTAGATATAGGTCCTCTTAGATTGCATCCACTGTAGTGACGGGTAAGAAGATCTTGGTCCAAAAGAGTAAAGCTCAAAGTGATAAACCCCAAGTGACCACTTTATACCACCAATCCCTTTGATACAAACAACAATTACTTATCCTTCAAAGTGAGAGAAATTGCACTCTGCTGACAAAAGGCTGTTTATGTGATTCTGGTGAAAAGTAAAATATGGAACTGGCCTGAGAAACCTAATTATCTAGCTGTTTTCCTTCTTCTTGGGGATAGGCAAGGAAACCCTCCAGGCCAAATTACTAGTGTAATGCTTTATCCTGTATCAATAGGGTTTCAACTTTGTTTGTGCACACCAGAAGCTTCTCTTTTAACACACTTCTCAATGCAAAACAACACAGGAGAACACATCTTCTTGTGCTTTCTTTAAGAGCAGTTTCTTGTGCTGGAGCTGTTGCCTTTATCCCCCTTTGCTCTTTCATCATTCTTGGCTTGTTCTGGGATGTCTCTCCTTTTACTGTGGATTTAGTGGGCCCCAAAGCTGCCCTCATTCAAAGATCCAAAGAGAAGCGGCAGTGCGACATCCACCACCAAAAGGATCCTACTAATCCAAACAACATTCAGAACTTGGATATTCCCGTCGTTTATTTCCATTTAACTTACAACTTAAAAGTATCATTTACTGGATTCTGCAATATTACATATTCTAATTTATCTAATATACAACAGATACTTGAAACTATGAATGGTTAGAGCAGGGCCGGCTCTAACATTTTAGGGGCCCGGGGCGAAATCTATAAATGGGCCCCTAATCAATGGGCCTCCAGCCATTTTTTCTATGTCGTTTATGTGTTACCGCTGGCGTGTGTGCCATTCTTTACGCCACCAGTAATAAGCCAGGCAATTTATACAAAACTACTAGTGGCGTGTATATAGTAATGCACGCCACTAGTATATACGTCCCAGTTAAGGGCCCCAAATTTGGCGGGGCCCCAGGCCGTCGCCCCTCTTGCCCTGGGCCAGAGCTGGCCCTGGGTTAGAGGATATAGTGTTGAATATATGAGCAAATTACTACGAGATTTAATCCGAATAAACAGTAAATAAATCATGACGACTATAATTGAAATTAGGCTAATCATGAAAACTAACAAAGTAGATGAATATATCAAATCTAAAGCACAAATTCTAATAGTATCTCAAACAGAAAAGGCAGGACCACGTACAGTGCAGCGGAAGCAGAACCGCTGACGGCGTCACCCATGTCGATGAAGATGTTGCTGATGTCGAGGAAGAAGTCACCGTCGGGGAAGCGATCACTGCCAGTAGTTGCGCGAGGGCGCTCCCCAAAAACATGATCGCCTCTCACCTGCACAGGATTACGAGAAGCGGGGTTCCGGAGGCCTACTGTCCCGTCTCCCGATGCATGTCGGAAGAAGGGGTGGAGAATATTTGAGTGGCGGCGTAATGTTCCGAAACGAGGTGGAACCATATGTGTACACGCGGCTAGGGTTTGGCGTCTGCTTGTTTATATACTGCGGGATGGGTAAGACGTGAGGAGTAATCCCACATCCGAGTCGGTAACAACCCACAATTCATTAGAAACATAAACGGGTGAGTATAATCAACACACTGCTAATGATTTAATTAACGACTCATAAATTTCCAAAACAGTTGTTAGCACCCTTTTTGGCAGGTTAGGTCGAGACCTGGTGATCTGCCCCAGGGAGGATTGGCAACCTGGAGAAGCGACTCAGAGGTGGCCCGAATCTTCCTCAAAACCGGCTTAAGAAGACCCGGCAGAATCATGTAACCCGGCAAACAAAGAAGACTCGGCGAAGATGGAGAATTGGTACGGTGATGATCCGGCAGATGGGTAGGGTGTCCCGCAGACCTGGCAAAAGTAGGTGAAGCCGCACTGAGGCCCGGAAGCCCAAGTCATTTCGAGCATACAAGGCAGGCAAGTTCGAAGTTAACTCGGAAGGATAAAAAGGCGACTTTCTGAAGGAGCCGGAGAAGGACACTTGGGTCCGGGTTCAGAACGAAACCAACCAAAACTTGCCTAGTTTAGAGACAGAATTTGACTCAGATTATAACTTGTAATCCTCGTTAAAGTCCAATACTTGTACGGGAAGTCTAGCCGCCTCTTATATATGTGGGAGGTGACGGTCGATTGAAATTAAGCAAACAATCGACATATCAATCCAAACCCTACTTTTTACCCTCCAAACAACCCTTGTTCATGCTTCTGTTGTTCGGTGACTTCGTCTAGATTTCACCGGATATCGACAACCGAGAACCCGGAGCGGCCAAGTCCGGCCGGGTCTCACCTGATCGTCGCCGGCTTTCCTCAGACGGGGCTTGTCCCGAGGGGCTGGGGCGTCCGGGTCTCAAAAAGAGCCGGCTTGCTGTCTTGCGTATCGCGATGTAAGCCGGCCTCCCGTGGGGCAAGTTGCGGAGTATCTCCCCCGGCACCGCGGGTACACGAGGACGTGTTCGTGTGATGCGTTTCTAACGCAACAACAGTAAAAATACAAACAACATGCATAGGTATGACCTCTGCTCGGTTCATTCCCGAAACCAGACGCGCGCGAATCGTGACGAGGCGAGAGCAAGGAGGGTGGCGGAGGAGGAGCGTGCGTGTAGGTCTCCTCTTCTCATGCTCATACTAAGGTGGTGCAACTCCTACCAAACTAGCAATGTGAGACTAAACTTTAGTCCCGCCTCTTGCCATGCATGAATGGGCCAATGAGAATATCAGAATTTTAGTTCGGCTATGGTCTAATGCTCACTACCGGATTCCAACAATCCACCACAAAGTCTCATAGACACATCACATCACTTTAGTTCTAAAATATTATTTATATACCGATGCTTAGTGGAGACTGTTAACTTTAACTTCCACTTAGAGCTCTATGCTACACTAGTTCGTAATTTGAATAGTGAAAATGACGTGAACTACAAGTTTTCTCCAACGCTAGTTTTACACAAATTTTTGACTGATACTGGGCTGCCGTAAGGCTTTCCCGAGGGTGGAGCTTGTACACCATACTCTAAGAACTTTCATGAGTTTATTAGAGAGCATCCAACTCTCACAAAGTGTGTCATTTAAATATAGGTGTGTTCGTCAAAAGATACTCTGCATGCTGACATCTTTGCTTATATAATTTAGCCACTTGAAACACATTAAGATAAATATCAACCTGCCATACAGATTAGGAGAGTATTGAATCTTCACGAAGTGGGATAATTAATATAAGGATACTCTACTCCCGGCTGACCAACAATTTGCCTCTCACTTCTACTTCACGGGATCTCCGATCACATAGAATGGGTTACCACTTTGGACAACTTATATTGTGGGTCTCAAACCCATCTCTCTTGATGCATTATCAATCACATTATGTGATAACCCTTTGTAAAGGGATCTGCCAGATTTTTATAAGTTCGGATATAATCCAACGCAATAACTCTGGAGTTTCTCATTTTTTTGACATATTTTAATATCCTCTTCACATGTCTTGATGACTTCATATTATCCTTGGAACTTTTTATCTTGATGACCACAATTCATTAGGATAGCGAGTATTGTCATTTTAACCACACATAAGTCCATCAAGAGGCGTTGAAGCCATTCTGCTTCAAGAGTGGCTCAGTCTGATGATGTGACATCTGCTTCCATAGTTGACCTTGTTAAGATGGCCTGCTTGTAAGACTTCCAAGAAACAACGCCACCACTAAGTGTAAACACATAACCACTTGTGGCCTTAATCTCATCAGCATCCGATTTGAATCAATATAACCCTCTGGTACCCTCGGATATCCCATATAGTGAGTCTCATAGCTCCAAGTGCCTTTGAAATGGCCATAACTCTCTAAAATCATGTCAATGATCATCTCCCGGATTTGAGACAAACCGGCTCAGTTTCCTCACAACAAAAGAGATGTTAGTCCTCGTGTTGGAGAAGTCTTACGTCGCTATAACCAGAAGGACTCAATACTTTTTCCACATAATGAGATTGAAACAGCATAATCCCACCATTATCATATCTAAATAGCTTGAAGTTTAAGATACCATCAGCTACTCCAAGATCCTTCATCTCAAGACAACGAGATGAGAAATCCTTTAACTCCTTAATCAAATCGTGGTTTGTTCTAAAGATCAGTATATCATCGACATACTAACAAAGAATAACTCCTAAACCCCCACCATGGCGATTGTACACACACTTGTCACATTCGTTAACAACAAATTCTACGTCCGTTAAAGTTCTATCAAACTTCTCATGCCACTTCTTAGTGGCTTGCTTAAGGCCATACAACGACTTCAACACCTTACCTTTTTTGAACCTTTTGCACACCTTGCCTTCATGACCATGTACTACAAAAACGTGTGGCTGCTTCAACGACTTCAACAACTTGCACACCTTTCCTCGTCCAACTCCATTAAGGAAAGTCGTCTTAACATCCATTTGATGAACGAGAAGACCGTGCGAGCCAACCAAAGACAATAGCACTCGAATGGTGGTTGGTCTAGCTACAGGTGAGTAAGTATTGAACAAGTCTTCACCTTCTTTCTGGGTATAACCCTTTGCCACAAGTCGTGCCTTGTACTTCTCAATAGTACCATCGGGCCTAAGCTTCTTGTTGAAAACCGCTTACATCTTACAGGTTTGCACCCACGAGGACGATCAATGATCTCCCAGGTTCCATTAGCCAGGATATATATGTGTGGAATCCATCTCGCTGCGAACATATTTCTTCAAGTAGTGTGCATTAGGATATGCATAGGCTTCTCAAATAGTCCTGAGTGTGTCATCCACGAGGTACACAATGAAATCATCAGCAAACCGATTTTGTAGCCCTCTGTCTCTTGCACCTTACATGAGCTTCACTGTCATCCTCCACAGGATTTTCAACCTGTTCTATCAGAATGGTAAGTTCAGGAATTGTAACTAATTCAAGACTAGATGAACTAGGTATCTCCTGATTCGACGAGCTAGGCATATCTTTCATAGGAAAGATATCCTCATAGAAAGTCGCATCATTCAACTCTGTACCAACATGCACGTCGGATACCTCAGATTTCACTTCAAAAAAAATTCTATAGCCAATGCTACGGAAAGCATAGCCAAGAAAAACACAATCCACAATTTTTGGTCCAAGCTTATGCTTCTTAGGAATTGTCACATTGACTTTCGCCAAACAACGTACCCCAAGTACGTAGGTAAGGGAGTTTCAACCTTTTTCTTTGGTGGACACCTGGAAACCAATTTGTGAGACATCGGTTATAAGATGTACGAGTTGGATTATTAGCCATCCAGTCCATGCATTTCACAAAAAAGTACCTACGCAATGGTTTCGTCTTCTCACAAAACCCCTCATAAATCTCGCTCTTCTTACGTTGCAACCTCAAATATCCCACACGTTCTGTAAAAACATGAAAAGAGGAAAAGTTCCTGAGATTGGACCAGAGGCGGCGCTGGGCACTTCAACCTGCACCCACACGCAGGGTGGCGATGGGGGCCGAGTGTCTCCGCAACACTTGGTCTTAGCCGGTGCCGACCAGGAGGAGGTGTTCAAGGTCGGGTAGGCGGGTCACGAGAGCGGAGGAAATATGCCGTAGAGACACCATTTGCGAGGCAAAGGTTCATGGCGACCGTTTTGTCCATATGGTTCATTTGCGGTCAGGAGGAGGTGATTTCGGTTTTATGTCGTTACGTTCATGTTCATGGAGGAGTTCAGGAATTAGATCATATTTTGATTTTGATTCATGGTCTGCTTTATGAAATCGTGTTGATTCATGGGACACGTTTTTGGATCTTGATTGATAAGGGTGTGAAACGGAAAAAATCTTGTTGATATCGTCACCAATCTCATATGAAACATTGTGTATATCTCTCATCAGCTTCCTTGTATGAATCACGTGATACCGCCATAAATCTCTTATGAACATTGTGTATATATTTCTGATGAAAGATCAACTTCCTTGTATGAATAACGATGTCAGATTTCTTCTATTCTTTCTCTAAGATTTCTCATACAGAGGTTTGTTTATCTGTCAAAAATATATCTGAATCTATGTTAATATGGATGTGCAATTGCTTATGTTGAATCTTCCACGAAACAAATGAGTTCAAAAAAAAATCTTGAATGTGTAGCTGAATGTTGTATGGATTGCTTGGAGTAAAGGCGCCAATTCTAGGACGTCACTGACGACTCCATAACAATGTTTGAGGCGTGTTCTTGTGAAAATGATGAAGGTAGAGATGATCGTGGAGAGGTAGCTAGCCAGCGAGCGTCTTTTTACAAAATTGTGATGGTTCGTTCATGTTTCATCTGGGCGGTTGAAAGAGCATGGTGCCCCCATGTGTGGTTTTGGTAATTAATGACAATCCTTGTGGACTAATATTTGCATTGATATATCCTTATAGATCTTGTCCATAGGAAATGATTGGAGTTCATGTGTTGGACTCTAGAAGTTTAGATGATGACCAAGGTTCTATTCAATGGTTTACATGAAGAATGGTCATGTGTGGAGTTGAGCATATTGTGAGTATGTCTTGAAGAATAGGATGGCGGAATATTCATGTTTACCTTCAATACATCATCATTGTGAAGAGAGAAGAAATATACAAGGTTGATCAAGGCTAAGTGTACAGAGTAGATTCAAGATTGGTCAACACACAAGACTAATGATGTACCAAGTGGGATCTTGTGATCTCGTGGTATGGTAAGCAATTGTACATATAGCTTTGTGGACTAACCCATGATATGTGTGTGTGTGGCATTTCTATGTGAGGTTAGGTATCTTTGCATGGGCTTGCATCAAAAGGAAGATCTCGTATAGCCCATGGAGAATGACGTCAAGTGGTGATCGTCATCAAGGTTGAGATGTGCAAGTTCAAGATGAACATATAGAAGATCTCATATGCTTGAAGCTTTTCACCAATATGGAGATTATGGCTAAGTGAAGATGGACATGAGATAAGCCTCTCGTGGGAGCAATTTGTGTAGGGATATGCGCGACGGAAAATCAAAAAATTTCTCTCACATGCGGAAGCAACACCCAAAGATCTTATCTATGGAGATGCAAGTAACAGGGAGGGTAATCAACATACCCTCGAAGAACACGAGTGTTGGACGTTTGTCACAATGCAGCTTGGTGTAGACCTTGATGCGGTTCACTCCGATCAGCACCACAACGAGCGGTGCCTCCGAGATTTACACACATACGGCTCAGCAACGTCTCCTCTTCTTGATCCAGCAAGCTTGAAGGAGAAATAGATGGGATCCAAACCAGCAGCACGACGGTGTGGTGGTTCGGTGAGCTCTCACGCGGGCAGGGCTTCGCCAAGCCAAGACCACAAGAGAAAGGAGCAAGAGGAAGTGTACCAGTTTTTGGAAAATCAATCCAATTATCTTTCCCCAGATGGTACCCTCCTTATGTAGGATGTGGGGAGGAGCTGTGAGGCTTGCCTCCTGAGCTTTCCTAGGAAGGAACCAGCCTCCAAATCTTCCCCAGGAAGGAACCAGCCTCCAAATCTTCCCCAGGAAGGAACCAGCCTCCAAGGCTTCCCCAGGAAGGAACTTGGCTGCCAAATATCCTAAGTGGGACATTCGGGATAGTGGGCCCCATCATGGGACCCACCGGAACATTTCAGGAAAAAACCCCGATACAATATCGGTTAATTCCTGAACCTTTCCGGAACCCAAAAACCACATTCCTATATATGAAACTTTATCTCCGGACTCTTCCGGAGCTCCTTGTGATATCCCGGATCCTATCCGGGACTCCGAACAACCTTCGGTCTCACCATTATAATTATCCCAAAGCTACTCTAGCATTACCGAACTTTAAGTGTGTGACCCTACGGGTTCGAGAGCAAGTGGACATGATCGAGACTCCTCTACGATCAATAACTATTAGCGGGACCTGGATGCCCATAATGATTCCCACAAGTTCAACGAAGATCGTTATCGGTGTGAACCACAATGTCAACGTATTCCATTTCCTTTGTCTCACGATATTTTACTTACCCGAGATCTGATCGGCGGTATCACCATACCTAGCTCAATCTCGTTACTAGTAAGTACTCTTTACTTGTTCCATAATACAACATTCCATGTGGCTAACTCTTTAGTCACGTGCTTGCAAGCGATACCGAATGTGCATTACCGAGTGGGCCTAGAGTATATCTCTCCGTCACACGGAGGGACAAATCCCAGTCTTGATACATGCAAATCAACAAGTACTTTCGGAGATACATGTAAGGCACCTTTATAGTCACCCAGTTACGAAGTGACGTTTGAAGTCCCCAAGACGTATTCCTCAGTACCCGGGATAGACATAATTTCATGGTCAAAGAAACAGGATACTTGACAATACAAGACATGGCAATATATACTTATTGATCCGATCAATATTGCTATGCTTGGTTGGGTCTGTCCATCACGTCATTCTCCAATGACATGACCTCGTTATTAATTGACAACTCATGTCCATGGTTAGGAAACCATAACCATCATTAATCAACGAGCTAGTCTAGTAGAGGCTTACTAGGGACTCTGTGTTGTTTACATAACCACACATGTATTAGGTTTCCGGTTAATACAATTATAGCATGGAGAATAAACATTACCATGAACATGGAAATATGATAATAACTCTTTATTATTGCCTCTAGGGCATATTTCCAACCTCCCACTTGCACTAGAGTCAATAATCTAGTTAACATTGTAAGGATCTAACACCCATGGGCTTATGGTGTTGATCATGTTTGGCTAGTGGAAGAAGTTTTAGTCAACGGGTCTGACACCTCAGGTCCGTTTGTATTTTGCATATCTTTGCGTCTTCACGCTCCACTCATTCATAATGATGTGGAATCAGCTTTGTATATGTTCGAATCTCTGGTGGAACCATAACTCCTCGACATTAATTATGGAACCAAACATTGTCTCACAATGGAGCTCCATAGCTTTACCTTCGTCGGAGCTACACCAAGTTCAGTTACAAACTTTTGATTCAACACCCTCCTTCGCTGCTTCCAAAGCGGCAATATACTCAGCTATCATTGTAGAATTCGTCACAGTGTTAAACTTTGGAACACTTCCAAATCCAGCATGGAACTCCTTCCAGCTTACTGCGTCTCCGAATAACCAACAAGTTTGATTGAGATCGATAATCGTCAGGATTAGTCATGAGTCTAGCATCGGTGTAACCCCTTACAACGAGCTCATCATGACCTCCATAGAACGATAAACAACTCCTTAGTCCTTCTCAAGTACTTAAGGAAGTTTTTCACTGTTGTCCAGTGATCATCATCCATGATCACTCTGGTATCGCTCATAACACTTATGGCATAGGACACATCTGGTTGTGTACATGTTATGGTATGAATGATTGATCCAATCAATCATGCATTCTTGCTCATCATGTGTCGAAGACACTGAGTCTTGCTCAACTTCAACCATATGAACATGGTAAGAACACTTCTTGCCTTTTCATACCAAACTACTTCAGTACTATGTCCATGTACTCTGGCTTACCCATATTAGGTTTCAGAATCTATCTCCATAGATCTTTATATCCAATATGTAGGCATCTTTGCTTTAATCATTCATAGAAAACTATTTTCAATGAAGATTTAGCTATATTAAGAAAATATACATTATTTCAAATCAATAATATGTCTCCACATAAAGTTTTAGAAATATTTCTCGGTGCGCCCACTTACTTTCTTGAATTCTCAAGCATCTTTGCCGTCCACGATGAAGTCAAAACATTTTAACACTTCATCTAGGCAAATATTCCAACTCCGTCATGCTTGCTTCAGTTCCATAAAATGAACTCTGAAGTGAGCATACCTTTCTAGCATTATATGCAACGACAAACCCTCAGATTGCATCAAATGCATGTCCTCGATTAGCTTCCATTAGGAACGCTGTTTTGAAGTCTGTTTGCCATATCATATATGTAGCAATTGCTAGATTTATCCGAACAGACTTTCAAGCTTGCTACGGGAGACAAATCTCATCGTAGTCAACTCTTTGAACTTGACAGAAACATCTTTCATAAGTCAAGCTTCATGGATGTAAACATCCATATCTGTTATAGATCCATATACGTTCGTAGGCATTACGCCTTTCGTAGGGACTACCAAGTTCCAAACTTGATTTTCGTAAATGGAGTCTATCTCGGATCTCATGGCGCCTAGCCATTTAGCGGAGTAAGGGCCCATCATTGCTTATGTGTAGGTAGCAGGATTATCATTGTCTAACAATAATATTCCATCCGATAACCATTCTGGTTTCGGGTGAGTCCTACTACATCTTCATGGTTCAGCTGCTGGCTCGACTGAAGTTACTATATCACATGTAGAAGCTTCCGTATCAGTCAAAGTGAGAAACTCCGGAACCTCTTCCGATGCGCCACTCTGACCTGAAGACGAAGATTCACAATCTCGTCGAGCTGCACTGTCCTCCCACTCATGTTTTTGCAAGAAACTCTTTCTCGTAAAACACACCTTGTTCCTGACAAACATTTTGCCTTACGTGCGGTAGCCGAGGAATACCAAAACGTTTTTGGCATAACCAACGAAGAAACAAAACATATCCGTTTTAGGATCGAGCTAATAGTAAACTCCTTTACATATGCATCGCATCCCCGTGCCATATTTCATATGGTGTCGTTCAAACGGATTTAGATGGCGCACTTTTCAGTGCGTAAGCGACAGTCTCTAAAGCACAACTACAAAAGATAATGGCAGATTAATAACATCATCGATCTCACCATGTCAAAATAGGCTCGATCACATCTCTCGGACACATCATACACCTATGGTGTTCCGGGTGACGTAAGTTGTGGAACAATTCCGCAACCTTTCAGATGTTCGCTAAACTTGTAACTCAAATACTTATCTCCGTGATCCAATCATAGAGATTTTATTTTCTTGTTACAATGATTTCCACTTCATGCTGAAATTATTGAACTTTTCAAAAGTTTCAGTCTTATGTATCATTTGAACATATACTCATATATCTATTCAAAACATCCGAGATGGATATGAAGTAAAAGAATCTACTGCCCACGGTTACACTTCCACTAGTAGGAAAAGGCCTTTTAGTGGTGCACCAAAAAGCCTTTCTGTGGCACATGGTGGGTGCGCCACTAAATCCTCGCCACAAAAATATTAATTCTGTGGCGCACGTCCCCCATGCGCCACAGAAAAGTGCAAGATTTCTGTGGCGCACCCCACTACCATGCGCCACAAAAGATTTTTTGAATTTCAAAAAAAGGGCGGCCAGATCAAGATCTGGATCTAGATCTGGCCGCCGGAATTTCGCCGGAATTTCGAAATTTCACCGGAATTTGGCCGGAGCTCGTCGGAGGCCGTGGTGCCCGTAGCCATGGCCGTAGGTGGCTTGGTCGGTGGTGGGTGGAGGATGGGGGTCACCGGAGGTGGTGGAGGAGGGTCGCCGGAGTTGGTGCAGGAGGAGGTCGCCAGAGTTGGTGGAGGAGGAGGAGGAGAAGCTCGCCGGAGGTGGTGGAGGAGGAGGAGGTCGCCGGAGTTGAGTTGAAGTAGAGGTAGAGGAGAGAAGGGGAGAGGAGAAGTGGAGGAGAAGGGAGAGGAGAAGTGGAGGAGAAGTGGAGGAGAGAAGAAGAGAAGGAGAAAGGAGAGAAACAAGATAATATAAGGACGCCGGCGGGATTCGAAATCCCGCCCAACAATTCTGTGGCGCACCCGCCACCGTGCGCCACAGAATTTTTTTCCAATTTTTTTTCTTTTTTTTTCAAAAAAGGTCAAAATTCATATTTCAAAATTTATATACCAACTAGACACTAAACGAAACTACATGTGAAAGGATTTTATCTTTTGAAATATTTATCATTTTCTTTTCTTGTTTACAAAACTGAAAAGGCGATCCACAGGGGGGGGGGGGGGGGGGTAGGCATGCGTGAGAGGGAAAAAACCTTGCGCACACTCCCCATGCGCCACAGAAAGTCACATTCTGTGGCGTACATGGTAAGGTGCGCCACAGAAAGTGACATTTCTGTGGCGCATGTGGCCTGGTGCGCCACATTTTTTTTGTGGCGCATGGCTACTTGGTGCGCCACAAAAAGTGATCCACAGAAAGGCAGTTTCCTACTAGTGTTCTGTGCCACATACATCACATGTATGATCTCCAACAAGTTAACCGTTTGTTCAACATTGCCTATGAACGACGTCTTTAGTCATTTCCTTTTGAAATGATTCACAAGCGTCAAATGATTCATAATCAAATGACTCCAGAAATTCCATCACTATGGAGTCTCTTCATGTGATTCTTTCCAATATGACTTACACGGCAGTACCACAAAATGTGGAATTCTAATCATGAATCTTACGACATTTAGCGCCAGTGTTATAGATGTATTTTGTTACTTGTCAAGATTTCACCAAATCCTGAATGTATGACGACGACCGTAGCAACTATTGCTTTGTTCTTGTCACACACCATAACATCCTTTGTTGATCTCTTAGGCCATTGTATTTCTTGCATCGAGTTGCAAACAAGAGCACCCGACCTGGTATCCTTGTGATCAACAATTGGTCACTATATCCAAGAAGTACGTTGTTTGACCAACAAACAATACATCAATAACATGTATAACAATTATACCTGAGCTGGACATTTCCAGACTTTTATTTTACTGCCAGATTCTTTCTGTAGTTCCTCTTCCGGTTTCCCGTGTCTGAAAGTTTTACCATCATCAAATGATTGGCGTTCTTCTAGATTCCACTCTTAACAGTCTTTTAAGCATAGTGATCAAATCACCCATACTGTTTTCCATCTCAGTCATGAACAATTGATGCATGTAAAATGCATACATGAACTTTGCATTATTTTACTTATATTCCAGTCATATTTGCATCATATAAGGGTTATATCACTGTTTTATAATGATTTTGGGAATATTTGATATGTTTCCTATTTTTTATGGAATTAACCCTGCACAGGCAGAAAAGCCTATTTCTATATTTTAATGTTTCAGGGACCCAAACGACGTCCAAATGACCTGGAAATTTACGAGCATCAGTTTTTGGAAGGAACAAAGCGTGGGAGCGAAGGAAGCAAACAAGCGGAGGCCCAAGGGCCCAGATGAGTGGGCCCACGCGGCCCATGTACATGGCCACGTGGGACCCCCCTTTTGGTCCTCGGAGCTCCGCTGCCGTCGATCTTTCCTCCACCGACTCCGTTTTGACCTAAAACCGCCTATATAAAAATAGTCCCCAACGCCCTTCATAAAGGAGCGCCGCAGAAACACAGAAACACCGAAACAGAGACCTGAAGTTGCAGATTGGAGGGGGAAAACTCCGGCGGGGCGCTGCCGGTGTGGTCTCCATCTTCTCCAACGACTTCTCCACCGTCTCCATGATGAAGAGGGAGTAGTCCACCTCTGGACTATGGGTTTGTGGAAGTAACTTATGTATCTCTCTCTCTTGAGCTTCACTAATTAGTACCGTATGAGCTGCTGAACATGATTACGGTCATCTATGTAATACCTTTGTGGTGGATCTTTTTATGAGTTAATATATGTTTGAGATTGCAATGGTTTTGTTTCAGTTATGAAAGTAGATGCATATTATGTACCCCGTTCTTATTTACTTGTGATGATCAAGCATGTTTATGAGAGCGTGTGAGGGGGAACGTGTGCATTAGTTGGAGTAACGGGGGGTGGCTAGTGCAGTGAACGTGAGAGAAAGTTCTGCGATCCACTTGGGTATCTTTACCTTACTTTGTTGCCTCACTAGGGATAAAAAGAAATACCATGCTACCGGAGATGTGGGTGTGACCATTGCCACTTCCTCCATGACTAGATCTAGCATGTTCTTATTTTAACTTCATGTCATGATACTTATTGCTATACTCTGAGTTATCTTAATTACTGAGGTGTTATGATTTAGTTCGCATCTTGGTGGAGTATAAGAGAGACTAATAACCAAAAGGTCTCTATGTTAGGACGTGATGCCCATATAATTATAACTTGTCATTAAACTGTTGTGTTGCAATCTCATATGTCAACTCTAGTGTTCCATTGTCTACCACTTTATTAAAGAGAGAGTGCATTTGTGAAACCATGAACCCGGTCCATTTTTAATCATAAGAAACACCTTTCCAACCACTTTTACCACTTTTCCATTTTCTGCCATTTAAAAATCCGAAAATACAAAAACACTTTTACATCTTGCATTCATCATATAAAACCCAAAAATATCATTTATCATTGCTACCACCATCCTTGCATATTTATTTACCACCATTGCATATTTATTTTTTGTTTGCATTGCATATTATCTTGATATCATTCTCACACCTTGTGCTTGACAACCACTAGGTGAGGTTGAGGACCAAAACATTTACTTTGTTTTGTAGGTAACCAAAAGAAGGATAGGAAAGATAAATCTTCACTACTGATTCCCCGAGAGTTCGATATTAAACCCTCGAGTCACCCCTCGTGGGGAAAACACGTCTTCCACTTACTACACACTCTGCACTTGGAGTCTCAACCTAACCCATTTACTTTTCACGCAGGTAACTACGTGAAGGGCCATCAAGACTGTTTTCTGGCGCCGTTGCCGGGGAATCATTGCTAAAGGTTTATCCAAGGGTCCCTGCACTAGCTCTGTTTTCTGGTGCCGGATTTATCCAAGGATATCTCACCAAGTCAACTTCATCACCAACTTGTGCTAACACCTAAGCTTGGGGAGGTTGCACCTACGTGAGCATCATCTTATCCATCTTTACCTTCAAAGCAATTTATCTTGTTTTGTCATTGTCTTGCATATTTTATTTCGGTTTGCATATTTATTTTCAGTTTTGCATAAAAAATTAAAAACACATAAAAACTTTATTAAAATGGCTTCTAGTGTTGAAATGAACAATTTTGGTCAATACTATGGAGAGTCGTTAATGGATGCTTGGTATAGAATTAAGGCATTAGTAAAAATGGTGTCAACAAATATACCCTGCTACTTTGATAAGAAACTTTTATAATGGTCTAGATGGGTGGTCAAAATGTTTTCTAGACTCATTGACTAGTGGAAGATTTGCCTCTGGAAATCCCTCACATGCTAATAATCTAATGGAAAATCTATTTGGGAATTCTATAGAATCAAAAGATGAAATTATGATCAAACAACTAAAAGTTTCTATGGATAGGTCAATATTATGTCTACAAACTTATATGGAAGATTATCCTACTAAAAATGAGATGCATTCATTTATCCTTCATACAAAATCTAGTATGAAGAAGACAAACAACACTATTTCGGGAATTTCTTTGAAAATGGAAACTATATTGAATTATGCCAAGTCTAAAAAGAAGTTGACTAGGGAATTAAATGAAAGAATATCTTCTATGTTGGGACCTTTAGACAAGGATATTAAGAATTATGTTGAAAAAGAGGATGATCTCCAAATAGCCTTGAATGCTGCTTTAAAGAAAGAAATGAGAATTTTGTTTGGATTGAGGAAGTTAAAATGCTTAGTGAAGTCAAGGAACCATTGCTTGACTTAGAGAATTGTAGCTTGCATGAATTAATATCTATCTTACAAAAATTTGCAAGTGATCCTTCCATCAACTAACCAAGCTGGTTTTGGTTCTTATATTGCTAATCATGTTAAAAAAAGATTGCTAGGTACAACCAAGAGGCTATGATACCACCTAAGCTTGGGGATATATGGATTCCCAAAGTCCTAGTAACCATTGGAAAAGAGACACACCATGCTATACTTGATCTAGGATCTAGTGTCTCTGTTTTATCTAAAGAACTATATGAAGTACTTGAATTGAAAAATCTTGAAAAATGCTCTATTGAACTTGCACTTGCTGATGATTCCATTAAACATGCTTTAGGAAAAGTAAGTGATGTTATGGTAGAGTTACATATGACATTTGTGCCTGTTGATTTTCTAATCATGGATATGGGGAATAAAACCTCTAGTCCAATTATTCTTGGAAGACCTTTTCTTCGTACTACAGGTGCTATCATTGATTCAAAAGAAGGGAATGTGAAGTTTCAGTTTCCACACAAGAAGTGCATGGAACACTTCCCAAGGAAGAGGGACACACCAAAGTTCAAGCTCCCTCATGAGCTTCGTCCACAATAAACATCAAGTAAGAAGCCTAGCTATATGGCTATAAAGAAAGCGCTTTACGGGAGGCAACCCGGTTGTTTTTATTTGTGATTTTCTTTGTGTCCTCTTGCTGTAACAAGAGACTTGTGTTTAGTTTAGTTTCTGGAATTTTTAATAAAGTGCCAAGTTTTACTCATTTTGGTTTGAAAAGTTGCTTATAGCGTTCGGAGATTTTATTCCTGCACGAATCTGTGCACGGTATGATTTTTAATTCTTATTCTGTAACTCCGAATGAGCTCATATTTGAACTGTAGTTGCAACTTTTCATCCTCTGTATGCATGAATTTTTCGGAATTTTTCGACAAAGTTAAGTAGGGTAGAAAAATACGTTTAGCTGCTGCTGTTTTTCTGGACAGATTCTGTCCCATTTTGTTTGATGCATGCTTAGAACTTTTAACTTGAATCTTTTTGATCCAATTGAGTTTATGAGTAGGCATACAACATTATACACTTTCTGGACATTCATATGAATTTTTGTCTAAGGATTATATGCAGCAAGAAATCTATTTGTTTATCACTACTAATGCACCCCACAGAAAAAGAAATGGGAGAAACGGTGTTTTGAAGTTTTTTCACAGGGATTAGAGGAGATGCACCAAGAGCTATCCAAGGATGGTGAAGACCATAAGCTTGGGGATGTGAAGACAACCCCACTGGACCTACACACTCTCGGTTTGCACACGTCTAACTTCTGTTTTTCGATCGAAACACTTTATCGCATAAACTTGGAGCGTCTTTTTGTTTGTTTTGGTTTGATTTTTATTTTGTGAGACCACCACACTATCATTTATATATGAGAGAGCTACTGGAAATTTGGGTTGAATTATGTTGGATGCTATTATAAGATTGGGAAAAGGGATGTTGAGTTGATTTTAAAAGATACATATAGTTGCATGATTCATGAGCTTGTTAATGAGTTAATTTGCAAGTATTTTATCAAGAGCTATCTTTATTCATGTTTTGATGCTGAATGTTATTTTACTTGTTTAACATGGATTAGTTAGTTCTATGGACACTCATGCATGCATTTAGATGGTCAACTTTCTCCCTCTTGCTAGCCCAAAAATTCCAACAAGCAAAAACTTGTTTCCAACACCTTCAACCAAAGTTTTTCCAGTGAGTCCACCATATCTACCTATTAGCTTTATGCTATTCCGAGTATGTTTATCATGATATTTGTGTTATCTATACCTCTGAATGAAAATGCTTATGTTGTTGATTGTTATGGGAAAAGTTGGTTATAGAGCTCTCTCGAACTTGATGCACACTTTACTTTCATTGCATAAATAAACATGACCCATTGTGATTAAAATTATGATGTTGTGGCTTGACAAATGTCTTTGGTTGAGAGTTAGCTCATATGTGCTGTCACATGGCAAGCTTTCAACATGCACTTCATTCATTTAGTTGATATCATGTACTTTTGTTTATGGATGCTTACCATGGGTGAAATAAATGTGGAAATGAAGTGAGTTTAAATGAGTTTGTATAAATGGTTAGAGAGACGCCTGGGCCGCTAATCTAAGCCATGCATCATTCATGGTGGAAATTTACTTACATGCTATGGTGAACCTTCTGTGATACACCTTACAATAAAAAGCTATCCAATGGTAAATAAAAAGGGTGTTGAGATTGTTCATTGTGTTTGTTTGTCTTGTCATTTTGATATGGGCTTGTTCCATATCCTGGGACAAGAGGTACCCCAGTTGACGCTCTTAATGATACTATTATTACTTACAATGATATTTAACTTGAACTTGCTTTGTTTCCAAGTTGAGTAACACATGGAGTAGGTACTTGTATTCAAGGGGCATGAGACTTTCAACCTGTACTTTGTCAAGCACACTACTCGTATTTGCTTTCACTTTAAACTTAATCATTCAAGATGCTATGATAGGGGAATGAGAGCTTGACACCAAGGATTACCACATTACAATCATTAACTTAAGTAGAGAAGTTCAGAAGTTAGATGAAATTTATTCATGCTTTACCTCTACTCATATATATCTTTCCAAAGTGTCCACCTTTTATATTCAGATTTTCATCAATACTCTATGACCATTGTAGGATGTTCTTACTTATCATTATGCATACATGTGGTCCATAGTACTTTTCTTTATGTTACACTTTGTGAATTATCATTGAACATCCTTGCATTGAATACTTGATATCACTTCATAAACTATCTTGCATATTGCTACTCCTTTTAAGAATGAATCATTTGACTCTATGTAGCAATAGTAATCATCTTTGATATCCATTGTTAGTATTAAATTGCAAAGTCCATGTTAGTTTTATCACCTTCATACTCGAGGACGAGTAGGTTAAGCTTGGGGATGTTGATGCATGTAAAATGCATACATGAACTTTGCATTATTTTACTTATATTCCAGTCATATTTGCATCATATAAGGGTTATATCACTGTTTTATAATGATTTTGGGAATATTTGATATGTTTCCTATTTTTTATGGAATTAACCCTGCACAGGCAGAAAACCCTATTTCTATATTTTAATGTTTCAGGGACCCAAACGACGTCCAAATGACCTGGAAATTTACGAGCATCAGTTTTTGGAAGGAACAAAGCGTGGGAGCGAAGGAAGCAAACAAGCGGAGGCCCGAGGGCCAGATGAGTGGGCCCACGCGGCCCATGTACCTGGGCGTGGGACCCCCCTTTTGGCCTCGGAGCTCCGTTGCCGTCGATCTTTCCTCCACCGACTCGTTTTGACCTAAAACCGCCTATAAAAATAGTCCCCGACGTTCTCTGGAAGGAGCGCCGCAGAAACACAGAAACACCGAAACAGAGACCTGGAGTTGCAGATTGGAGGGGGAAAACTCCGGCGGGGCGCTGCCGGCGTGGTCTCCATCTTCTCCAACGACTTCTCCACCGTCTCCATGATGAAGAGGGAGTAGTCCACCTCTGGACTATGGGTTTGTGGAAGTAACTTATGTATCTCTCTCTCTTGAGCTTCACTAATTAGTACCGTATGAGCTGCTGAACATGATTACGGTCATCTATGTAATACCTTTGTGGTGGATCTTTTTATGAGTTAATATATGTTTGAGATTGCAATGGTTTTGTTTCAGTTATGAAAGTAGATGCATATTATGTACCCGTTCTTATTTACTTGTGATGATCAAGCATGTTTATGAGAGCGTGTGAGGGGGAACGTGTGCATTTGTAACATCCCAATATTTTGGAATGTTCAAAAATCACAAAAATTTAAAACTTTTGTTTTTATTAAAAAGAAAACATTAAAATTATAATAGAAATCAATTAAAGAAGACTTTTGGCCTCTTCAAAAAGTTTTAATAGTTAATTTTCCAAGTAATCATTAATTCCAAATTTGAGTTTAGTTTAAATTATTTTA
This sequence comes from Poa pratensis, assembly GCA_947311845.1. Lineage (NCBI taxonomy): Eukaryota > Viridiplantae > Streptophyta > Magnoliopsida > Poales > Poaceae > Poa > Poa pratensis. The sequence goes on along the minus strand of CAMZMU010000034.1, from coordinate 55,880,208 downwards.
TCCAAGTTATTTCAAAGACACCTTCATCTCATAAAACCTTTTATTCCAATTAATGGATTTTGAATATTTAACTTTTGACTATTTATTAAAACCCAAAACCATATTTTCAGAGTGCTTAAGTTATTTTAAGTATGACTATCTCTAAAATGATTTTGAGTAAAACTATATGATTTAAAATTAGGAGTTTGTTAAACTCTAAAACAATATCTAAAAAGTGTTTTAATTTTTTTTAAATCTTGTTTTGATTCAATTATATTTAATCAAAGAAAATATGCTTAATAGAACTTTCTCTCAATATTTACATTTGTGGTAATTTATTTGAATTTTTAATAAGCCACAAATGATTTTATTAAAATCCTATTTTTAAATTATCATAAAGTGTCAAATTTGCATTTAAAGATATTCTGGAATGTCAAATTTTAAAATGTGTTGGAAAAAGGTACTTGAATATTTTAAATGATAAATTTTGATTTTACAAATTCTTAGAAATTGGTTTGACTTGATTTGGAGTTTTAAAACAAAGATATAAAGGAAATAAGAAAAACAGAAAAGAAAAAGGAAAATACCTGACAGGTGGGACCCACCGCCATGTCACCTCTTCTTCTTCCTCTGGCCGTTGACCACGGCAATCACGGCCAAAATTTTCGCCACTTGATTGCGGGCGAATTACTCCCCCAAATCGAGCAACGTTTGTTGCTATAAGATCCCCTCGCTCCCCTCTCCATTTCCCCCCTAGTCTCCCTTCCAATCGTGCCACGAGGCCGTCAAATTTCCTCGCCGAAGTTCGCGGTGCCACCGCCGTTCGAGGACGATTCCGGCGACATCGGAGGTCCCCTCCGCCCCATTTGTGTTCCGTAAACTTCCCCTTGCCCAGGCGCACCACCTGAGCCCCGTGTACGATTTTTTCGCGCAGCCAAACGTCGTGTTCTTCCTCGACGGGAGCTCGCCGGCACCCCCTCATCCGCATCCACGCCACGCCGTCGTTTCAGGATGCCCAAGCCGACGCCGTTTCCACCATCGTCTTCCCCTCGACGCGCCGCGTCTCCTCGTGTCTTCGCCGAGCCTGGAGACCCCTGGCACGCCCTCTCCGTCGACCACCCGAGCTCACCGGCATCTGTTCCTACTCCATCCACGCCGCGTCGTCGTCAGAGGAAGCGCGCGTCGCCTTCGACCGCACCATCCTCTCCCCCGCGACGCCCTGCACCACGTGGTGGTCTTCCCCGAGCCCCTGCACCACTGGAGTGCCGTCGACGTCGACGTCCGAGCCGCCGACCGCCGCAACACCATTTTTCCGGCGAGGTCCCGCCACCTAGGTATGGTCAACGCACCCGAGTCGTTTGATCTGTTTTGGACGGCCAGGATTAGAACCAGTTAATCAAACCGGTACCTTTAGATCTTAGCCATCAGATCTGGATCTGACGATCCAGATCAGTTCACTTAACCACGTCACCCGCCCAGTTAGCGCCTAGTCAGCAGCCATGTCGGATCCAGTCAGCGCCGCGTGGAATTTGATTTTTTCTATTTAGTTTTGTTTGAATGTTTTGCAGAAAAGCCCCTGTAACTTCAAACCCTTAGAACTTTTTATTGGTTTGGCCAAAATTTTCAAACTTTATATTTTTGGAAAGCTCTAGACTTGTAGAATATTTTAGCACTATTAATTTTCAGTTTTGACATAGTTTAAAATATTCAAATTTCAAATGTGTGATTTGAGTATATTTGGCATAACTTAAAATCTATAAATCCAAATTTTGCAAATAAAATATTTTTGGAAACCTTTGGATCTGTAGAATAGTTAGCTACTGTTATAAATAAATTTTGGATATTTTTAAACTGATTAAAAAAATCAGAGGCTCAATTTTGAGTAATTCACATTTATTTAAAATTGCAAATTAATGTTTTGAGTAAATTTGACAATAGATATAAATTGGTATGTCCAAAATTTGTAAATAAACTTGGAAAGCCCCTGACTTGTAGATAATTTTGGTTCTGTTATTTATCATTTTTGAGTAATTTTAAATTGATTCAAATTGCAAATGGACAATTTGAGTAAATTTGGCATATCTTTAAATTTATAAGTCCAAAAATTTCATATAAAATAGTTTTAGAAACCTTAGAATATGTGTGAATTTATCCCTCTGTTATAAAATAATTTTGAGCATTATTTTTATGATTCAAAATCAGAAACTCAATTTGAATTATTGGCATAGTTTAATATTTGGCACAATTTAATTTCTAGTAATTAATTTAAATATGTTTCTTTTTGAGAAAAATCCTAAATAAATGTCCTTGACCAGAAAGACCAAATACCATCATGGCTAATTTATTGTAATTAAGATTAGGTTAAAAGCTATTAAAAATGTTGCCTTGTAGATCTTTTGTTTAAGTTGTGTTCAAAATCTTCAAATATTTTTACAATTATTGGTTTATTTTAGAACTCTTGGAACTTCCTTGACAAATATGTTTTATACAACTTATTCCTGGAACCAAACCTTTTGGTGTAAACCTTGTCATGTATGTTTTGTATGCCTTGTGTTGTAGAATTGTTTGTTTATTGTGGTGTTATCTCTATGTATAGATTGAACGGAGTGCAACGTTGATCCTTGTTGAAAGGATTGTGTGAGCAACGACAACTTCCAAAGGCAAGTGGCACATTCATAAATTTCCTAAGTATTTTTATCTATGCATGAGTAGTGTATTTTTCTTAAGCATGTGTAGGATTTGTTAGTATTGCTATGCAAGACATGTTTAGAATTTCCCTATTCCCATGTGTCTAGGAACCTATATAATAACTTAGTTGAAATATTGATGCTATGCAAAAGTTATTTTTATAAAAAGTTAAATTCTAATAAGTTAAAGAAACTCCTGGGTGGATTGGTTTGATAGAGGAGGCGAAGTTGAGTGGCTGCTCAGGCCCATTTTCATGGTGTGAACCTGAGTATGTGCACTTGTGGATTGCCACCCAAGGATCAAAGGGATCTGAAGAACTCCAAGTGAAGATTGCTTCCAGTGCAGCCATTTGTCATATGGGCTCTGTCTTGATGGATTAAGTTGCGTGGACTCACCTCGGCTTGACAAGCATATGTAGAGGGATGTAGGTGGAACGGGTCAAGCCGGTATGGGGTGGGAAAATGCTTCTGAAAAATCTCGTCTCAATCTTCTCCTTTTCCTTATCACTGCTGGAGTGTAGAGGATAGTTTGGGCTGATTGAGTCAAATGGTGAACGTGCACAACCTCTCGAGAGTGTCAAACTAAGTACTTAGCCGTGTCCCCGGTTACGGACAATTCTGAGCAGCTGATCAAGGACGTCAACGGAGGATCCCAACATTCCAGCTTCTGAAGTAAAACTTGAAGGGTGAACAAGGGTAGATGAGACAGTGGATTTCATGCCATGGATGTCTCGATTAGAAGAAAAGTGTTTTCAAAGAGTTAGGAAAAATTGGCTTTCTGCAATTAGCCTTGAACTCCACTAGTCAAATATGCATATAGGATTATTGAGTTATCCCACTAAGTGTCCACAGAGTGTCACTTGCCAGTTCCATTTTATATGGTTCTGACCCACCTTGTTGCAACATTTTTCCTGTTGTAGGATGTTCAGACGATGAGTGAGGTTTCGTATAAGGTTTCGAGTTTGCAACCAACATGTTTCGCCTGTGGCACATGAAGATGATGGAGACTCACTGCTACTTTTTATTCCGCTGTGCTAAACTTTGTAAAATGCTAGCCTTGAGCTATGCAATTTGTAATGAATATTGTAAGTCTGGATCATGCGATGTAATAAAATTTGATGCATTTGCATGATATTCATCTTAGACTGTGTGTGCAAATGAATCGATCCAGGAGTTTGCACTATACACTGGGATCTTGCCAATTCTTAAGTGCAGGTCCGCTACAGCATTATTTGGAGTAACGGGGGGTGGCTAGTGCAGTGAACGTGAGAGAAAGTTCTGCGATCCACTTGGGTATCTTTACCTTACTTTGTTGCCTCACTAGGGATAAAAAGAAATACCATGCTACTGGAGATGTGGGTGTGACCATTGCCACTTCCTCCATGACTAGATCTAGCATGTTCTTATTTCAACTTCATGTCATGATACTTATTGCTATACTCCGAGTTATCTTAATTACTGAGGTGTTATGATTTAGTTCGCATCTTGGTGGAGTATAAGTGAGACTAATAACCAAAAGGTCTCTATGTTAGGACGTGATGCCCATATAATTATAACTTGTCATTAAACTGTTGCGTTGCAATCTCATATGTCAACTCTAGTGTTCCATTGTCTACCACTTTATTAAAGAGAGAGTGCATTTGTGAAACCATGAACCCCGGTCCATTTTTAATCATAAGAAACACCTTTCCAACCACTTTTACCACTTTTCCATTTTCTGCCATTTAAAAATCCGAAAATACAAAAACACTTTTACATCTTGCATTCATCATATAAACCCAAAAATATCATTTATCATTGCTACCACCATCCTTGCATATTTATTTACCACCATTGCATATTTATTTCTTGTTTGCATTGCATATTATCTTGATATCATTCTCACGCCTTGTGCTTGACAACCACTAGGTGAGGTTGAGGACCAAAACATTTACTTTGTTTTGTAGGTAACCAAAAGAAGGATAGGAAAGATAAATCTTCACTACTGATTCCCGAGAGTTCGATATTAAACCCTCGAGTCACCCCTCGTGGTGAAAACACGTCTTCCACTTACTACACACTCTGCACTTGGAGTCTCAACCTAACCCATTTACTTTTCACGCAGGTAACTACGTGAAGGGCCATCAACAATTCATGAGAATGCTACTATTGCACGGAGGGAGGGAAAACAAGAATACTATCAGTGCCCAACTGGTTGGGGTTTAGGACGCCAAGCGTCTACAACATTGACATGTACCTAGACAATCTAGGTATACATGTTAACTCACTGAAGTATCCTTGGTCATTTGCACACAAACCATTCTTTTGATATCATATATCATTCAACCATTGGTTGTGTCTGAAACAATTTCAGCTCCTGGATTGTCTCTCAGACACTAAGTGCTCAAAAACATTTCTGAGGTTTGAGTTCCACTGAGGCAAGTATGACATAAGACGCTAAACTGGAATCAATGCTCTTAGATCACATCTATATATGCATATCTCATAGATCATATCTAATGACATACATTGAGCAGGAGGGTTACCAAAAGTTGCAATAGGACTAAATCTTAACTTGATACTTTTGAGGACAATCCTCACAGTATGGTACTAGTCCGTAAAGATAATTACCAGATATCCAACAGTTTAATCTATCTCAATCAATCAAGCCTAGTGGTAGTTGAGAAAACGAATGCCATTGACTACAATGAATGATGCAAATACATAATTTGGACTATGTTCATGATAAAGAGTTCAGCGTAATCAAATTACCAAGTGAACTCCACTTAAACCAACATCCCTCATAGTTGTTAAGTGGAACACGATCCAAATCCACCACACCAAACTCCGATCATCACGTGAGCCGATGTAGCTTCAATGGTGAACATCAACCATGTTGATCATATCAACTATATGATTCGTGTTTAACCTTTCGGTTCTTGTGTTCCGAGGCCATGTCTGCACATGCTAGGCTCGTTAAGTTAACCCAAGTATATCTGCCTGTGTGCCGAGGCCATGTCTGTACATGCTAGGCTCGAGCAACACCCGTTGTGTGGAACTAGAATCCATCACACCCGATCATCACGTGGTGCTTAGAAATGAAGAACTGTCTTGGCGGTGGCATACTTGGGGAGAACACGATCTTAATTTTGAGTGAGGTATCATCTTATAATGCTACCGTCGTGCACACGCAGAATAAGATGCATAAAGGATAAACATCACATGCTTAAACAATGTGATATGGTATAGCCCTTTTCTTGTGTCTTGATCTCCATCTAGAACGCACGGCATGATCTCCATCATCCCTCCAGCAAGATGCATGGTTGCCTCCACCATCACGTTGCATCCACAACTATTGCTAACTCCTTAGTGATAAAGTAATGCAATTACATGGCGTATTAAGTTGACACGCAGGTCACCAATAATAAGACAACCATTTGGCTCCTGCCGGCTGCCGATCTCATGACACGCAGGTCACAAAATAATATTACAATCAATGTGCATCTCATACAACAAATATTGTAAAATTGGGCTATACCAAATCACAACCACCCCTGCAAAAACAAGTTAGACGCCTCTCCCTTGATTTTTGCAATTTTACGTGGCTTCTAGGGGCTGCGTAAGAACCGTTCTTACCTACGCAAAAACCAAAACGCTGATAATACAAGTTGCTTATTAACTTCTATAAGCCCTCCATTTTAAATCCGGTTTTACTATGATAAGAGCGACAGACACCCGCCAGCCGCATATGCAAACCAGTTGCATGTCAAGTGCAGAACCGGTCTCAATCCGAATAATGTAAAGTTGGTCCGGGCCGCTGCATCTTACCATGCCACAAAACCAAGAAGTACACGCGAGAGGGTAGCAACAATAATATCAAATGCCACACAACTCCTTGTGTTCTATCCGTACAAAGCAACTACGCAAAGCACGGCTCTGATACCACTGTAGGGATATGCGCGACAGAAAATCAAAAAAATTCTCTCACATGCGGAAGCAACACCAAAGATCTTATCTAAGGAGATGCAAGTAACGGGGAGGGTAATCAACATACCCTCGAAGAACACGAGTGTTGGACGTTTGTCACAACGCAGCTTGGTGTAGACCTTGATGCGGTTCACTCCGATCAGCACCACAACGAGCGGTGCCTCCGAGATTTACACACGTAGGGCTCAGCAACGTCTCCTCTTCTTGATCCAGCAAGCTTGAAGGAGAAGTAGATGGGATCCAAACCAGCAGCACGACGGTGTGGTGGTTCGGTGAGCTCTCACGCGGGCAGGGCTTCGCCAAGCCAAGACCACAAGAGAAAGGAGCAAGAGGAAGTGTACCAGTTTTTTGGAAAATCAATCCAATTATCTTTCCCCAAATGGTACCCTCCTTATGTAGGATGTGGGGAGGAGCTGTGAGGCTTGCCTCCTGAGCTTCCCTAGGAAGGAACCAGCCTCCAAGGCTTCCCCATGAAGGAACTTGGCTGCCAAATATCCTAAGTGGGACGTTCGGGATAGTGGGCCCCATCATGGGACCCACCAGAACATTTCAGGAAAAACCCCGATACAATATCGGTTAATTCCTGAACCTTTCCGGAACCCAAAAACCACATTCCTATATATGAAACTTTATCTCCAGACTCTTCCGGAGCTCCTTGTGATATCCCGGATCCTATCCGGGACTCCGAACAACCTTCAGTCTCACCATTATAATTATCCCAAAGCTACTCTAGCGTTACCGAACTTTAAGTGTGTGACCCTACGGGTTCGAGAACAAGTGGACATGATCGAGACTCCTCTACGATCAATAACCATTAGCGGGACCTGGATGCCCATAATGATTCCCACAAGTTCAACGAAGATCGTTATCGGTGTGAACCACAATGTCAACGTATTCCATTTCCTTTGTCTCACGATATTTTACTTACCCGAGATCTGATCGGCGGTATCACCATACCTAGCTCAATCTCGTTACTAGTAAGTACTCTTTACTCGTTCCATAATACAACATTCCATGTGGCTAACTCTTTAGTCACGTGCTTGCAAGCGATACCGAATGTGCATTACCGAGTGGGCCCCGAGTATATCTCTCCGTCACACGGAGGGACAAATCCCAGTCTTGATACATGCAAATCAACAAGTACTTTCGGAGATACCTGTAAGACACCTTTATAGTCACCCAGTTACGAAGTGACGTTTGAAGTCCCCAAGACGTATTCCTCATAATCTCATGGTCAAAGAAACAGGATACTTGACAATACAAGACATGGCAATATATACTTATTGATCCGATCAATATTGCTATGCTTGGTTGGGTCTGTCCATCACGTCATTCTCCAATGACATGACCTCGTTATTAATTGACAACTCATGTCCATGGTTAGGAAACCATAACCATCATTAATCAACGAGCTAGTCTAGTAGAGGCTTACTAGGGACTCTGTGTTGTTTACATAACCACACATGTATTAGGTTTCCGGTTAATACAATTATAGCATGGAGAATAAACATTACCATGAACATGGAAATATGATAATAACTCTTTATTATTGCCTCTAGGGCATATTTCCAACAATTTGCGAGTCTTCACCGAGCGGAGCGCAATCAAGAAAGATGGTCCAACTTGAGGCGTTCAAGATCGTCATCATCTAGCTCAAGTGGAATGCGCAAGGCAAAGGTATGACCTTGATAGGGTTTATATTTTACCGGTCTCATGGTGCTAGTTGGAAGACCGGGTTATAGGATAGATAATCGTACTATCAAGAGAGGCTCTCGATTGAGCTTTAGCATATCGGCCATAGAGAGCTCAAACCTTTTAATACTTGGCATCATCCTTCTTGGTTCTTATTTGGCTTTTATCCATGTGTGGTTTTGGTGCTTGTCGTGTTCTTCATGACAAGTTCAAGTTCATCAAAAACGGTTTTCATATGATAAACTTATTGCGTTTTTATGTTGGAGATTTTACCGGTTGTTCTTTTCTCGAGAGGTCAAATATTTCCGCATTTTGTTTTGTCCTCACCTTTTTAACTATGATATTTTTCTACATAATATTGTAGAGCTCGTTGTTGTGATTCCAACGAGCCAAAAATCATCGAAAACGGAGTCCAGATGCAAAAGTTATTAAAGTTTTATACCGGGTTGTCTGCAGTTTTTCCTAGGAGCGGTAGTACCGCCCCTAGTACCGCGGAAATGAGCCCCGGGTCATAAGGTGTGGTACTACCGCTGTTTTCCAGTGGTAGTACCGCCCATGCATGAATCTGCAGCCAACGGTTTGATTTTTGGGTGACCTATTTAAGGGGTCTTCTTCCCCAATGGTTTCCTAACCTTTCTAGCAAGTTTTGACCTCCAAAGGCTTGCTATCTCTCAACAATGATTGTTGCTTCTTCTTGAGGGAAAAGAGAGAGGAGATCAAGATCTACATTTCCACCGATCAATCTCTCCTCTATGTGAGGGCAGCATATTGGATCTAGATCTTGGGATTCCTTTGTTGATTTCCTTATTGTTCCTCCCATTTCTCTCCATAGCATTAGTTTATTTGGTGGGATTTGAGAGTGAAGTACTTTGACCACTTTGTCTGTTCTTGCCATTGCATTAGGTGCATTGGTTTGAGTTATCCACGGTGATACGTGTAAGTGAAGTTTGAGTAGCTTATTACTCTTGGGTGCATTGTGTGCTCGATAGCTTGTTCCTCTTGGGTGCATTGTTTACCCTACACAGTTGGTGGTGCCGCGGAGCTCAACTTGTTGCGAAGCTTCGGGAGCCTCCAATTAAGTTGTCGATATTGCCCCGGGCAATTTGTACAGGTTTGGTGGTCGCCTCAAGACCTCCTCATAGTGGATTCGTGGCACCTTGCATTGTGCGGGGCACGAGGAGAATAAGGTGAAGCCATTGTGGCTATTGGAAGAATTGTTCGTCCATACCTATCCAACGGAGACTAGCTTCCATTGGGAAGTGAACTTCGGGATAAATCATCGTCTCCAAGTGACTCGGTTATTTATATAACCGAACCCTTTACTTATGCATTTACCTTTGTGATAGCCATCAAGATTGAAGTTATCTATCTTGATATCACATAGTTGGTTAATTTGTTTAGCCTAAGTTGTTCGTGCACATAGGTGAACCTAGCATGTTTAGGTTTTGTGCTTGATAAATTAAACGCTAGTTTTATTCTGCATTTATTCAAGCCTAAACCGTAAATATTTTAAACCGTCTATTTCAGCGGTACATTTCACATTTAGTGGTCTGTGTGGGCTTCCAAGTTTGCACTGAGGATGGGTTTGCACCGGATACTTTCTCCCTCTAATTCTTTCGGAATTGCTACGCCGGGAGTATAATCCCCTTTTCAGTTAATATATATGTTTTTTTTATTTGGACGGGAGAGGCCCCGAAGGGCCTGGAAACTGGCATTACTTAATCGATGGGTTCAAAGTTACAGATAGCCCCCTAAGAAAACTGAAAATTACAACATGGGGACATGGAAGTTACAAAGAGAACCCTAGAACAAAAAGAAGAAAAGCAATCCAGTCCTGGGTTCACTCTGTCGCAGATCGGCGACCTCCAGACCTGGGCACCGTTGCTGCCAATAGGGAACAAGGCACTTGGGGAGGTGTCGCTGCTGAATCCCAGCCCAAGATCGATGAAGAATCTCTCGAGGAGGAAGAACAACTGTGGAAGAGCCTCACTTCCTGGCCTAGAGTGCCTCCCTTCACCTTGGATAACTCCAGCGCAAAGCTGAAAGAGCATGCTTACTCTTAATCATGTTTTGATGATTATGATAACACAAATAGTATCTTACTGTGTGTCAAGTGCTTGTCAGGTGCAGGTGTTACTTTTGATCACAGCTGGTTTGCATGTCTAGCAAAAAGAGAAAAGACAGCAAGAGAAGCCGTCAGTTCTTCACAGGCCGGAAGTTCCGGTGGAGGACCGGAAGTTCCGGTGCGGGCCGGAAGTTCCGTCCTAAGAAGTTTCGGTGCTGGCGGCTGAAGCTCGAAAACGGCTAAGTCTTTTTCGCATTCGGTACTGGACCTCGGTCGAAACTTCTACCGGAAGTTCGACCGGAAATTCCGATGGGCTGGAAGTTCCAGCCCCTGGACCGAAAGTTCCAAGTTGAGTTGCTGCGGACAGAAATTCCAACGGACAGATTTCAGGAGGGGTATAAATACCCCTCCACCTACCTCCAGCCAGCCAGCTCGCCCAAACTTAAAGACACCATTGTTGCAAGCTCATGAATCATCTAGATCTCCCAATCTCTCCACCCAAACTAGTTGATGTTTGAAGGATTGAAGGAGAAGGCCCGGATCTACATCTTCACCAAGCCGATTTACATTTCCCCCTCATTCACTTGAGGGCCCCTTTGCTAGGGTTTCCATTGGGAAAACCTAGCTCATTGTTGTACTTACTTGACTGTCTTTGTGTAACATCCCAAAATTATTAATCAGTATTATTATTCCAAAAATGAGAGCCAACAAAAACTTTTGCTAAATTATATGTGTTGATCTCATATTGTTGCTTGTGTTAATTATTTCTTGCTAATTGTGTGTTGTTTGCTCTAAATAAAAACATGAAGAAAATAAAGAAATAAAATAAAAATCAAAGCAAGAAAAATAATGTGACAAGTGTCACACAAAATTCTCCAAGTGAGAAATTGTTTTCCTTCACAATAAAATTCAATGGAGTGATATATAATCACTCTCAATTTTATTTCTACACTTTTCCCTCTCCAAATATTAATTTCAAAATTCCAAATCTAAATTTAAAACCTTTCTTTATCTTTTTAAATCACAAAGTGTGTGGTGCAACACTTGTCAAATAAATTGCACCACAAACCCACATTTGAATATGTGAAGCAAATTATGAAAATAAATTTCAGAAAATAAATTTAAAAGTTGGTTGGGGAATTTCATCGAACATATTGCAGTCATGCACTGTGTTCTTCCCAAATCAAACAAACCCGAAATCAAATTGATCAAATTCGAGGTTTATTCGTCGAATTGATGCCTGCACTCGATCCCTCTAGCTTCACTGACCTCGCCGCGCTCAAGAAATCGAAGAGGGGAGGTTGGCATCGAGGAGAAGCTTCGGAGGGGACACGCACCGGCGCGGCCGCGCCATGGTCGGCCTTGTGGCCGTGGAGAAGCCACGCCGTGCTGGCCCGTGCCTGGCCCCCCCTCTCTCCCTCACCTCGCTGCCCCCTCTCTGGCCACACCGCAGCCCGCAGAAACCCGCCTCTGCCGGAGAGTCACCGTGTGCAGTGCGCGCTGTGGGGACCCCGGACTAGCTGTCCGAAATACCCGATTATGCTTAACACAACGATCCCGTGATCAGTCTGTCGTTGCACATAATCCGAATTGGATACCAAAGTTTACATCCATTACAATACCGAATAAAAAGTCTTACATAAATGGTCATTTAGACCAAGTTCTTACATAGGTGCCTTCATGGGCCAAACCAAAATATATCAGCGGAAGCTACGGCGTAGTAGACATCATTTCTAACGATGACAACCCGACAGGCAGCTGACTTGTGGAGATCCTTAGTTCGCATAGAAGTCGCCATACTCCTGCTCGGCGTAGTGCTCCTCCTCGTAGTCTGGCTAGGACAATAGCCAGGGGCGAAACCAATATGAGTACATTTGAATGTACTCGCAAACTACCCCAACATGAGTATGCACTAACTTACAACTTTTGTTTGTTTAAAACATCTCTATATCTTTATTGAAAAAGGTAAGAAGAGTTTTATAACACTTTTTAAAGAAACCACCATTTTATCTGTTTCTCCAAAACCCTTCCTTTTCCTGACCATGGCTCACCATAGTCCATTTATCCAACAACTCATACCACTCCATTTGGTATAGTTGTGTCACAACACCACCATTTCAATTTCTTTTTGACTTAAAAGTTTTCAAAACTTGCACATGGTCAAAGTAGGGTCTCCCAGCTGTCCATATCCGAGGACTCGGCTATTCGAATAGTTTTAACCCTCTGCAGAGGTAGCACGCTTTTATCCCACATCCATCCGGCAGCTCATCGTGTCCGCCACGTCTCGCCATACAGGTGTATGCGAAGTAAGCCGCCGACCATAGCCTGTCCTTTGCTCATGCTAGTATAGGATCCTACCGCTACGAAATTATCATCCTTTCCATCAACACCCAGTCCAGATTCCCCGTCGGGAAACCTAAGTGTGAGGACTCGTAGTTCTGCCCGGCGAGCGAACCCTTCAATCCCCCATCCTCAGATGCCAGGACCCAGGTCAGGGGGTAGGTCGCCATGACCATCCCCTCATGGAACGAGGTCATCCTCGTTGTTGAGGAACCCCATACTAATATGAGCAAATTATATGACTACGCCCTTTTCCCATATGTGGTGGATGTGGTCGCACAGGGTATCGGATGGTTGACGTAAGTACAAGGACACACTGTGCATTTTTCATAAACATCACCATTTTTCCACTTCTCCATTCCAACACCGACATCTCGGTATTTCATAAACTCACAAGTAATTTCAAAGAGTTTTGAATAAAACATAATTGTTTTTCCCATCCTATAATTTGATATAACTATCTTGTATTTCTACATAGGTGGCAAAATAATTTCCATATACTTTTGAAATGGGTTTTATAAATCTTGCCTTAAGAGTAAAACATGTTATGAAAGTAGATGCATAGGTTTGTAGTGCAAGCTCAGAGAATAGCTTGCCTTGCTTGGCAAAGTGATCTTGCTCTTGTTCTTCAATTTCAGCAAACTCTCCTTCCTCGATATATCCGACAACGTTCTCGTCTAATTAATAAACAAACAATGCAACCAATCACTAAGCTATACAAGCAATCATCTCAACACAACAATCATAAACATCACAATTAGCTACTGCACACACAAACCACACAATTTGGTTTTCAAATAAATTGAATTAAACATTATTTAATTAAGTCCAAATTATGGCAGAAACTAGTTATTCATGTTTAATTCCACAACTTGAGTTCTGTTGGTCACAAAAATACAAACTAAATTTCTATAGAAAGCTACTGATGTGTAGAAGACAACCCAATTTGAATTGGATCATTTGGAGTTACCAAACTCCCTACACATTGGATTGAATCCAGTAGCTTAATAATCAAGTTTTAGCTACCATTTAAATTCTATTGCTCCAAAAATTAAACCCTTTTAGGGGTAACTAAACATGGCTATATGTGAGCTAACAAAATTGGTCCTAACTCATTTGGGTCAACCAATAAACATATTTGTTTGTTTTAGTCCAGAAGGGTTTATCTTAAAGTCAACAATTAATACTGCTTAATTAATTCTACCAAAATTAGGGGAGCTAACACAAGGCAGTACTAAGCTAGCAAAATTGGTTTGGAATTATTTGGACTAACAGAGTATCAGAAACAAACAAGTTTAGATTTTAAACCTTCTGTGGCATTTTCAATAATACTTTTTAACTATTTAATTAAATGACATGAGACCAATTGGGTTGGTTAAACAATTTCATAAGCTTTCCAGAACAATTGAGTTTGATTTATTTGGATTCCTAATTCTCAAGTTATTGAATTTATAAAATGAGTCCAGTACTGAATTTCCAGAGAAACTAAAATTAGAAATCCTAACTGTTCTGGATAATGTTGAAATCCCTGACAGGTGGGGTCCACCAGTCAGTGACTCAGGCGAAACGGTGCGCGCGCGGGAAATGTTTAAAGATCTGACTAGCGGGGTCCACCAGTCAGTGGCTAAGCGCGCGAAGCGGTATGCGACCGTGGATCAAAGATCCAACGGCTCACAGAGGCCGCGTTCATCGACGACCTAAATAGGCGGCGCCGTTGCTCCGGCGGCGGCGAGCAGCTCGATTGGCTCACCTGAGAGGGCTAGGGACGGCGGAGATGATGCAGATCGACGGCGGCGATGTGGGGGAAGCTCCTGGCCGAGTTGCGTTTCCTGGGAAGGAGTGGTTCGTCGGCGGCGAGCTCCGGAACTTCCTCGGCTACGGGCACGGGCTCCGGCGACCTCCTGGCGATGCTCTGGTGCACGAAAGAGAGGGGAACAAGGGGTGAGTGAGTGCGGTGATCGTAGGGATGCAGGGAGAGGCCAGAGGGAAGGAAATGGGAGGCCAGCACGGCGAGGCCGTGGTCGTCGCCTACCTCGGCACGGCGAGGTTGCAGCGCACTGCCACGGGCAGCAGTGGCTTCCGGCAGAGGCTCCGGCCTCCTGGCGGTGCACGAGAGAGGGTGGTGAGTGAGAGAGACAGTGGGGCGGTGTGGAGAGAGCGCTGGGCTCGGGTGGTTTAAATAGGCGCGACGGCGGCGCACGGTGGTCGCAGTCCAGCGGCGTCCAGAGGGCGGGAGAGGCCAGCGCGCGGTGTCTGGGGGGTCCGGGCGTGGGCTAGGGTTCTCTGCGTAGAGGATTGCGTGGCGAGGTGCGGCGAGCTGGGCCAATTTGGCCGGTCGCCGTCCGTTTAACCACGGCGGAGATGCAGGGGACAGGGGCGGCATCGGGTCGAGCGTGTGCTCGAGCGACTGCGGCGGCTGCAGAGGCACGGAGCGTGGACGGCTGCGAGCAAGGGGGGGCCTGGGGGACCCGGGGAAACGGCGAGGCGCGCGGCGTGCGGCGACGACACGGCGACGGAGAGGTAGGCGATGACACTTTTGCCAAAACCCCCTGGCTCCTGTGCACTTCTTCTTTTCCTTCTTCTTTCTCTAATTACGTTTTAGCCCTTCTGTTAAATGCAGCAGCACTTCCTGATTTAATTTGAGGCACTAAATCAATTTATAAAAATTTGTCAAAATTTGTGGGGCCTTCCCATAATGTACAGAAGCTCCACAAAAATTGGCATAAAATAATAAAATGTTTTGAAACATTTTCTTTTATAGTGTTTTAATTAAGGCATTTTAATTTATTTCAATTTGTTTTGATTTTAGAATTTTAAAACTAGTTCAAAAATAATATTTGAGAGGGGAAAGTGGTAGGAACAAAATGGGGAGTGTTTATAAACCCACTCCACTGAATTTTGTTTGAAACCATTTGAAATTCTCACTTGGAGAATTTGTGGGACACAAATGTCACTTTTATTTTTCTTGCTTTATTTGCTATTTCAATTCTTTTCTTTTCTTCTTGCTTTTATTTAGAGCAAACAACAAACCACTAGCAAGAAGGAATAACACAAGCAACAAGAATTAAACCACACAAGCAACAGCAAGAGATCAACACATATAATTAACAAAAGTTTTTGTTGGCTCTCATTTTTGGAATTAATATGATTAATATTTTTGGGATGTTACAATCCTTCCCCCTTAGAATAAATCTCGTCCCGAGATTTGCTAGGCCTGGGTACTAAAGAGGTCTGGAAATTCGCTTCGAAGATAATCTTCGCGTTCCCAAGTTGCTTCTTCTTCAGAGTGGTTAGTCCACTGACTTTGTAAAACTTGATCGCACGTCTTCGGGTAACACGAACATCTTCTTCGAGAATTTTGAGAGGTCTCTCACGATAGTCAGGTCTTGGTTCAGGTCGATGGAGAGGTGGTCGATGTTTTTGAAAACATCAGGCTGGTCAGGAACTTCAAGACACTTCCGGAGCAAGGAAATGTGGAAGACATCATGATAATCTCCTAACTCCTGGGGTAACTCCAGCTGATAGGATACTTCTCCTCGACGAGCAATGACCTTGAAGGGTCCAATATACCTTGGCGCTAACTTTCCTTTGACATGGAAACGCTGCATTCCTTTAGGGGTGTCACTCGGAGATAAACATAATCTCCGACTGAAGTGAGGTCACGGCGCTTGGTGTCAGCATAACTCTTCTGACGGGATTGGGCAGTTTTGAGGCGTTCACGAATAAGCTGAACTTGCTCTTCAGCTTCACGGAGGGTATCTGGTCCAACAATTTGCTTCTCCGGTATCGGACCAATTCAGGGGTGTACGACACTTCTTGCCGTAAAGGGCTTCAAAAGGGGCCATTTGCAGACTGGACTGATAACTGTTGTTGTACGAGAATTCTGCAAACGGAAGGCAATCTTCCCACTTGGAACCATAGGATAGAACACATGCGCGAAGCATGTCCTCCAATATCTGGTTCACTCGCTCAGTTTGGCCATCGGTCTGGGGATGATAAGCTGTGCTAAATGCTAGCTTGGTTCCGAGGGCTTCATGAAGGGATTTCCAGAACCTTGAGGTGAATTGCGTGCCTCTATCAGATACAATCTTCTTAGGCACACCATGCAGGCTCACTATTCTGGAAATATACAAGTCGGCCAACTGATGTCCCCGATAGGTGGTGTTGACAGGGATGAAATGGGCAACCTTGGTCAGTCGATCAACGATGACCCAGATTGAATCATGGCCTCGGTTGGATTTGGAAGTCCGGTAATAAAATCCATTCCAATCTCATCCCACTTCCACTCGGGAATTTTCAAAGGTTGAAGCAATCCAGCGGGTCGCTGATGTTCAGCCTTAACTCGCTGGCAGATGTCACACTTGGCTACGAATGAACCAATCTCTCGCTTCATTCCATGCCACCAAAATCTTCTCGAAGGTCTTGGTACATTTTGGTTCCGCCGGGGTGGATTGAGTAAGGGGTCTCATGGGCCTCCTTCAGGATTAACTCCTTAAGTTCCGTGACATTGGGCACACAGATACGGTCATTGAATTTCAGCACTCCCTCAGCATCTTCGGTAAAACCGGGTGCTTTGCCGAGGGAAATCTTTTCCTAATTCCCTCTATGCTTTCATGACCTTTTTGGGCTTCTTTGATTTGATCCATCAGGGTTGGGGTTAACTCTAAATTGGCGAGATAACCATGGCTAACAAGCTCTAGTCCAAAATCTTGGAACTCTTTGAACAAGGCTGGCTGTTCGGCTTGGATCAGGGCATTCAGGGTGCAAGGTTTGCGACTAAGGGCATCGGCAACAACATTAGCCTTTCCAGGGTGATAATGGATTCCAATATCATAATCCTTGATTAATTCCATCCATCTCCTCTGTCGCAGGTTCAGATCTTTCTGGGTGAAAATATATTTCAAGCTTTTGTGATCTGTATAGACCTCGCAGCGATGTCCCGCAAGATAGGGACGCCACTTCTTAAGAGCAAAGACTACAGCAGCTAACTCCAAGTCATGGGTTGGGTAATTCTCTTCATGCGGTCGCAACTGCCGGGACAGATACGACACAACTTTGCCTTCTTGCATCAGAACGCAACCAAGTCCGAGGCGTGATGCATCGCAATACACGTCGAAACTCTGGGTGACGTCTGGCATGATCAGGATTGGGGCTGAGGTTAGTCTCTTCTTCAGTTCTTGGAAACTATCCTCACACTTCTGAGTCCATTCAAATTTCTTGTCCTTCTTCAACAGTTGGGTCAGAGGTTTGGCTATACTGGAAAATCCTTCGACGAACTTGCGGTAATAACCGGCAAGTCCGAGAAAGCTTCGGATTTCAAAAACATTGGTTGGGGATAACCAGTCAAGAATGGCTTGTATCTTCTCAGGGTCAACAGAAATTCCTCCAGCGGATACAATATGCCAAGAAATGCCACTTCACTGAGCCAAAACTCACACTTGCTAAGTTTGGCATACAGCTGGTGCTCTTGGAGGGTTTCCAAAACTAGACGCAGGTGTTCAGCATGCTCCTCTTCGGTCTTGGAATAAATAAGGATGTCATCAAGGAAAACTACCACGAACTTGTCGAGGTACTCCATGAAAATCTTGTTCATGAGATTCATGAAATAGGCTGGGGCATTGGTCAGACCAAAGGACATGACGGTGTATTCAAACAAACCGTAACGGGTGGTGAAGGCGGTCTTGGGAATATCTGTCTCTCGGATCTTCAACTGATGGTAACCTGTCCGAAGATCGATCTTTGAAAAGACTCGGGCTCCGTTCATTTGATCGAACAGATCCTCGATCTTGGGAAGAGGGTACTTGTTTTTAATGGTCACGTCATTCAGCTTGCGATAATCCACACACAGGCGTGTGGTACCGTCTCTCTTGTCCACAAAAATAATGGGTGATCCCCATGGTGAAGCGCTTGGGCGGACAAGACCTTTGCTTAGCATATCAGCCAACTGCTTCTTCAACTCCACCAGTTCTTCCGGATTCATCCGATAAGGCTTTTGGGATATGGGGGATGTTCCTGGGATAAGCTCAATTATGAACTCAATATCCCTGTCTGGCGGCATACCAGGCAATTCTTCTGGGAAAACATCCTTGAACAGATGAACAACACGGATCTCATCTAGGGCGGGTCGAGCTATGCTCTCATGGCATCCGGGTCTGGTCTGGCTGGTCTCAGATGCATACTCCACTTCAACTCCATCATCAGAAGTGAGAGAAACAGCTCTTCGGGCACAGTCAATACGACCGTGGTACTTGGCTAACCAATCCATTCCAAGAATAACATCTATGCCTTGGTTTCCTAAGATAATTAGGTCGGCTGCAAACCTTCCTCCTCCAATTTCTATGGGGGTTTCGGAACACATCTGGTTGGTTTTGGCTAACAGTCCTGGGGTTTGTACCAACATTGGTTTGGGTAAAAGACTCCCGACTAAACCTCCCTTAGAAACAAACTCTTTGGTAATAAACGAATGGGTAGCACCAGAATCAAACAGAACAGTTGCAGGTACTGAGTTGACAAGAAACGTACCCAGCACAACATCTGGCGCTTCTTCAGCCTCTTCAGCATTGATGTGGTGCAGACGGCCTCTGACAACAGCAGCATTCCGCGGGGTGCGGCATTCTTGCCATTACCATTTCCATTGCGGCCTTGACCATTGTTCGGTGCATTGGGGCGCTGGACATTTCTTAGGATTGGGGCATTCCTGGAGTAGTGACCTTTGTTGCCACATTCAAAGCAGACAACATTGGCATTGGGGTTGAAGTTGTTGAAGTTTCCTCTGGGACGGTTATTGTCATTGGGGCGGTTGAAGTTGTTCGGGCGGTTAGGGAAATTGGGGCGTGGAACTTGGGGTGGACGATAGGCAGGCCTGGGGTTCTGCTGAAAGATACGGGTTTCTGGCTGCTCGAACCTTCCTGAGCATTCATCCTCCTCTTGCGACCTTCATACATAGACTTGCGCTTGGTCTCCAGTTGGATGGCTTTGTCCACAAGTGACTCCAGATCACGGAAGTCATGGATAACCAGAGCACACTGCAGTTCATCATGAAGTCCACTCATGAAACGCTCCATCTTCTTCTCTTCTTTGTCGGTGTCATCAGGAGCATACCGAGATAAGTCGGTAAACTCCTCAAGATAACCGACCACATCTCTACTTCCCTGCCTCAGCTTACGGAATCATCCTTCTTCCTCTCAATGAGTCCATGGGAATGTGCTTCTTGCGGAACTTCTCCTGGAACTCAGCCCAGTTGATAACATGACCAGCTGGCTGGAGAGTCTTGGTAGTTCCCACCAAGCTCTTGCAGGTCCAGCGAGATAGTGGGTTGCATACAGCACTTTCTCATTCTCTCCCACAGCAGCAACTTCCAGATTGTTGTCGATGGTGCGAAGCCAATCATCGGCTTCTAGTGGGTGAAGTCCCTTGGAGTAGGTGGGTGGGTTGGTCTTCTGAAAATCACCCAAGGTAGATCGCTGGTTTCCATCGCCATTGCCGTTACCACCATTGTTGTTGTTGTTGTTGTTATTGTTGTTGTTGTTATAAGCGGCTGCGAGTTGTTGTAAGGCAGCGAGATGAGCTTGGCGCTCTTGCCGGGCATTTTCACGCTCCTCCATGATAAGCGCGAGAAGTTGGGTGGGGGTTGGGTCCGGTGGTGGTGGTGCTGATCCTGATCCTTCCGCATTGCTGCGACGGGGTGGCATCCTGAAGCACACCGGGTATAAGAGACAAGGCAAGAAAAGTTCGACTAAGGGAAAAGATGATCTCTCAAGTGGTTGATTAATCCTAAGATTTATATGAAAATAGTTCACACAGATTTAAACAAGACAAACATACTTATATTTCACAAACAACACATCAAAGAGTTCACATCAACATCAAGCTTACAACCTCAAGCTTACAACATCACCTTACATCTAGGATACATAACATCTGGTTTCCAAAAGAACCACTACTACTACTCGACTAGCTATAGGGGGTCAACCTAATCCTGCGGTAGTGATCAAGTCACTCGCCTACTGAGGTGGAACCTCCAGCTCTAACACGTCAGCATCTGACTGGTAGGCTGGCTCCTCGGGATCCTCCTCCTCGTCCTCGAGAACTGGCTCGAGTGGCTCCTCCTCCTCGTCAACTAACTCCTCCTCATCATCCTCCTCCTCACAGTCCATCTCCTCCACGAAGTCATCATCGTCACTGAGGAAAGCGTCGTTCTCCTTGCGGAGATCCTCGCCCTCCTCCTCCATCTCGTCAGTATGGTGCTCTAGATCCTCAATCAGTCCATCCTGCTCTGCCACCTTCGTGCGGAGCTTCACGATAGTCTTCCTCAGCTGGGCCCTCTTCCTGAGAAGAGCAACCTTCTCCACCATCAGCTTCATCTCGTTCTCGCGAAGCTCAACGAGCGACTCGCGGTCGAAGTGGAGCTGAATCCTAGTGCGCAACAGATCATCCTGAGTGCACTGAAGTAAGATCTCCATGTCCATGATGTAGCTCCCAAACATCGGGTGGTAAGGTGAAGGAGTAGGGTGTCCATCACAGTTGCGCCTCCCGTAGAACCGGAAACGGGAGTCTACTAACTCCGCCTTGTGCTCCTCACAAAGTCGGGCTAGCATCCTCTGGTAGCAGTACAGAGACCATCAACCCAGGTGGCCTCCTTGGTGGTGAAGATGAGCGTCCTGGAACTGGGAGACTTGATGTTCCTGCGAACTGACGATCTGATGAGCCAGCTCAGCCTTCCGACACCGTGAACATCAATCTGAGCTCCCTCAAACTCTGGAGCGGGGCGACCTAACAGCTTGGTCAACTCGAACAAGTCCCTCTCAAACGTCAGCTTGCTGTCCTTCTCCAGCTGAACGAACTCGGTCCAATGGAGTGCCATCTACAGTTTTTAAGCAAAATTTTAAGTTAGTTAGGTGACAAGTATATCAAAATTTTAATATAGTAGGGCAACAAGTGAGTCAAATTTTAACTTAATGAGAGGTGTACAAAATTTTAGGGATACCAAGGAAAATGTAACATTTAATGAGAGTAAAATTTTGCATAAGTAAGAGGATTGGAGATAAGCAATTTTCGAAAATACTTCATTCCTTTCTTTTTAGAAATCATCTTTTGTAACATTTGACAAACGACCATGCTAACTAAGGTTTCCTAAAGTCAGGATGGCTCTGATACCAAGTCTGTGGGGACCCCGGACTAGCTGTCCGAAATACCCGATTATGCTTAACACAACGATCCCGTGATCAGTCTGTCGTTGCACATAATCCGAATTGGATACCAAAGTTTACATCCATTACAGTACCGAATAAAAGTCTTACATAAATGGTCATTTAGACCAAGTTCTTACATAGGTGCCTTCATGGGCCAAACCAAATATATCAGCGGAAGCTACGGCGTAGTAGACATCATATTCTAACGATGACAACCCGACAGGCAGCTGACTTGTGGAGATCCTTAGTTCGTAGAAGTCGCCATATTCCTGCTCGGCGTAGTGCTCCTCCTCGTAGTCTGGCTAGGACAATAGCCAGGGACGAAACCAATATGAGTACATTTGAATGTACTCGCAAACTACCCCAACATGAGTATGCACTCTTATTTGTTTTAAAACATCTCTATATCTTTATTGAAAAAGGTAAGAAGAGTTTTATAACATTTTTAAAGAAACCACCATTTTATTGTTTCTCAAAACCCTCCTTTTCTGACCATGGCTCACCATAGTCCATTTATTCCAACAACTCATACCACTCATTTGGTATAGTTGTGTAACACCACCATTTCAATTTCTTTTACTTAAAAGCTTTTCCAAAACTTGCACATGGTCAAAGTAGGGTCTCCCAGCTGTCCATATCCGAGGACTCGGCTATTCGAATAGTTTTAACCCTCTGCAGAGGTAGCACGCTTTTATCCCACATCCATCCGGCAGCTCATCGTGTCCGCCACGTCTCGCCATACAGGTGTATGCGAAGTAAGCCGCCGACCATAGCCTGTCCTTTGCTCATGCTAGTATAGGATCCTACCGCTACGAAATTATCATCCTTTCCATCAACACCCAGTCCAGATTCCCCGTCGGGAAACCTAAGTGTGAGGACTCGTAGTTCTGCCCGGCGAGCGAACCCTTCAATCCCCCATCCTCAGATGCCAGGACCCAGGTCAGGGGGTAGGTCGCCATGACCATCCCCTCATGGAACGAGGTCATCCTCGTTGTTGAGGAACCCATACTAATATGAGCAAATTATATGACTACGCCCTTTTCCCATATGTGGTGGATGTGGTCGCACAGGGTATCGGATGGTTGACGTAAGTACAAGGACACACTGTGCATTTTTCATAAACATCACCATTTTCCACTTCTCCATTCCAACACCGACATCTCGGTATTCATAAACTCACAAGTAATTTCAAAGGAGTTTTGAATAAAACAAATTGTTTTCCCATCCTATAATTTGATATAACTATCTTGTACTACATAGGTGGCAAAATAATTTCCATATACTTTTGAAATGGTTTTATAAATCTTGCTTAGAGTAAAACATGTTATGAAAGTAGATGCATATTTGTAGTGCAAGCTCAGAGAATAGCTTGCCTTGCTTGGCAAAGTGATCTTGCTCTTGTTCTTCAATTCAGCAAACTCTCCTTCCTCGATATATCCGACAACGTTCTCGTCTAATTAATAAACAAACAATGCAACCAATCACTAAGCTATACAAGCAATCATCTCAACACAACAATCATAAACATCACAATTAGCTACTGCACACACAAACCACACAATTTGGTTTTCAAATAAATTGAATTAAACATTATTTAATTAAGTCCAAATTATGGCAGAAACTAGTTATTCATGTTTAATTCCACAACTTGAGTTCTGTTGGTCACAAAAATACAAACTAAATTCTATAGAAAGCTACTGATGTGTAGAAGACAACCCAATTTGAATTGGATCATTTGGAGTTACCAAACTCCCTACACATTGGATTGAATCCAGTAGCTTAATAATCAAGTTTTAGCTACCATTTAAATTCTATTGCTCCAAAAATTAAACCCTTTTAGGGGTAACTAAACATGGCTATATGTGAGCTAACAAAATTGGTCCTAACTCATTTGGGTCAACCAATAAACATATTTGTTTGTTTTAGTCCAGAAGGGTTTATCTTAAAGTCAACAATTAATACTGCTTAATTAATTCTACCAAAATTAGGGGAGCTAACACAAGGCAGTACTAAGCTAGCAAAATTGGTTTGGAATTATTTGGACTAACAGAGTATCAGAAACAAACAAGTTTAGATTTTAAACCTTCTGTGGCATTTTCAATAATACTTTTTAACTATTTAATTAAATGACATGAGACCAATTGGGTTGGTTAAACAATTTCATAAGCTTTCCAGAACAATTGAGTTTGATTTATTTGGATTCCTAATCTCAAGTTATTGAATTTATAAAATGAGTCCAGTACTGAATTTCCAGAGAAACTAAAATTAGAAATCCTAACTGTTCTGGATAATGTTGAAATCCCTGACAGGTGGGGTCCACCAGTCAGTGACTCAGGCGAAACGGTGCGCGCGCGGGAAATGTTTAAAGATCTGACTAGCGGGGTCCACCAGTCAGTGGCTAAGCGCGCGAAGCGGTATGCGACCGTGGATCAAAGATCCAACGGCTCACAGAGGCCGCGTTCATCGACGACCTAAATAGGCGGCGCCGTTGCTCCGGCGGCGGCGAGCAGCTCGATTGGCTCACCTGAGAGGGCTAGGGACGGCGGAGATGATGCAGATCGACGGCGGCGATGTGGGGGAAGCTCCTGGCCGAGTTGCGTTTCCTGGGAAGGAGTGGTTCGTCGGCGGCGAGCTCCGGAACTTCCTCGGCTACGGGCACGGGCTCCGGCGACCTCCTGGCGATGCTCTGGTGCACGAAAGAGAGGGGAACAAGGGGTGAGTGAGTGCGGTGATCGTAGGGATGCAGGGAGAGGCCAGAGGGAAGGAAATGGGAGGCCAGCACGGCGAGGCCGTGGTCGTCGCCTACCTCGGCACGGCGAGGTTGCAGCGCACTGCCACGGGCAGCAGTGGCTTCCGGCAGAGGCTCCGGCCTCCTGGCGGTGCACGAGAGAGGGTGGTGAGTGAGAGAGACAGTGGGGCGGTGTGGAGAGAGCGCTGGGCTCGGGTGGTTTAAATAGGCGCGACGGCGGCGCACGGTGGTCGCAGTCCAGCGCGTCCAGAGGGCGGAGAGGCCAGCGCGCGGTGTCTGGGGGGTCCGGGCGTGGGCTAGGGTTCTCTGCGTAGAGGATTGCGTGGCGAGGTGCGGCGAGCTGGGCCAATTTGGCCGGTCGCCGTCCGTTTAACCACGGCGGAGATGCAGGGGACAGGGGCGGCATCGGGTCGAGCGTGTGCTCGAGCGACTGCGGCGGCTGCAGAGGCACGGAGCGTGGACGGCTGCGAGCAAGGGGGGCCTGGGGGACCCGGGGAAACGGCGAGGCGCGCGGCGTGCGGCGACGACACGGCGACGGAGAGGTAGGCGATGACACTTTTGCCAAAACCCCCTGGCTCCTGTGCACTGCTTCTTTTCCTTCTTCTTTCTCTAATTACGTTTTAGCCCTTCTGTTAAATGCAGCAGCACTTCCTGATTTAATTTGAGGCACTAAATCAATTTATAAAAATTTGTCAAAATTTGTGGGGCCTTCCCATAATGTACAGAAGCTCCACAAAAATTGGCATAAAATAATAAAATGTTTTGAAACATTTTCTTTTATAGTGTTTTAATTAAGGCATTTTAATTTATTTCAATTTGTTTTGATTTTAGAATTTTAAAACTAGTTCAAAAATAATATTTGAGAGGGGAAAGTGGTAGGAACAAAATGGGGAGTGTTTATAAACCCACTCCACTGAATTTTGTTTGAAACCATTTGAAATTCTCACTTGGAGAATTTGTGGGACACAAATGTCACTTTTATTTTTCTTGCTTTATTTGCTATTTCAATTCTTTTCTTTTCTTCTTGCTTTTATTTAGAGCAAACAACAAACCACTAGCAAGAAGGAATAACACAAGCAACAAGAATTAAACCACACAAGCAACAGCAAGAGATCAACACATATAATTAGGCAAAAGTTTTTGTTGGCTCTCACTTTTGGAATCTTAATACTGATTAATATTTTTGGGATGTTACACGCGCCGCGCACCGCCCGAGCGCTCCCAGAGCACGCCAGGGCGTCCCCCCCTGTGGAGCTTCCTCCACACCTCGCCACGCCACCACTGTGCTCCCTGTACACCCCACACCGTAGCCGCACCCTCCACCGCCCCTACGTCGAGCTCGCACGACCTCTGGTGCCCCCTGAGCCCAGTTCACCGTGCGCCCGTGCTTGCCGTTAAATACCCCACCCCGTGCCCGAGCTCTCCACACACCACCCCACTGCTTCCCACTCTCTCCACCCTCTCCCGTGCACCGCCAGGAGGGCGGAGCCACTCTCTCAAAGCCCCAGTTGCTCTGGAGCTTCCGCGACGCTCCGCTGTGTCCGAAGGTAGACGACGACACGGCCACGCCGTGCCGCTGCATCTCCTTCCTCTCTGACCCCTGCACATTGCTCCCCATGGACACCGCACTCACCCGCTGCCTTTTCCCCGTTGTTTCGTGCATAGGAGCGCCCCCGGAACCTCGCCGGAGCTCGTGCCCGTGGCCGTGGAAGTTTGAGACCTCGCCGCCGTCGACTGGAGCCTCCCCAGCAAGTACAACTCGCACCACCGCCTTCCTCGAGCCTCCGCCGTTCTCCAGCACCCTCTCCGCGCCTTCCCGAGCCCCCTAGGTGAGGATCCGTGCACCACCGTGTCGCCGGCGCGGCGGCGCCGCCAGTTTATGGTCGCCGCCGTTGTCTTTGAACACGTAATCCAACGGCAGCGTAACGCTTCGCTGTAGATAGCCACTGACGGGATGGCCCCACCCGTCAGCGTTTTAATTAAATTCCACCATGCACTGAGTCACTGACTCGTGGACCCCACCTGTCATACTTTTCAACATTATCCATAACAGTTAGGTTTTCTAATTTAAGTTTCTCTGAGAAATCAGTACTGGACCCATTTTAGAAATTCAATATCTCGAGATCTAGACATCCAAATAAATCAAATCCAATTGTTCTGGAAAACTTATGAAAATGTTTAGCCAACCCAAGTGGACTAAACTAATTTAGATAAATAATAAAAATGAATTATTAAAAATACCACAGAAGGTTTAAAATCTAAACTTGTTTGTTTCTGATACTCTGATAAGCCAAATAATTCCAAACCAATTTTGTTAGCTTAGTACTGTGTTGTTTCAGCTTCCCTAATTTTGGTAGAATTAATTGTGTAGTGGTAATTGTTTAGTGTAAACTTGAAGTTAGAACACCCTTCTGCACTAAAACAATTAAATATGTTTAATGGTTATTCTAAATGAGTTAGGGCCAATTTTGTTAGATCACATTTAGTCATGTTTAGTTACCCCTAAAAGGATTTAATTTTAGGATCAACAGAACTTATTTGGTAGCCAAAACTTGATTATTAAGCTACTGGATTAAAACATTTATGTAGGGAGTTTGGTAATTCCAATTAATCCAAACTAAATTGTATTGTTTTCTACACATCAGTAGCTTTCTGTAGAAATTTAGTTTGTATTTTTGTGATCAACAGAACCCAAGTTGTGCAATTAAACATGTTCAACAAGTTTCTGCCATGTTTTAGACATAATTAAATAATGTTTAATTCAGTTAATTTGAAACCAAATTTTATTGTTTGATGTGTGCAGTAGCTATTTGTGATGTTTATGATTGTTATGTTGTGTTGATTGCTTGAGTGGTTTAGTGATTGTTTGTATTTGTTTTTTTATTAATTAGACGAGAACGCTGTCGGATTTATCGAGGAAGGAGAGTTTGTTGAAATTGAAGATCAAGACCAAGGTCACTTTGCCGAGCAAGGCAAGCTACTCTCTGAGCTTGCACCCCAAATATATGCATCTATTTTGATATCATGATTTACTCTTAAGGCAAAGATTTATAAAAACCTTTTTAAAAAGTATATGGAAATTATTTTGCCACCCTATGTAGAATTATAAGATAGATTATATAAAATTATAGGATGGGAAAAATAAAAATGGTTTATTCAAAACTCCTTTGAGAAAAACTTGTGTGATTATTGGAATGCCGAGATGTCGGTGTTGGAATGGAGAAGTGGAGAATGGAGGTGTTTATGAAAAATGCACAGTGTGTCCTTGTACTTACGTCAACCAGCCGATACCCTGTGCGACCACATTTACCCACATATGGGAAAAGGGCGGAGTCATATAATTTGCTCATATTAGTATGGGATGTCTCAACAACGAGGATGACCTCGTTCCATGAGGGGATGGTCATGGCGACCTGTCCCCTGACCTGGGTCCTGGCATCTGAGGATGGGGGATTGAAGGGTTCACTCGCCGGGCAGAACTACGAGTCCTCACACTTAGGTTTCCCGACGGGGAATCTGGACTGGGTGTCGATGGAAAGGTTGAAAATTTCATAGCGGTAGGGTCCTTGTGGCGCCCTGACCCGACTGCTATACAGTGATGCTGAGTGTCACCGGTTAAGCGATACAACCTGAGGTTACGGGTTTACCAATCCCCGGCCAAAACCTTTGGCAGGCGTTGCTCGGAATTGATCACCGGCAACGCAACTCCCCGATTGATGCCTTAACACAGGCTCAACTATCAAAGCATAATAGAGAGATCAAGACTTGTGGAACAACTGGCATATCACAGACTCTACGACACAAATCATTAGTTCAACTCTTATAATAGAGAAAGATAGCAAATGACAACCAGAGGTCACGGACCCAACATTGCAACAAGCGGAAGCGAATTAGGTTGTTCTAAACAACAAGAACCAAAGTATGGCCTAAGAGGCCTACAGATAAACATCCAGGCGCCAGCTGTTCCAGGATGTCCCAAGCTGCCACCTGGGAACCCCAGACTACTCGTCGACGTCCACAAAGAACCCACCTTCGAGGTCGGTGAAGTCCTCCTCTGAAACAAAACAAACGACGTTGAGTTCGACGAACTCGCAAGATTATATATAGAGCTTTAGCTCGATGAGGCTTTCAAAGTTATATGGCTGTTTTGCATAAAGCTGATTTTATTTATGAAAACATAACTCAGAGGCATTGACTATTCAGAGTATTTTCAAAAAGGAGGTAAGAAGTGACTCTTTTCTCTTGAGCAACTTTCTCAACACCAACTATCATCAACCACTGTACATGTTCATCAAAGGCACCTCCCCGAATCACCCTCGAGAAAGTCAACCTTGCATTCCTGAGTGGTACCTCTAGTACCCAGTTTTTAATCATTCCGTTCAAGTTATTCTATGATCTTATCGTCCTTTCCCAAGTCGTCCATAACCGTGGACACGGCTTTTCGAAAAGATTTACCCTGCAGGGGTGTACAATGTTTGCCACGCGTACCGTCCGGCCCATTACCTGTACAATTAGCTCTCTTCCATGGAAAGCCGGCTGGGTGGGAGCGGTGTCGACTTCTCCCTCATTAAGGACTTTCCAGGATCATCAGTGGCGGCAGGGCTGCCAGTGCCTGCAACACCCGCCCCACGGCCACTTATTTTCCTAACACCACAATCATCATCTCAGTTCAACCACCATCATCACGCACGCGCAAATGGAAGCCCGAACTAGAGGACCCTGGCTAGCCCCGCTCGAGTTATTTAGTCTATGAGGGTTCCTGCAATTGCATAGGCCTCACGCATGGTTGCACGCTCAGTCTTGGTTCGGGAGGTAAAGAACTCGCACCTAGGCGATGGGAACGAGACAAAGCACCACAACCACAGTGGCCTCTCATCCCCACCTTTAAGCATTTTATTATCCGTCACCACCATTTTCCACCATCATTCTCATCTCATCACCTGTTTCCAACATGAAGTAACCATCGCACCGCTACGCGAGTACTAAGCATGGCTAAGTATCAACATAGCATAGTAGATATCTCGGGCCAACAATACAAACCTATGGATATAGGAGGGAAACAGGTAAATGGCATAGGGAACTTAATGCAACTATAGGATACTCTAATCCAAGTAAATTGACCTTTGGAACCGCATGCAATATTATAGTGGAGAAAATATTTGCGGAAAATAGGATAAGATATGCTCAGAGGGGGGATTACGCTTGCCTTGTTGAGCGGAGGAGTCAACTGCTCGTCGAAGTGATGATGCTCAACTCCGAACTCGTGATCTACCGTAGAGCAAACAACACCAGAAAGCAAAAACAACAATCAACACATAGCAATTGTGCAATGCATACAAAAATTATGATATGACATTTTAAATGCACCCTAGAAGCATTGAACATGATCAACAATTTAGATGGGGTCCCCATTATATTTATGGTATTATTTGGAATAAACCCCATATTTAAACTTAGTGATTATAATTACTACTAGAGCACATTATTGTAATTGGGATCAAATACGCATGATGATGATGATTCTGGATCACTCATGTTTTTCTGAGCATTTGGGTATAAGGAACACAATTTTTCGGAGGCCCCGATCAAGAGTTATTAATTTATAATTCCTCTTTTTAAATATTTACTTTTGATTATTTTTAAACCAACGATAAATATTTTATCTACTCGACTCGGAAGGGAGAGAGGAACTAGTCGGAATCATCGGGGTCGATGTCTTAAATAGCGAGAGGGAGGAGCGGGGAACATGCGGTATCGAGGGAGAAATGGAAAAAGGAACCTCTGGAAAAAAAAATTTAGTCAAACCAGCCTCTAGACCGGTCTGGGCCGGTTTGCAGGCCGGCCTGGCTCCAGAGGCTTCCGGCCCTCAGCCCGGTCTGGGCCGGCTAAAAGGCCGGGCGGGTGGCAGAGGAAAACGGCCTTCTGGCCGGTTTGGGCTGGTCCAGAGGCCGGTTAGGGGCCCGAGAGGAACGGCCTTCGGCCCGGCCTAGGCCGTCTCCACGGCCGGTCGAGCGCTACAGCGACGCTGGCTACGGCGGTGAACTCCGGCGAGCAGCACGGCTCGGGGATGCGCTAGGAGGGGAGGGGAAGGCCAGCAAGGGGCAGAAACTCACCCTCAAGCACGGTGGAAGGTCGGGGAAACCGGAGGCGTGTGACGGCGGCGAAATCTTCCGCGGCGGGGCTCGGATGGCCGCGCAGGGAACGAGGATGGCGGCGTCGATTCGGGGCCTCCCGCCTCGATTCCTCTGGCGGAGGAGGAGCTAGCTACGCGGCGGACCTAGTGGTGGTGCTCGCTTGGCTGCGGGTGCTCTCCAACGGCGGCTATGCAGCGGCAACGACCTCGGCTAGGGAACCGCCATGGCAGGGATCGCGCGAGCTAGGAAATGGGGAAAGGGAGACACGGGGGAGGGAGTGAGCTGCCACGGGTGGTCCTCTCCACCGTGTGGGGTCGACGACGAGAAGAGGAGGGCGCGGTGCGAGCTGGTTCGGCGCGACCATGGCGCACTGTGGCGCCAGGGTTGGAGGAGAGAGACGCCAAATTTGCAGGAAGCCCCCTGGCGAAATTTGTTCCATCATAGATAGGTCCCTGCCCAGTTTTCCTTTTTCAAAAACCAGCAGCAGCTTCAAGTATTTTATTAGGGCACCAAAACATTTTTAAAAAAATCTAAGAAAATTTGGGGAGCCTTCCCATGTTGAATAGAAGCTACCCAAAAATTAGGGCTTCAAAATAAAATAGTTTGGTACCACTTTGTTCATAGGTTTCAATTCAGGCAATTTTCTAATTCCCCAAATTATAATCCTCTAGCAATTTTAGAGCAAGTCCAAAATAACATTTTGAACTCTTAGAACTTCCTTGACAAATATAAGAAGTCAAAGTATTTATATTTGCAAGTTGAAAGTGGATGCCATGATGCAATGCAACACAAAAGCGAAAATTTTACTCGGGTTTTTAGGTTTCCGAACTTGGGCTGTTACAGTACTATACTAGCATGAGCAAAGGACAGGCTATGGTCGGCGGCTTACTTCGCATACACCCTGTATGGCGAGACGTGGCGGACACGATGAGCTGCCGGATGGATGTGGGAAAAGCGTGCTAACTCTGCAGAGTGTAAAACTATTCGAATAGCCGAGTCCTCGGATATGGACAGTTGGGAGGCCCTACTTTGACCATGTGCAAGTTTTTGGAAAAGCTTTAAGTTTAAAAGAAACTGAAATGGAGATGGTGTTACACAGCTATACCAATGGAGTGGTATGAGTTGTTGAATTAAATGGACCATGGTGAGATATGGTCAGAAAAAGGAGGAGTTTTGGAGAAACAAATAAAATGGTGACTTCTTCTAAGATAGACATAAAATTCTTCTTACCTTTTTCAATAAAGATATAGAGATGTTTTAAATAAATAAAAGTATGAAAGTAAAATAAAACTAGTGCATACTCATGTGGGTTAGTTTGCGAGTACAATCAAATGTACTCATATTGGTTTCATCCCTGGCTATTGTCCTAGCCAGACTACGAGGAGGAGCACTACGCCGAGCAGGAGTATGGCGACTTCTACGCGAACTAAGGATCTCCATAAGTCAGCTGCCTGTCGGGTCGTCGTCGTTAAGATTTGATGCCTACTACGCCGTAGCTTCCGCTGATTATTTTGGTTTGGCCCATGAAGGCACCTATGTAAGACTTGGTCTAAATGACCATTTATGTAAGACTT
This sequence comes from Poa pratensis, assembly GCA_947311845.1. Lineage (NCBI taxonomy): Eukaryota > Viridiplantae > Streptophyta > Magnoliopsida > Poales > Poaceae > Poa > Poa pratensis. The sequence continues at coordinate 55,847,831 of CAMZMU010000034.1, read as the reverse complement.
TTAATTCGGTATTGTAATGGATGTAAACTTTGGTATCCAATTCGGATTATGTGCAACGACAGACTGATCACGGGATCGTTGTGTTAAGCATAATCGGGTATTTCGGACAGCTAGTCCGGGGTCCCCACACTTTGTGGAAGATTATAGCTGTTCGGGAGCCCCCAATCCAATTGTGGGTTGTGCCCCGGATCGTTGTTGTAAAGGCTCTGGAATCCGCCTTGAAGGTTTCCGATAGTGGAAGGTGAACCAAACCTTTGTGGTGCGGTTCATCAGAGAAGAAGGTGAAGCCTTTGTCGCTGTTGAGTTGACCTTTGTGGTAGCTCACACCTCTCCAACGAGACGTACTCCCCTAAAAAGGAGGAACTCGGGAATACATCCGTGTCTCCACGTGCTTTCACCTTCGGTTACCTCTATCCTTGTTTACCGTCTTTACTTCGTGTATCCTACTTAGTTGCTAGCTTGTCATATAGGTAAATTCACCGTAGTTGCATATCTAGAGAATTTACCTTTTGTGTCAAGCCTAATTTGAAAAAGTACTAAAATTGAAGTAGCACCTATTCACCCCCCCTCTAGGTGTCATACGATCCTTTCAATTGGTATCAGAGCCTAGGTTCTCTTGTTGGTCTTTACCGCCTAAGAGAAGTATGACGTCGGGAGAGGTTCCTCCGGAAGGCCAAGGTACTCCGGCATCCATGGCCGATCTCAAAGAGATGGAAACATCATTGAGATCGTCCATGGATACCCAATTTAGTGCGATATGTGACATGCTCACGAAACTCACTTGTACCAAGCCTCCGTCGGAGACTCTCCCTATAGAGGACCCCCTTTCTTCTGAGGCGGGTGATTCCGATAAAGAAAAGGGGGAAAAGAATGGGGATAAAGATAAAGAAACCGACCCTAAGAAATCTTCTCCATCCATAACCAAGCCCATAGGTGGGAAGCCCGAGTACCATGAGGTCTCTCATTTGTACTCTCCCGACCCACCTATCCCTCATCCTCGCATAAACCCTTTAGGTCCTCCACCTAAGCTTAATGCTTTAGCTTTTACTAGTTGGCAACACTCAATGAGATCTCATGTCAACAGTGCCTCTATCGAGCTTTGGAGGATCATTCAAGCGGGATACAAGGCCGTGGATTCAAACAACTTGACAAGGAGAGAGGTGGTTGATGCTCAACTCAATGCCACTGCTCTACACATGCTTGAACTTGCCATTGGTGAAAAGGATATTCATCACATTCAACATCTCACCACCGCCAAAGAAGCTTGGGATTGTCTCTCCAAGACATTCCTTGGAAATGAGAGCATGAAGAGAAATAGATTTTATGCCTTGAACAATGAGGCCGAAGGCTTCTATATGCTTGAGGGTGAAACACACGAAGAGATGTATGGAAAACTCAAGACCCTTGCCCAAGCCTTTTATAATGTTGGGGCAAAGTATGCGGATGATGCTTGGGTCAAGAGGAAGTATGTGAATGCTCTCATGCCCTCCGAGCCCGTTGACTTGAAGGCCCTACAAGGAAAATACAACTACCTTGAAATAACCTCAAATGAAGTTATGCAAGAGATGCAAGCCTCCAAAGTTACCACCAAGAATGCTCTAGACAACCGTGCCAGGGCCATGGGAATGAAACAAGGTTCTTCACTTGCTTTGAAGGCCAAAGTGGTGTGCCTAGATGATAGTGTGGAAGTTGAAGCTTGCCCAAGCAACATTCTTCCCGATGATCTCGAACAAGCCTACCATGATCATGTGGCTCTTGCCACAAGAATATTTTGGCGTGACCCGGCCAAGGCATAGGCTCAAGTTGATCTAAGGAACAATCCAAGTGGGAAGATGGAGTTTGCTATAAGGACAAAGATTTTTTACAATTGCCATGACAAGCATCACTTCATCAAAGAGTGTCCTTATGAGAATAGAGAACAACATGGTGGACGGCTTGTCCCAAAGGATCAATCAAAGGTGATACAAAAGAAGCCGTTTGTCAAGAGGAAGCCATTCTTCAAGAAATCACCAAGAATTGTGTTGATGACTCAAGAAGAGTATCCTTCTGATGATTCCGAAGAAGAAGATGAACCCACTCGTGAGGTGGCCGCTATGGCCATAGTCTCAACTCCATCACCTTCTCTCTTTGAATCCCCCAATGAGAATCTCTCCATCAACACCGCTCGTTGCCTCATGGCCCATGTCACTGAGGTATCATCTTCTACTCCCAAGACTATGCATGAAATGGATGATAACTCTAGTCTTGTGATTAAGAAATAAATTGTTGCCTTCGATACATTTGTGGCTAACTTGCAAGGTGAAGCTAAGAAGCATGTTGAGACTCTCATGAGCCAACTTGGTGTCGCTAAAGACCTTCTTGAGGTCAAGGGCAAAATTGAAAGAGAGGACTTGAAAGGGCATCTCCTTTGCCTATGGTTTTGGTGCTTGTTGACAACACAATTAGTTAGTCTAATGTGTCTCTATTCTCTGCAGAAATTCTTAGTTAAAAGTCCACGGTTGAATTCTACACGCAACAGGCTCTGCGGGAAGGTTTTTCCCAGGCAGCGGTAGTACCGCTGGCTCCAGCGGTAGTACCGCTGCACAGTTCCGATTTGCTGCGTTACGCACAAGGGCGTTGCTACCGCTAGCGGTACCGCCAGAGGTACCGCCGTTTTTCGGCGTCTGTTGGTACCAGCGGTAGTACGCTCCATGGCGGTAGTACCGTCCCTCCTGGCGGTAGTACCACCACGTGCATTTCGCAGCACATCGAAGCTGTGGCGAAGGACCTCTACCGCCCGCGGTACCGCTCGGGGTACCGCCACTTCTGTGCTTCTGTTGGTACCAGCGGTACCTCCAGCGGTACCGGGCGGTGGTACCGCCAGGTCCAGCGGTAGTACCGTTAGAAGGTCAACGGCTCGACGCGAAGCAGGCGAAGCGCTCTACACGTAGCGGTAGTACCGCCACTGCTGGCGGTAGTACCGCTGCGGGAATCTGGCGTGTCCAACGGCTAGATTTGGAGAGAGGCTATTTAAAGGGGTCTTCTTCTCCATTGAAGACCAAGCTTCACATACTCTCTCACCTCCATTAATGCAAGCTTCCTCCTCCTAGATCTCCCTACCCAACCACTCAATCAAGCTCAAAGTTGGGGAATCGAAGGAGGAGACCAAGATCTACATCTTCACCAAGCCGATTTACTTTTCCCCCTCATTCACTTGAGGGACCCTTTGCTAGGATTTCCTTTGGGAAAACCTAGCCTCTTATTGTACTCACTTGTTGTCTTTGTGACAGATTTGTAGCTGTTCGGGAGCCCCCAATCCTCTTGTGGGTTGTGCCCCGGATCGTTGTTGTAAGGGCTCCGGATTCCGCCTTGAAGGATTCCGATAGTGGAAGGTGAACCAAACCTTTGTGGTGCGGTTCATCGGAGAAGAAGGTGCGTCCGCCTTTGTGGCGGTTGAGTTTTGACCTTTGTGGTAGCTCACACCTCTCCAACGAGACGTACTCCCCTAAAAAGGAGGAACTCGGGATTACATTCGTGTCTCCGCGTGCTTTCACTTCGGTTACTTTTATCCTTGTTTATTGTCCGTACTTCGTGTATCTTGTTTAGTTGCTAGCTTGTCATATAGGTAAATTCACCATAGTTGCATATCTAGAGAATTTACCTTTTAGTGTCAAGCCTAATTTGAAAAAGTACTAAAATTGAAGTAGCACCTATTCCCCCCCCCCCTCTAGGTGTCATACGATCCTTTCAATTGGTATCAGAGCCTCGGCTCTCTTGTTGGGCTTAACCGCCTAAGAGAAGTATGACACGAAGTGATGGTGATCCCTTGGATGACCAAGCCACTACGGCATCCATGGCCGATCTCAAATCAATGGAGACATCTTTGATATCGTCCATGGATACCAAATTTGCCGAGATGCGTGAGTTGATCACACAACTCGCAAGTGGCAAGGTTCCTAAGGAGACCACCCCACTAGATGAATCCTCTACCTCCCATGACGGTGATACCGAGGAGGGAAAAGGGGAAAAGAAAGGGGTTGAAGATAAAGAAACTGACCCTAAGAAATCTTCCACATCTACCACCACTCCCGAAGGTGGGAAGCCGGAGTACCATGGGGTTCCCTTTGTGTACTCTCCCGACCCACCTATCCATCATACTCGCATAAACCCTTTGGGTCCACCTCCTAAACTTAATGCATTAGCTTTTACTACTTGGCAACACTTAATGAAATCTCATATCAACAGTTGCTCTATCGAGCTTTGGAGGATCATTCAAGAGGGATACAAGGCCGTGAATCCTAACAACTTAACAAGAAGAGAGGTTGCCGAGAAACAACTCAATGCTTCCGCTCTCCACATGATTGAACTTGTCGTTGGAGAAAGTGGTCTTCATCACATTCAAAACGTCTCCACCGCCAAAGAAGCTTGGGAGTGCCTTGAGGTGGCATTTCTTGGAAATGAAAGCATGAAGAGGAATAGATTTGATGCTTTGAACAATCAAGTCGAAGGCTTCTACATGCTTGATAGTGAAACTCATGAAGAGATGTATGCAAGGCTCAAGATTCTTGCCCAAGCCTTTTTCAATGTTGGGGCAACCTATGTGGATGATGCTTGGATCAAGAGGAAGTATGTGAATGCACTCATGCCCTTCGAGCCCGTTGACTTGAAGGCCCTTCAAGGAAAATTCAACTACCTTGAGATGACATCCAATGAAGTTATGCAAGAGATACAAGCCTGCAAGATTGCCACCAAGAATGCTCTAGACAACCGTGCTAGGGCCATGGGAATGAAGCAAGGTCCCTCTCTTGCTTTGAAGGCCAAGGTTGTGTGCCTTGATGAACATGATGAAGTTGAAGCATGCCCGAACAACCTTCCTCCCGATGATCTTGAACAAGCCCTCCATGGTCACATAGCTCTTGCAACAAGGACTTTTTGGCGTGACCCGGCCAAAGCAAAGGCTCAAGTTGATCATGCAAACAATCCAAGCGGGAAGAAGGAGTTTGCTAATAGGATAAAGACTTGCTACAATTGTCATAACAAGCATCACTTCATCCAAGATTGTCCATATGAGAATAGAGAGCAAAACGGTGGAAGGCTTGTCCTCAAGGGCCAATCAAACATGATACAAAAGAAGCCTTTTGTCAAGAGGAAGCCTGTGGGGACCCCGGACTAGCTGTCCGAAGTACCCTTGTGCCTACAACATCAGCGATCCCGTGATCAGTCTGTCGCTGAGCACAATCAAACTGGTATCAAAAGAACATCCATAAATACCGAAGGAAATTACTTACTTGGTTGAAGCCATAAGCTTCAACAGGTACTTGCAGCGGAAATCACCAAACAACGTGGAGCCCAAGTCATATGCCACAACCCCACAGGCAACTGACTGGGAAGCGCCCTAGTTCGCATTGACGTCATTTAAAACTTCTCCTTCGAACTGCTCCTCTTCAGAATCTGGCTAAGACAATAGCCAGGGACGAAACCAATATGAGTACATTTGAATGTACTCGCAAACTACCCCGAAATGAACATGCAATAGCATCATTTTTATTATAATGAAAACCTTTATTTTGAGAAGACATCTCTATATCTTTGTTGAAAAAGGAAAGAAGGCTTTTAGAACTTTTTCCCATAAATCTATCTTTGTAAGAATTTTCTTTTAAAACTTTTTCCCGAAAATACATCTTTGTTGAAAAAGGTAAGAAGTCTCTTTAATAAACATTTTCCCCGGAAAACCACCATTTGTTTATTTCTCCAAAACTCCTCCTTTTCCGACCAAAACCATTTCTGGTCAAATCATTTTTCCAACAACCTTTTACCAACCCTTTGGTATAGTTGCATAAAACATTTTCCACTTTCAAGACACAAAACTTTGCACTTCTCGACCATAGCCCCATAGGGTCCTCCTCTTTTCCAGCAACCTCATACTGACTCATCGGTATAGTTGCACATAAACAACATCTCCATTTTCCTTTCAATCTTAAAACATTTCCAAAACTTGCACATGGTCAGAGGACAGCCTCCCAACTGTCCATATCCGAGGACTCGGCTATTCGAATAGTTTTACCCTCTGCAGAGGTAGCACGCTTTTCCCACATCCATCCGGCAACTCATCGTGTCCGCCACGTCTCGCCATACAAGGTGTATGCGAAGTAAGCCGCCGACCATAGCCTGTCCTTTGCTCATGCTAGTATAGGACCCTGCCGCTACGAAACTTTCCAACACACTTAACCCAGCCCGTCGGAATCTAAGTGTGAGGACTCGTAGTTCTGCCCGGCGACCCAAAGGTGGCGTCTTCAATCCTCTTTCTCCAATACACTCATACCGGCCTCCGGTAGACTTCTCTTAAGAGGACCCAGGTCAGGGGTAGGTCACCAAACCATCCCCTCATGGAACGGAGGCATCTCCGTTGTTGAGGCATCCAGTACTAATATGAGCAAACTATATGACTATGCCCTTTCCCATATGTGGGTAAATGTGGTCGCACAGATTATCGGCTGGTCGTCATAGTACAAAGACACAATGTGCATTTTTCATAAACATCTCCATTTTCCATTTCTCCACTTCAACACCGACATCTCGGCATTCCATAACCACACAAGTATTTTCAAAGGAGTTTTGAGTAAACATTATTTTTCCCATCCTATAGTTTAAAAAGGAAATTCCAGCTAATATCTCCATATAGGGTGTCAAAATAATATACTTATATTTTGGAAAAAGGGTTTTCAAAATCATATCCTTTGTGGCAAACACCACATAAATCACTTATGCTCTTTATAAGTAAAACATGTGAACCAAAATAGATGTATATAGATGCAAGCTCAGAGAATAGCTTGCCTGATTTCAGCATGATGTTCCTGGAGTTCTCCTCATTGATCAAAGAAATAAACTCTCATCGTTCTCCGATAAATCCTTTCCAAATACCACCCCGGTAGCGTTTATCTCTAGCGTCGCAACATGAAAATAAAACAACACGCAATAAGCAAACCTACCACAAGTGGTATACAAACAAGTAATCAACCACAACATAGCACTAATTTAATCAAGCAACAAACTAAGATCTACATTTACAAGGGCATTATACTCACAGGAGTATAACACCAAACACATGCTAAAAACATCGAGCACCCAGACATCTTCTACTAAAGGTACTTAACAACCATTTTCTCTAAACAGGAAATACTTCAGACAAAAGTTAAGTCACCAAATAATTTTGGTAATTTAACTTAAAGACAACCAAGTTTAACAAGCAAGGCAACCTACTAATCACACAAAATAATCTAACTTCAAAACAAACAAGCATAGTAATTTCTAATTACTAGGAGAAGACTATATAGGGAATAAAACTCTAACAAATACATGACTAACAAGTAGTTCCCCTAACATGCTAGTAAAACAAGGAAACATGTCATAACAGTGGATTACCACCACACACATGCTAGGAAACACATTTGTAATAATAAAGTTATAACACAACAACTAATAAAGTCCTAATAAAAATAGGCAGAAAATGCCTAAACCTTATAATTAGCACCACAGTCAATCAGTGACTCCTAAATTCAAACCAAGCTAGGGATATGTTCTCCTATACATATAGAAGACAACCCAATTGGATTTACTCCAAAATTCATTTCACAAAAATCTACAAAAATCACCAAAGTGCTACTGGTGTGTTTACAAGATTGAATAGAACTTTGGTTTTAGGTTTCATTTGCATACAAGACCAACAGATCTGGAAAGGTATCACTTCAGGCTTTCCAGGGAATTTTAGTTTGCAATATTTGGAGTTATAAAACTCTAGATATTAAATATTTAGTGAAAAAGATACTTTTTACAAGTTTTAATCTAGACAACAATTAAAAATATATTTTAGCAAGCAACCAGTTCTACCTGATTAAGAAAACACATAGGAACTCTACAAAATTGGAATCACTCAAATTGCTAGCACAGATCTACCACATTTGAATTAAACCTACACTGCCATTTATACAGGAAATATAAATAGATATTAGATCTATTGAAAAAAAAATGAGTGGGCCAGATCTGAGCAGATTCGGGCCGTGCAGCGCAGCAACCGGCCCAGCCAGCGGCCCACGGGCAAAGCGAACGGGTACGAGGTCGTCTCCTTCCTCGACAACACGCAGGGACGAGCTGGAGCTTCGGGCAGCGAGCAGGCGAGGACGGCGACGGCACTCCGGTGACCCTAAAAAGAAATGGCGATGTCCCGGAGTTAGAACACGAGGAGGGGATCTCAGGGGGACGAGAATGGCGGGGAATGGTGGTCTGTGTGGCTCGCGCACTTGCTCGACATCTCGGCGACGGAGAGGAAGAGGATGCGGATGGTGACGACGACCACGGGCGACCCGCGGCGATTCCTTGCACGGGGACGTAGAGGACGACGAGGCGCGTCTTCTGGTGGTCTCCGATTTGCTTGGGGAGGCTCCATTCGCCGGCGATGTGGCGGCGAAGCTCCGGCTCGGGTTCCGGCCACAGTGAGGAGAAAAGAGAGAGGGAGGGAGCAGGTGGTTGAGTGGTGCTGGAGGGAGGGCAGAGCAGCTTCGGGGGGGGGGGGGGCCTCCTTATCTCCACATCGCGGCAGGAGAGCGGGAGAGGGGGGGGCCTGGGCGGCGAGCGGCGTCGGACGACACGGCGCCGTGCGGCACTGCTGCTACAGGGAGAGACAATGCTTTTCCAGATAACCCCCTGGACTTCTGTTTCTATTTGCACTTAGGTCCTTTTCTCCTTTTTCTTTTAATTCCTTTTAGAATCAGTAGCCTTTAGGGATTTATTTGGGGCACTAAATTCATTTCAAATTTTTTGAAATTATTCATGTAGCCTCCCATATACATTTAGAAGTTCCACAAAAATTGGGGTGTCAAAATAAAATGTTTTGAACATCATTTGTTCACAGGGTTTAAATAAGGCATTTTCTTAAATACAATTTTATAATCCTTTAGAAACTTTAAAGAAATTTAAAAATATTATTTTTTTGGAACTCTTGGAACTTCCTTGACAAATATATTAACTTCAAATAGTTTTTGTTTTCATAAGAAAAATATTTGTTTGAATGAAATAGATAGTTAAGTAGGGAAAAATATTTATTATGATCATTTCCTTAACTCATGATCTGAAATTCCATTTGTTGAATAATTTGAGGAGTTTGCTTTAAATTTAAGTCACATTCCAAATTTGGTGTCAAGTGTGTTTTTAACTTAACCCTCAAGTGCATTGGTGTAATTATTCACCCAAGCAAACCAATAAACAAGAATTAACAATCAACACAGTCATAAGTCCAACAAGCAACAATCACTACGAGATCGACATCACTTCCAAGTCCACACAATTCAAACCACAAATCACTCAAGTTCAAACATAGCAATGGGAAGTAAAACACAATCATGAGTAAAACATTTCAAAAAGTTTTTGTTGGTTCTGAAATTTGGGTCTTGTGAAACTAAGTTTTTCTTAGTTTCTAAATTTGGGATGTGACAGCTCTTCCCCCTTAAAATTAAATCTCGTCCTCGAGATTTGCCCGGTGGTAACAGGGGAGTACGAGGGCACGGGTTTTGGGCTGGTTATACTTCTGAGGTCGTTGCTTCTTTAGTAAAGTCACCATGTGAGATCTTGATAAATTCATGCTGCGAGGCTTTCTCTGTTGATAAACTTCTGTGCTGAGTTCAGATCCTTTATGATGGGGTTGTCTTGACGATTGACTCGGATGGATAGTCTTGGTCGGCTGTTTCCAGATTCGGTAAGGTTAAAGCGCAAGGAACTAATTACTAATATGCTCTTGTATACCTACTGCAGGTCTTCCCCCCTTAAAAAGGGGTTTTTGAAGGTTCATCCTGAAGGTTGCAGCTGGAGTAGACTTGGAGGCACCGTTCTTCTTGGGTAGCTTGATGATCTTCGTCTTGGTGTCACTCCTCGGTGCTTGGGGTTGATGCAGATGTCACTTCCTGGTATTGTCTCCTTACGAGGGTCGCAGGTGGGGACGCGTTGTTCTCAGGATGCGTCAAGTCTGAGCACTTGACTCTCTCCGGTTTCTAGTTAGAAGAGGGAGATTAAAAACTCTAAAGGCGTCTGAGCTGGATTGGTGGTTAATGTTGCTAACAGTAAGTGCTTCTGTTGTTTGATTCTTCTTTGTGACTTCCGGTAGATCTTCTTCACGCTTTTCTTCCTTCGGCTTGGCAGGAAAAGGCTGGTCCTGAATGGCTTCTTTGGTTCTGGGTCTTCACGAAGTTTCGCAGGGGTCTTCACAAGTAGGTTAGAGTGCCCCGAATAGTTAGGGTTTGCGGGAAAACTTTCTGGTTGAGGGGCTTAAGTTAGTTTTCAAGGGAGTTGGGTGCTATACTCTGAACATCAATCTTATTATACCTAAGATCCAAAACAACCAACTTTACATAGGCCTTTAATTCTCGAGTTTTCAGAATACCATTCCAACATCTCTGGTAAGGCCACAACTATCAACTAGTTAATTGAATCGTGGCTTTTGCCCAAGCTAAAGTTATTAATCCACCATCATCTTCTTCGGGCATAAACCCTTTATCATAGCATAATTCAGTCTATCTGATACCCATCGAACCTTTCAGGCACAGTCTCCATTACATTCTATCACAAAAATCGTAGTGGTCCACCAATTATTTCTTGATTAATTTATTCCCCAGATAGGCATATCTCAAATTATCTGACTCCTTCAGGTGTCCTTTTTCCCACGACCATATCATCAAAGCTAAATAAAGCATCCAGCAGTCATGTGATAATTCCATCAAGAATTGCCCCACTTTTAACCAAATTCAGATTTTATCTCAACACTTTTGGGCCTTGATCTATTAATCAAAGATAAAAGATCTTTCCAAGAATAATCCAAACAGAGCGTGACAAGCTCTGAAAACTATTGTCACATAAAATGTCTTGCTACTAGACCAAGTCATATTGATTCCAAGAATCCGATAGACATTCACTTATCCCCCACCAATTATTTCTTTCATACAACGATCTACTCATTTGCTAACTCATCTTGACCCCTTCCTATAATTCTATAAGAATTTAATACAAGGGCCACTTGTGCTAAGAATCACCCTAAACATTCCAACACCGGAGTATTCTTCTTAATTTACTTGCTTCTAACCAATCCAAACATCATTTTATCAGCAAGTGATTCCTAAAAATCCAATAACTTTCACCTTATTTCTAAACCTTAGATCAAGGGTCACGTCTTCTAGTTCCAGATAACCACCAATGGTTGGGGACCACAACTGGTTAGCCCCTAGAGTATTTATCAAATATATAATCCGCGCAAACCCAATTAATTCATCGATCCACTCCAAGTTTTCACTTCTATTCTAAACCCCAAATTTTTGATATTACTAACATCATCCACTAAATTTTGATCTCATCAAGATCCTTTTGGGTTAATACACTTATAATTCAACACCCTTATATCCTCCTGAAGTCTCCTTTCTACCAACTAGTTTTGAGTCGCCCTCTGGCACCTCTTTCTTTTCTTGTTTTCGGAAATCATATCCTTGGGGAAACACTATAAATCTTCATGTGATTTTCTTACTTAGAACTTGAGTAACTCCTACGGTATAGACTTGACTTAAGAAAATTATTATTGTCCTTGATTTGAGTTCTAACAACATTTGCTTCACCCCTGTGGTGAAGGCATCCACCCAGTCCGGGCAAGCTTTCCATTAGTTAGTTGTATAAAATTGTGGAGGTCTTTTATAACATCAAATGCCTTAGTCTTACGAGAAGAATTTGTTAACAAGGTAGCTAGTCTTGTCACCAAACTACTTTTCATATTCCAGAGGCTGAGGTGGACTGGATTATCTGAGGTTCCGTTTATTTGTACATGACACTCAATTGTTTGAGTACACAAAAGTGATTTGTTAACAAGTTCATGAGGCTTGTTACCAAACTACTTCTATATAACACGAACATTAAAATATCACACTATTTCTAGAGAGATTTATAATAGTAGATTCTGATATATGAGTTTCCAAATACTCAAGGATAGTCTGGTATATTAATTACTTCCTTGCCAACTTAAGAAATCTCTCTTCAAAGTCTTCTTGTCGCAGTTCCTCCTTCTTACGGTCTCTGAGCTCGAATCTTCATAGCAACTCTTATACACTCCTTGAGTTCTCCTAGTTACCGATTCTAAATTAGTCTCCTTATGTCCTCGTCTCTTGTCAAGGCTTGCAGTCCTAGAAGATTAGTTGGTACTATCGTGGACTTAAGTCAGATGTTAGTCTAAAGTTAGGTACGACAAGTTAGTGTGGTATTCTTGTAACTTCATAAATTAATTTTTTGCGAGGTAAGGCTCGTGTCTTCACGAGGTTGGCGTAAAATTGTGGTTTCCTTCGAGATCTTGACGTACTTGCTCTAAATGGTGCATCAAGGCCATTATCTGATTTGCCGGTTAGGTTGCAAAAATCTCAGACTATTTGGTTAAAGATTAGGGGTCTTTTGTACCTTCCGGAACTGTCAGTTCTTATCGGAAGATGGTTTAGATGAGAAAAAAAATATTTTCAGAAGGATTTTCCTAGGCGGGTTTACATTTGCAACAAAGTGCAACTATGGCGAAGAGGTCAAAAATGGTTTTGATAGGTGGCAAAAGGAATTTTATAAAAAGAGAATTTTGAGGTTACTTGTGTTGCCGACAAGGCGTGATTGTGAACACACAAGAAAAACAACACACACAGAGAACTCACAACAAACAACACATAAGCAGAGTACTCACAAGCAAGGAGCACACAAACAAACAACACACAAGGTACATTTAGTACCAACGGCGTCTAATATCGGAGTAGGTGGGGTAGCTCAAGTAAAACAATTGAGCTTATCCTATCGATCCTATGGGTCTGGGTCAAACATGGTTGCTGAAATCTTCATTTTATCGCCTTAGTCTTCAACTGGAGAAATTGGGATCGTCGAGGTTGCAACTTGGGTAGAATTGTTGTTGTTGAGCTCACGTCTTCGGAGGTCTCCTGCTTCGTTGATACTGACGGTCTTGGTATTTGCAGATCGAACGCCTTGATGTTAAATGTTGAGTATTCGAGATGGAAGCTTCTTCTTGTAGGTGCTAGCTAATTAGGTCTCACTTGGGTTCATCGTCAAGTATTTTGAACGGGTAAGAGGGATTAGAGAATTCCTTGGAAAATCTTAAATAGAGTGATAAGACTCAGAAATATTTGAGAAGGTGAGAAGAGTGGAAGTTATTTTTGGACTTCCTTAGATAAAAATATGTTTTTGGTAACAATATATTTTTAACAAAATATTTCTTTCCTAACTAACGTCCATGCTAACTAAGGTCTGTTACAGTCAGGATGGCTTTGATACCAAGTCTTGTGGGGACCCCGGACTAGCTGTCCGAAGTACCCTTGTGCCTACAACATCAGCGATCCCGTGATCAGTCTGTCGCTGAGCACAATCAAACTGGTATCAAAAGAACATCCATAAATACCGAAGGAAATTACTTACTTGGTTGAAGCCATAAGCTTCAACAGGTACTTGCAGCGGAAATTACCAAACAACGTGGAGCCCAAGTCATATGCCACAACCCCACAGGCAACTGACTGGGAAGCGCCCTAGTTCGCATTGACGTCATTTAAAACTTCTCCTTCGAACTGCTCCTCTTCAGAATCTGGCTAAGACAATAGCCAGGGACGAAACCAATATGAGTACATTTGAATGTACTCGCAAACTACCCCCGAAATGAACATGCAATAGCATCATTTTTATTATAATAAAACCTTTATTTTGAGAAGACATCTCTATATCTTTGTTGAAAAAGGAAAGAAGGCTTTTAGAACTTTTTCCCATAAATCTATCTTTGTAAGAATTTTCTTTTAAAACTTTTTCCCGAAAATACTTCTTTGTTGAAAAAGGTAAGAAGTCTCTTTAATAAACATTTTCCCCGGAAAACCACCATTTGTTTATTTCTCCAAAACTCCTCCTTTTCCGACCAAAACCATTTCTGGTCAAATCATTTTTCCAACAACCTTTTACCAACCCTTTGGTATAGTTGCATAAAACATTTTCCACTTTCAAGACACAAAACTTTGCACTTCTCGACCATAGCCCCACAGGGTCCTCCTCTTTTCCAGCAATCTCATACCGACTCATCGGTATAGTTGCACATAAACAACATCTCCATTTTCCTTTCAATCTTAAAACATTTCCAAAACTTGCACATGGTCAGAGGACAGCCTCCCAACTGTCCATATCCGAGGACTCGGCTATTCGAATAGTTTTACCCTCTGCAGAGGTAGCACGCTTTTCCCACATCCATCCGGCAACTCATCGTGTCCGCCACGTCTCGCCATACAAGGTGTATGCGAAGTAAGCCGCCGACCATAGCCTGTCCTTTGCTCATGCTAGTATAGGACCCTGCCGCTACGAAACTTTCCAACACACTTAACCCAGCCCGTCGGAATCTAAGTGTGAGGACTCGTAGTTCTGCCCGGCGACCCAAAGGTGGCGTCTTCAATCCTCTTTCTCCAATACACTCATACCGGCCTCCGGTAGACTTCTCTTAAGAGGACCCAGGTTAGGGGTAGGTCACCAAACCATCCCCTCATGGAACGGAGGCATCTCCGTTGTTGAGGCATCCAGTACTAATATGAGCAAACTATATGACTACGCCCTTTCCCATATGTGGGTAAATGTGGTCGCACAGATTATCGGCTGGTCGTCATAGTACAAAGACACAATGTGCATTTTTCATAAACATCTCCATTTTCCATTTCTCCACTTCAACACCGACATCTCGGCATTCCATAACCACACAAGTATTTTCAAAGGAGTTTTGAGTAAACAGTATTTTTCCCATCCTATAGTTTAAAAAGGAAATTCCAGCTAATATCTCCATATAGGGTGTCAAAATAATATACTTATATTTTGGAAAAGGGGTTTTCAAAATCATATCCTTTGTGGCAAACACCACATAAATCACTTATGCTCTTTATAAGTAAAACAAGTGAACCAAAATAGATGTATATAGATGCAAGCTCAGAGAATAGCTTGCCTGATTTCAGCATGATGTTCCTGGACTTCTCCTCATTGATCAAAGAAATAAACTCTCATCGTTCTCCGATAAATCCTTTCCAAATACCACCCCGGTAGCGTTTATCTCTAGCGTCGCAACATGAAAATAAAACAACACGCAATAAGCAAACCTACCACAAGTGGTATACAAACAAGTAATCAACCACAACATAGCACTAATTTAATCAAGCAACAAACTAAGATCTACATTTACAAGGGCATTATACTCACAGGAGTATAACACCAAACACATGCTAAAAACATCGAGCACCCAGACATCTTCTACTAAAGGTACTTAACAACCATTTTCTCTAAACAGGAAATACTTCAGACAAAAGTTAAGTCACCAAATAATTTTGGTAATTTAACTTAAAGACAACCAAGTTTAACAAGCAAGGCAACCTACTAATCACACAAAATAATCTAACTTCAAAACAAACAAGCATAGTAATTTCTAATTACTAGGAGAAGACTATATAGGGAATAAAACTCTAACAAATACATGACTAACAAGTAGTTCCCCTAACATGCTAGTAAAACAAGGAAACATGTCATAACAGTGGATTACCACCACACACATGCTAGGAAACACATTTGTAATAATAAAGTTATAACACAACAACTAATAAAGTCCTAATAAAAATAGGCAGAAAATGCCTAAACCTTATAATTAGCACCACAGTCAATCAGTGACTCCTAAATTCAAACCAAGCTAGGGATATGTTCTCCTATACATATAGAAGACAACCCAATTGGATTTACTCCAAAATTCATTTCACAAAAATCTACAAAAATCACCAAAGTGCTACTGGTGTGTTTACAAGATTGAATAGAACTTTGGTTTTAGGTTTCATTTGCATACAAGACCAACAGATCTGGAAAGGTATCACTTCAGGCTTTCCAGGGAATTTTAGTTTGCAATATTTGGAGTTATAAAACTCTAGATATTAAATATTTAGTGAAAAAGATACTTTTTACAAGTTTTAATCTAGACAACAATTAAAAATATATTTTAGCAAGCAACCAGTTCTACCTGATTAAGAAAACACATAGGAACTCTACAAAATTGGAATCACTCAAATTGCTAGCACAGATCTACCACATTTGAATTAAACCTACACTGCCATTTATACAGGAAATAGAAATAGATATTAGATCTATTGAAGAAAAAAAATGAGTGGGCCAGATCTGAGCAGATTCGGGCCGTGCAGCGCAGCAACCAGCCCAGCCAGCGGCCCACGGGCAAAGCGAACGGGTACGAGGTCGTCTCCTTCCTCGACAACACGCAGGGACGAGCTGGAGCTTCGGGCAGCGAGCAGGCGAGGACGGCGACGGCACTCCGGTGACCCTAAAAAGAAATGGCGATGTCCCGGAGTTAGAACACGAGGAGGGGATCTCAGGGGGACGAGAATGGCGGGGAATGGTGGTCTGTGTGGCTCGCGCACTTGCTCGACATCTCGGCGACGGAGAGGAAGAGGATGCGGATGGTGACGACGACCACGGGCGACCCGCGGCGATTCCTTGCACGGGGACGTAGAGGACGACGAGGCGCGTCTTCTGGTGGTCTCCGATTTGCTTGGGGAGGCTCCATTCGCCGGCGATGTGGCGGCAAAGCTCCGGCTCGGGTTCCGGCCATAGTGAGGAGAAAAGAGAGAGGGAGGGAGCAGGTGGTTGAGTGGTGCTGGAGGGAGGGCAGAGCAGCTTCGGGGGGGCCTCCTTATCTCCACATCGCGGCAGGAGAGCGGGAGAGGGGGGGGGGCCTGGGCGGCGAGCGGCGTCAGACGACACGGCGCCGTGCGGCACTGCTGCTACAGGGTGAGACGATGCTTTTCCAGATAACCCCCTGGACTTCTGTTTCTGTTTGCACTTAGGTCCTTTTCTCCTTTTTCTTTTAATTCCTTTTAGAATCAGTAGCCTTTAGGGATTTATTTGGGGCACTAAATTCATTTCAAATTTTTTGAAATTATTCATGTAGCCTCCCATATACATTTAGAAGTTCCACAAAAATTGGGGTGTCAAAATAAAATGTTTTGAACATCATTTGTTCACAGGGTTTAAATAAGGCATTTTCTTAAATACAATTTTATAATCCTTTAGAAACTTTAAAGCAATTTAAAAATATTATTTTTTTGGAACTCTTGGAACTTCCTTGACAAATATATTAACTTCAAATAGTTTTTGTTTTCATAAGAAAAATATTTGTTTGAATGAAATAGATAGTTAAGTAGGGAAAAATATTTATTATGATCATTTCCTTAACTCATGATCTGAAATTTCATTTGTTGAATAATTTGAGGAGTTTGCTTTAAATTTAAGTCACATTCCAAATTTGGTGTCAAGTGTGTTTTTAACTTAACCCTCAAGTGCATTGGTGTAATTATTCACCCAAGCAAACCAATAAACAAGAATTAACAATCAACACAGTCATAAGTCCAACAAGCAACAATCACTACGAGATCGACATCACTTCCAAGTCCACACAATTCAAACCACAAATCACTCAAGTTCAAACATAGCAATGGGAAGTAAAACACAATCATGAGTAAAACATTTCAAAAAGTTTTTGTTGGTTCTGAAATTTGGGTCTTGTGAAACTAAGTTTTTTCTTAGTTTCTAAATTTGGGATGTGACAAAGCCATTCTTCAAGAAAGCACCAAGAATTGTGTTGTTGACTCAAGAAGAGTATCCTTCCGAGGATTCCGAAGAAGAAGAAGAACCCACTCGTGAGGTGGCCGCTTTGGCTATTGTATCAACTCCATCTCCTTCTCTCTTCGAATCCCCCAATGAGAACCTCTCCATCAACACCGCTCATTGCCTCATGGCTTCCGTCACCGAGGTATCATCTTCTACTCCCAAGACTATGTATGAAATAGATGATAAAACTAGTCTTGTGATTAAGAAAGAACTTGTTGCTTCAGATACTATTGTGGCTAACTTGCAAGGTGAAACTAAGGCATATGTTGAGTCTCTCTTGAGACAACTTGATGCGGCCGAAGAAATCCTTGATGACAAGGGAAAAATTGAGAGAGAGGATTCTCTCACCATAGCATCCTTGAATGCTTCCATAGAATCATTGAATGCTTCTCTTGAAGAAGAGAATGAATATAGAACTTCTCTTGAGGAAAGAATTGAGTCTCTTGATGATAAAAATGATGAAATAATTGCTAAAATCATTAAGGATAGAGACCATGTCTTTGCTAAATATAAAGTGATTAAAAAGGAGAAAGCCGAGTTTGTGGTTGCTAATGCTAGACTCCTTGAGGATGTGGAGAAACTTAACAAGGCTCACAAGGCCTTGGAAAGTACCCACTATCTTCTAGTCAAGTCTCATGAGCAACTTCAAACTCAACTTTCCAAATCTAACTCACCAAGCACCTCTACTCCCTCTTGTGATCATGCAAATGTTATTGAGGAAAATGCTAAGTTGAAGGTTGAGCTTGCCAAGGCCACTAGTCCCAAGGCCTCTATCCCTAAAGGTAAAGAAAAGGTTGTTGCTCAAATTTTTGAGCAAAAGCCACACAAAGGGAAAGAGGGCCTTGGTTATGTGGCCAAGGCAAAGAAGAAGAAGAGCAACACCAATGCCAAGCCCGCACAAGCCAAGACTTCCATTGCGGGTGGTAATGCCACTAGGGGCAAGACCACTCGTAGTGACTTTGCGGGGCATAACAATCCCAACTACATTCTTTATGTTGATTATTATGGGGATGTTTATGCAAAATATGTTGGTCCTTATGATGGTTACATTGCTTATTCTATTTGGGTTCCCAAGACCCTTGTTGCTAACAAAAGAGGACCCATTGAGAAATGGGTACCTAAAACCAAGCAATGATTTCTTGTAGGACTATGCTTCCGGTGGGTCTAAATGGGTGGTTGATAGTGGATGCACTAGTCATATGACCGGAAGCAAGGAGATCATGACGGAGTTGGGACCAAATATAAATCAAGCATCTGTCTCCTATGGTGATAAATCAAAAGCGGAGGTAACGGGTCTCGGCAAGGTGGTAGTTGCAAAGGATATCACCCTTGTAAATGTCATGCTTGTCGAGTCCCTCGGTTACAATCTTATGTCCGTTCGTGCACTTAATAAGATGAATTTTGATGTCCATTTTACTATTGATATGGTGGTACTCTTGAGGAGCAAGACTCTAAAGGTCATGTTCGTTGGGTATGTTGAAAATGAGTTGTTCGTGGTGGACTTTTCGGGGTCTACCAACACTCAAGCAATATGCCTATTCGGAAAGGCCGACTGGGATGGTTGTGGCATCGCCTCTTGTCCCATGTCAACATGAGAACTTTACAAAGTCTTCACAAGGGTGGCCACATTCTTGGACTAAAAGACAATGTTTCTTTTTCTAGAGATCGTCTTTGTAGGGCTTGTGTTGAAGGAAAGATGCATGATTCTCCCCATCCAAGCAAGACCATCATTTCATCAAAGAGGATATTGGAACTTCTTCATGTTGATCTCTTTGGTGCCGTGCCTCAACCAAGTCTTGGTGGGAAGAAATATTGTTTGGTGATTGTTGATGACTATTCAAGATTTACTTGGGTTTATTTCTTCAAGACGAAGGATGAGACCCAACAAGCCGTCATCGACTTTTCCAATATAGTTCAACGCCAATACAATGTCCCTATTTTGGTCATTAGGAGTGATAATGGCTCCGAGTTCAAGAACTACACCTTAAATGAGTTTCTTAGTGAAGAGGGGTTTCGTCATCAATATTCCGCTGCATATACCCCTCAACAAAATGGTGTAGCCGAAAGGAAGAACCGGACTCTCATGGATATGGCAAGGTCTATGTTGGCGGAGTTTATGTCTCCGCTATTCTTATGGGCTGAGGCTATCTCCACGGCGTGTCACTCATCTAACCGGCTATTCTTTCGTGTTGGCAAGAAGTTTACATCTTATGATATGCTCACCGGCAACAAGCCCAATGTCTCCTACTACCGAGTATTTGGTTGTAAGTGTTTCTATAAGAACAAAAGTGTTCGTTTGTCTAAATTTGAATCTAAAGCTTTAGAGGGTGTTTTTGTTGGGTACGGTGCCAAATCTCACACCTATAGAGTCTATGACAAAACCGTTGGGAAAGTCATAGAATCTTGTGATGTGAGGTTCGATGAGAATGACGGCTCCCAAGTGGCGCAATTTCATGTTTGTGATGTAGATAATGAAGAGCCTCAAGATGCTATAAGAAGAACTAGCTGGGTGGCCCGCGCAATTGCGCGGCTAGCACTAAAATAATTTAAACTTAGAGCTCCAAAATATCCTTTCTTCATGAATCATGTTTTTAGAACAATTTATATTAGCGCTTTCAAATTCTTCCACGTTCCTTTCTAGGTGATAAACTTTTTGAACTTGTCGTCAATACAAACCCTAAGTAATCACATTATATAGTATTTCAATTTTTTGTAAGAAGTAGTCGACTCTACCATTTGATACGTATTTTTTCTCAAACTACTTCAATAAATTGTGTTTCACAACTCGTGGACTGATTTTTCCATTTCTAGTAAAATTGAAAAATATCGATGTTGTACCAGTTAGATACATTAGTGACATGGCCTACTATAGAATCATTTAATTTAATATGGTTTATGGTCGAAAGGATACATACCAAGATACATGTGATTTTCTTTCCTAATGGGGTAAATATTATAAGTTTTAAATAAAACATTATTGTGATGAATAAGTTGATGCCATTTATTCCACTTCTTATGTTTTTGTGTGTGTCCTTCTATCATCATGGCTTCAATATTTTTTCCATTGACTGACTTTGTTCGCATATATGTGTGTACATTTTATTTTGGGGTCATACATGATCTTAAAAGTAGCATGAATGTTAGCCTATTTTTTCCACGAATTATCCCACATACTTTGGCATGAATTGTTGTCCGGAGTGTATTTGTTTGTCTAACGGTATTTCGGAAAACTTAGGTCCCGTATTTGAATATAATTACTCAAATTCCGAAAGTTAAAAATATTTTGAGTTGAGTATGTACAATTTACGAAATATTGTACCAACTCCTTTATGAACAGATTTTTTTAAAGATAAGCATTATTCTTTCTTAATTAAAATGGTGTATTTCATTTGGATTTTTAATATAAAATTTCTACGTATTTCCTCTTTATGCTTTCCCATGTTTATGGGAGATCTCGATAACAATAAACATGTATATTAATGTTTAACTAAAGTTACGAACAACTGTCCTACCTTCTTGGAGAAAATATAATTAGAAAGAAAGAAGTAAAAGCTACCTGACATCCTCCCAATAGAATTTACTGAAATTCAACTGCCATGTATTTCACACGCAATTATCCAAATGGGTCCGACTCATGCAAATATGAAGAACCAATGATGTATACAAACAATTGTTGAAGTGTTTTACATGATTTGGTGAGGTAAGCTTTAGTTTTTTTTACCCAGGCATAATGGCAAAGCGGAGGTAGAGGCAACTTTATGTTACCAAAAAGCGGTAGTAGTTTCCATTTAGCCTTGTGAAATTAATGGATTTTTCAGTGCAACATACCAAGCAAAAATGTGATTTTTATGAAATTCAATTGTATCTTTTGTCGATTGATTTTGCAACAAAAGAACATGTATATACACTAACAACCATTCAATTTGTGCACTTACCATAATAACAGAACATCCAATTTATACCCGTAATATGTACATCAATATTTCAGAGACCATTTAATGGCCCTCTTCACCGAATCTTCACTCTACCATCTCGTCCATGTCCTCAGCTTCACCTACCAGATTGTTTCAGATACTCAGGATGCCCTTGATGGTGTAAAATTAGTACCTTCTATCCATCTCCTACAGCTATTCTTGCACGATTTACCACTAATCTTTAGTAAAATATTCTTTATTAAGGATACATCGGCTATTCTTCTTTACAAAATCAGTTTGCAACTACTCATTAATTTGGCAAAAAGGAAAATTTCATTTTATTGACGTACTACTCATCTTGTCCTCGCATGGATGGAGAGGACCTTAGAGATTACCTCGAATCCATCCTCTGCATCGTTGTTGCGCTGTAGTAGGAGAGCTGTTCCGAGGATGTGTTATGTGTTGTTTCAGGGCTCTGTAGCAGCGTTAGTAGGCTGGGGGTGTTGACCTGCTTAGGCTTCCCTAGTTTAAACACCCTTTGGTAGGCTCTTCTTATGACTTGCAATTCATCTAGTAGTATTCTTTTTCTCACATGCGTGCTCTGTCTGTTGAGGAAGCCTTTATTGCCAGAGACGTACCTCGGTATGATCGTCCTTCTATCTTCAGCAATCCACCGAGCAAGTGATTCATCATCCCAAATTCTTGTTTGCCTTGAGTGACGTTGATCTCTATAGTATAGTGTTGCTGCATGCCGCTCTGAATTCTAATGCCCAGAGTGATCATGCCATTATATCTGCCAGTTTTTGTTTGTGTGGATGTTGAACTCATCATAGTCGATGTATCACAGCTCCATGCCTCCAGCAACCGGCATGCATGTCGACGGATCTGTGTCGTGCATAATTTGCCTCTTTGTGGATCGTATTGTTGTTACCTGGCGGAATCATAAAAAATCAGGCGCTGCAGTACGTATTCCATACAGTTCTTTAACACGTCTTCTAACTTAAGAGATGCAAAACTATCGAGGAAACATCTTGGCGCTTGTCACCTTTTTATTCTCCTCACGCATGCATGTGTTGATGCAGACTTGCAGTGAGAGATCGAGTCATGCATCAACAATCAGGCATCAAGTGCAGGGAGAGATCGATTGCTTTGGAAATCAACTATAAGCTGTTTGCTCTTGGCTTTTGCTCGCTGTGGAACTGGTACGGTTCTTTCTTGCATGTACTGATGTACGCTGGGATCTGCTCTTGCTCCCTCTAGAACTGGTTCGGTTGTGCCATGCATATACGGCAGCCATCCATCGCAGTTTGTCCGTCCTTGGCCCATGCTTAACGCTAGTTATGATTATTTCTTCCTCCTCGTCCCGCGTCGAGTATTGCACCCAATAAATTAACCATAGTTATCTCTTTACATCTTCCATGGTAGATCTGCTCCTCGGCTGCATCAATCATCACGGAAAAAAATTGGACTAAAGAAGAATTAGATTGCAAGGAAATTTGGACTCAGGAGCTCACCTAGGATTAGCAAAGGATGCTGACCCGAAGAGTGGGCGCACGATCAAGACTGCGTTCGATTGCTGTGCGATCTTGACATCGGGAAAGGAGCAAACTTAGGTCGCCAATGTCGTGGAAGCGTACATCAGAGTTTGTTTCCACCCTTGTGCTGTCATGAACGGAATCAGCCGGAGACATGTAGGGAGGTCGGGTCGCTGCCAGATTGAAATCGACGCCAAAGAGAAGGCGGCGATTAGGGCCAACACGTACAATCAGATGGAATCCCCGATCAGGTTGGGCGGTATATATGCGTGCTGATTTGCATCGTGATTACAAAGAGCCCTTGAGTAAGACGAACAGGTAAGCGTGTCCACGCGATATACCTATTTGGTGACTACGATGAGATCCACATCTATTAATCTCGACCATTGATATGTTGTAACAGTAAATTGTTTAATCCTGGCCGTTCTTTGTCTTGTGTTTTAATTATATAATAGATGGGCATTGGCTTCCATCGTCCTGTTGAGATTCATTACGAGTCTCCTCAAGCAAGTCCAAGCTCCATTCAAGTGGAGGCCTCTTCATCACAAGTTGAAACGGCGCCTATCATTCAAGCAAATGATGCACCACCCCAAGAACAAGTTCAAGACCCTCCTCATGTTGACCAAGTTGCTATGCAAGAACCAAGTTCTCCTTTTGTTGAAGCTAGCCAAGGTCATGACCAAGATCAACCCTCTCCTTCATTTGTTGAAGATGTGCTTCAAGATGATCAAGGTCAACATTCAGGTCCAGACGGGACTCAAATGATCAAGATGATCAAGTGATACCTCCAAGATGCAATAGAGATATCGAAGCCCGTCATAAAGCAAGAGTTGTAAGAGACTTTGAATTAAAGAGTCACCGTCTAGAAAACATCCTTGGTGACCACAAGAAGGGTGTTACCACAAGAAGGCAATTGGCAAACTTTAGTGAACATCAAGCTCATATTTCCATGGTGGAACCAAAGAAAGTGTTTGAAGCTCTTGAAGATCCGGATTGGTTAGAAGCTATGCATGATGAACTCAATAACTTCAAGCGCAACAAAGTGTGGAATCTAGTTGAGAAGCCAAAAGATTGCTGCAATGTTATAGGCACAAAGTGGATATTCAAGAACAAGCAAGATGAGCATGGAATGGTTGTGAGAAACAAGGCAAGATTGGTTGCACAAGGGTACTCTCAAGTTGAAGGCATTGATTTTGGAGAGACTTATGCACCCGTGGCTCGCTTTGAGTCCATCCGTATCCTTCTTGCATATGCATCACATCATAACTTTAAATTGCAACAAATGGATGTGAAAAGTGCCTTTCTTAATGGTCCTTTAAAGGAGTTGGTATATGTTAAGCAACCACCAGGTTTCGAGGACCCTAAATTCCCTAACCATGTCTACAAGTTTGATAAGGCACTCTATGGTCTCAAACAAGCACCTCGTGCTTGGTATGAGCACCTAAGAGAGCTATTGCTAGACCGTGGATTTGAATTGGGGCAAATCGATCCCACTCTCTTTACTAAGAGGGTCAAAGGGGAGCTTTTCATATGCCAACTTTATGTTGATGATATTATATTTGGCTCATCTAACAAAGCTTTCAATGATGAATTTTCAAAGCTTATGACCGATAGGTTCGAGATGTCTATGATGGGCGAATTGAAGTTCTTTCTCGAATTTGAGATCAAGCAATTGAATGAAGGGACTTTCATCTCTCAAACCAAATATACCCAAGACATGCTCAAGAGGTTCAATATGCACAATGCTAAGGGGAAGCGGTTTCCCATGGACACCAAATGCCATCTTGATCTTAACCCCGACGGTATCGATGTTTGCCAAAAACTTTATCGCTCTATGATTGGTTCTTTGCTTTATCTTTGTGCATCTAGACCCGATATTGTGTTGAGTGTAGGGTGTGTGCAAGGTATCAAGCCGCTCCTAAAGAAAGCCACATGGTGGCGGTCAATAGAATCCTTCGATATTTGATTGATACCCCAAGGTTTGGTTTATGGTACCCAAAGGGCACTAATTTTCTCTTGCCGGTACACGGATTCGGATTGGGCCGGTTGCAAGGATGATAGGAAATCAACTTCCGGGGCATGCCAATTTCTTGGTAGGTCCTTGGTGAGTTGGTCTTCTAAGAAGCAAAATTGCATATCTCTCTCCTCCGCCGAAGCCGAGTATGTGGCGGCCGCTAGTGCATGCACTCAATTGTTATGGATGAGGCAAACTTTAAAGGAATACGGTGTCAATTGTGACAAAGTGCCTCTTTTATGTGACAATGAAAGTGCTATCAAGATTGGCCACAATCCGGTGCAACACTCAAGAACGAAGCATATTGAGATTCGTCATCATTTTATTCGGGATCATATTGCTCGTGGTGATATTGAGCTTGGCTATATTCCAACCAAAGATCAACTTGCCGACATATTCACGAAGCCACTTGATGAAGCATGGAAATAGGGGGAGTGCGGTCCTAATCCATTGGACTATCCCTCCCCCCATTATGCCAATATTAAGAACTCATTTGCCTCTCTATATTCGTTCGATGAATTTTGAGCTTAAAATGACGAGTTGTGGCCGTGAACCCAAGATATATCTTCGCGGTGTCACACCACACACTCATACATGGTGGCCTAGGCCACCGCCCTCCTCCCTATGAGGAGTTGATCTTATTTGGTTTTATTTTGGGTTCCTAGTCTTCGAGTTTTAGGAAGAGTGCTCAAGTTTGGCCCTTCGTATTTGATTCTTGCAAATTTGGGCATACTATTCTTCCCTAGTTACTTGCTCTATCCTAAGCCACAACTCGTATCCCATAAGCCATGTCTTTCTAAAATGCACTTTGTTCGTGTTCCTAGCTATGTGGATGGTCGAAACCGGCGGTAAAAACGGTTTCGGGGCTCTTTTTGAGCCCTAGCTGTTTTTGCCCCAGGCGCCGGTACTACCGGGCCCTCTGGCGGTACTACCGCTGCGCGTGTTTTTCGCAAAACACTGCGCAGCGCGGTACCGCCCGAGCGCCCGCTCAGTATCGGGGGCCAGTACTACCGCTGGATCGAGCGGTAGTACTGTGGGGACCCCGGACTAGCTGTCCGAAATACCCTTGTGCCTACAACATCAGCGATCCCATGATCAGTTTGTCACTGAGCACAATCAAACTAGTATCAAAAGAACCTCCATAAATACCGAAGCATTTACTTACTTGATTGAAGTCATAATCTTCAACAGGTACTTGCAGCGGAAATCATCAGACAACGTGGAGCCCAAGTCATTTGCCATAACCCTACAGGCAGCTGACTGGGAAGCGCCCTAGTTCGCATTGACATCAGTGAAGTCTTCTTCTTCGACTGCTCATCTACAAAATCTGGCTAAGACAATAGCCAGGGACGAAACCAATATGAGTACATTTGAATGTACTCGCAAACTACCCCCGAAATGAGCATGCACCACTCTTCTTATTGTTTAAATAAAACTATGTTTGCTTTGAAGACTCTATATTCTTATTGAAAAAGAGAAGGATAGACTTTTGTTAAATGAAACTTTGTTTTGAAATCTCTATCTTTGTTGAAAAAGGAAAGAAGGCTTTTAGAGCTTTTTCCCATAAATCTGTCTTTGTAAGAAGTCTCTTTTAAAACTTTTTCCCGAAAATAAATCTTTGTTGAAAAAGGTAAGGAGTCCCTTTTTAAATGTTTTCCCGAAAATACATCACCAGGTTTTATTTCCCCAAAACTCCTCCTTTTCCCGACCATGGCCCGTCATGGTCAAATCATTTTCCAACAACCTCATACTAGCCCTTCGGTAGAGTTGCATAAACATTTCAACTTCATTTTTGAAACACAAAACTTTGCTCGTCTCGACCATAGCCCGTCATGGTCAAATCAGTCTCCAGCAACCTCATACCAGCCCGTCGGTATAGTTGCAGATACAACACATCTCCATTTTAGTTTCAATCCTCAAAACTTTTCAAAACTTGCACATGGTCTTAGGACAGCCTCCCAACTGTCCATATCCGAGGACTCGGCTATTCGAATAGTTTTTACACTCTGCAGAGGTAGCACGCTTTTCCCACACCCATCCGGTAACTCATCGTGTCAGCCACGTCCCGCCATACAAGGTGTATGCGAAGTTGAGTCACCGACCGTAGCCTGTCCTTTGCTCATGCTAGTATAGGACCCTGCCGCTATGACACTTTCCATCCACACTTAACCCAGCCCGTCGGAATCTAAGTGCGAGGACTCATAGTTCTGCCGGCGACCCAAAGGTGGCGTCTTCAATCCCCTTTCTCCAATACACTCATACCGGTCTCCGGTAGACTTCTCTTAAGAGGACCCAGGTCAGGGGTAGGTCACCAAACCATCCCCTCATGGAACGGAGTCATCTCCGTTGTTGAGGCATCCCATACTAATATGAGAAAATTATATGACTACGCCCTTTCCCATATGTGGGTAAATGTGGTCGCACAGGGTAACGGCTGGTCGTCATAGTACTAGGACACAATGTGCATTTTTCATAAACATCTCCATTCTCCATTTCTTCAATTCCACACCGACATCTCGGCATCCCACAATCCATACAAGTATTTTCAAAGGAGTTTTGAGTAAACAATATTTTTCCCATCCTATTGTTTGAAAAAGAATTTCCATCTAATATCTCCATATAGGGTGTCAAAATAATATACTTGTATTTAAAAAAGGTTTTCAAAATCATAGCTTTAGTGCCAAACACCACATAAATCACTTATGCTCTTTATAAGTAAAACATGTAAATCAAAATAGATGTATATAGATGCAAGCTCAGAGAGTAGCTTGCCTGATTCCAGCATAATGTTCCTGGACTTCTTCTCACCGATCAAGAAATAAACTCCGATCCCTCTTCAATAAATCCTTTCCAAAGACCACTCCGGTAGCGTCAATATCTAGCGTCGCAAACAGGGAAATAAACAACACTCAATACACCAATCAAAATCACAAGTGATACACAAACAAGTAACAAACTACAAGCATCAAACTAATCATTCAAACAACAAACTAGGGCCTACACTTGCGAGGGCATTATACTAATCAGTAGTCTAACACTTATACACAAGCTAGGACCATCGATCCCAAAACTATCTTAGGCAAGGATTAACAACATGCATCTTTCTTTAAACAGGAAATACTTCAGACAAAAGCTAAGCCACCAATTATCCTCTGTAATGCAAAATATTTTACCAAGCTAAGGTAGAGACATTAACAAGATACTCAAGCTAGTACTCAACTTAAAGACAATCAAGTTCATCAAGCAATGCAACATATTACTTGCACAAACAAGTTTGGCAACCACACCACTAGACATCAATCACCACAAGCTTAACAATTAACTAACAAGTGATTAACCAAATATGCAAAACAACTCATACCACTAGCACCAACACAACAGAGCACAAACATATTTCTAATTAAAGATAAATAATAAACATTTTTCCTATTGCAGAGACTACTACAAACACACAATAATTCACCCAACACTCTCTGCAAGTCAAAACTTTTAACCAAGCTAGGGCATGATAAAGGGCAATACTAGGAACCTAGCAAAATTGGATTTGCTCCAAAAATCATTTAACAAAAATTTACAAAAATCACCAAAGTGCTCTCTGGTGGTTTTAGTAAAAACATTAGAACTTCTTGTCGGAGAATGACTCCCGCGAAACAGGGGCAGTCACACTCGCGAAGAGAGTTCGTGTAAGGGGCTGAACACGACGTCAATCAACCCTCATCCGGCGCGGCGACGCTGCTCGTCGTGCCTGAGGAGGGACATCACGGCAGAGAGAGACACGGCGCGTACCCAGGTTCACGGCCCTCTTGTGGAGGTAAAACCGCTACGTCCTGCCTGTCTGTATTGCTGCTTGTAGAGGTTACAGTACAGCGTGCTTGCCGAGGGCACAGTTGTGGCAATGGCGTGTACAAGGGGAGGGAAACTACTGTCTTCTTCTCCCTTGCGCGCAAGTAGCTAGACTAGGAGTAAAATGTGTTCGATCCCTCTTAGGGTGGTGCACCAGCTCCTTTTATAGGGCCCCGGGCCTCCTCCCTGTCCTTGTGCAGCGGAGGGGCTACCACATGGCGACAACGGTCGGGAGCACGGTGCACCGCTGCTTGGGCGTCCATGAGCGCGGTCCATGGGCACAAAAGCTGAGGCCGCCGTCCATCCAGGACGGCCAGCTGCTGCCGCAGAGGAGCGGGGGAGTCCCCACGGTGACGTCGCGTTTGGCGCGTAGCGCCGGCCTGCTCCCTTATCACCAAAGAGGAAAGCTTGGTGGTCTGCGCCGTTGCCCCTGCTTTGTTGACTCCTTTATCACCAAAGTGGGACTGTAGCTCCGTCGTCACCCTGCGCAGAGGCGCGGTCACTCTGCGGCCGCTGCGGAAGCCATGTGCGCTCCGCAGAGCTTGCTTTACAGTGAAGGAACCCTCGCGTGGGCGGGAACGCCCTGTGGAGGATTCTGCGTTGACTTCCCTTCAGGGAAAGCTTCCTTGGAGAGGGGCAGCGGAGTAGAGGCTCCACAGGCCCTAGCTGCCTCCTCAGGCCTCCGCGAGGCGATTCTGCCCCGCGGGCTCCCCAGGCTTGCAGACCTGGTCCTTAGCGAGATTCACTCGCCGAGTGTTGAGGGTTATAGAGGCCTGGCCCAGTACACCCTGGTTCTTACTGGGCTGACAGTAGCCCCCGGGCCCATGACGGGCACGACGCGGTCCAGGGGGCGCAGGCGAAGCGTCATGGGCCCAAAGTGTCCGGCCGGCCCGAGACACGTGGCGAGCGGTTGGTGCGTCTCGGCTTCTCCGGAGGAGGTGGGCGTCGTGGCGGGACCCACGACGCCTCGGAAACCGCCTGAGGTGATATAAAGGCTGCCGCGGCTGTGCCGGCAGCAGTTCCGCCGCATTTACGCCCTTTCCTTCTTGCATACACCTCCGGTGCTCCACTGCTCCGGCGATTTCCGTTCTTCTCCGAGCTTTTCCGCCGCCCTTCCTTCGCGAGCCATGGGCCCCAAGAAGGCAAGGCGGTGATGGTGGAGGCCTCCGCTGAAGCGCAGCGGGAGGAGGAGCTTGCGCCGGCTCTCATCGGCACTCGCGTCTCCACAGCGGAGGCGCTGGATAGGCTGAAGGTCCTCGTCGCCGGGAGGAATAATGAGCATGGCGCCAGCGGCGTCAAGGCGGCGCGCTTCGGCAAGCTGGCGGCGGGGTGGTACCCATTTTCGTCCACACGCTGTTCGCCGGCTTGGTGCCGCCGTTCTCTCCCTTCCTTGCGGAGGTGCTGGCTTTCTATCAGATCCAGCTCCTGCACCTCCACCCGAACTCCATCCTGATTCTCGCCATCTTCGCCTATCTCTGCGAGGCGTATCTGGGAGTGATGCCTTCCGTGGCCTTCTTCCGGAGCTTCTACGCGCTCCGCAACACGGCGCCCGGCGAGCGGTCTGGGTGCGTGTCCTTCCGCATCGCAGACGGGATGGGCGCCGTCTACATCCCCATGTCGTGGGATGGCGACAAGGCCGTTACGAGGGTGACGAAGAAGGTGGAGGACTTCCGCCAGAAGTGGGTCTCGTCGACGCCAAGGAGCGGAATGCCTTCTTCGATGAGCCTGAGGCGCCGCCGCTGAAGAACTCAAATTGGTCCAGCGAGAAGTTCCAGCACCAGAAGATTGCCCACTTGGTCTCGCGCATGAAGCTCGTCCGCGAGGCTGGCCTCACGGGGCAGATGGTCGCTGAGGACTTCGTGAGGCGGCGCATCGCTCCCCTCCAGGCGCACACGAAGCCGGTGTGGATGTACTCCGGCCCGGCAGATCCAATGCGCTTGCACCTCAGCGCCCACGCGCCAGACGACGTCGCCTCCATCTTAGGCACGCTCTTCATCGCCCCGGAGATCCCTGTTCCGGGCACTGAGCACCTGAGGCCCCTCCACCAGCTCACTCCAAAGAAGCGCCTCGCAGTTCTGGAGATGATGCCGACGTTCACGCCAGAGGGCTTGGAGGGAGAAGAGGCGAAGGGGGCTGCGGCGCCTGTGGTGGAGGAAGACTTGTTTGGCGAGTCCTCTGCTGCTTCAGACGCCGAAGCTGACGCCGCCACAGGAGGAGTCAACCCCTCGTCAGGGGAGGCGAGCTCTTCAAAGCAGGCGGCCCCTGAGGAGGAGATCCTGGAGATATCGTCCGATGTGGACGAGGATTTTGTGGTGGCCCCGTCACGACGGGCCACAGAAGAAGAAGACGAAGACGGAGAGATAGCGGCCCGGAGGCCGCGGCAAAGCGGTGCGAGCCCGCACCAAGGCCATCCACGACAGGGCCGCCAGAAGCCTGGAGAGCACTCCTCTTAAGAGGAAAGCTGAGGCGGCCCCTGAGGAGCCCAGCGCTGGAGCCTCATCAGGCCTGGCGCTCTGCCAACAAGGTGTGGGTGGACACCCGCGCCAAGCCATCTGGGTGAGTACTGTTTCTTCTTGACTCGTTCTTGCTTATCGAGAGTTCTTGCCTTTCTCGAGGATCTCACTGTCTTGATTATCAGGGGTCTGGTTCATGCGAAGCGCCGCCGACTCCGCAAGGCTGCGGACGTGCGGCGCGCGCTACGCCCGTTGTTGAGGGGCCTACGCGCCCCTTGGAGAAGAGACTGAGGAGCCCGTGGTGACAGTCACCACGGGCCGGCTGTTGACGAGGCCATGAGGCCTGTGGGGGAGACGCCCCTTGAAGAAGCAACTGCCTCGCCACCTCCTGCCGAGAGTCAGATTGAGGAGGCGGTGAAGGCTCCGTCGCCGCCGCGCCCTGATGCTCCACTGGAGCCCCCAGAGACACCCGCCGTGGAGACGGCGGGGACCAGCACACAGGCGCCGGGAGGCGCCGACGCGAGATGGAGGAGGGAACTCCTCCGCCGCCCCCTCCAAATTCCGAGCCTGAGGGGGAGGCCACTTCTTCTGAGGCCGCAGCAGGCGAGGCTGCGGTTGAGCCACTGGTGGCTAGGCCTCCCTCGCCAGCCCCCGAGGCCCACGAGGAGGTCGTCGTGGAGAACAACGACGCACAAGACGGTGGGGGCCCGCTCCTGTGGCCCCGTGTTGACCCTGGTCCAAGCACTGTGCTTTCAGCACCAGAGGCTGGCGCTGGGGTGGAGGACGCTGCGCCACGTGAGGGCTCTTGGGCCTTGGTCTTGAGCGACCGGAGCCGGAGCAGCGCGTGCCGCCAAGCTGCCCTCCGTTTGGTGAGGGGCACCCTAGACGGGCTAGAAACCCAACTTGCCCTTGAGGAGGCGGAGCTTGGCAGGAGGTACGACGCCCTTGCTGCTGACTGGGCCCGCTTCTTCGAAGTCAGGCGGCGGAGTGGCCCTGACGACCAAGCTCTTCAGGCGCAGCGCGACGAGGCGACGCGGCAGGCCCAGGAGATCCGCGAGAACGCGGAGCGCGAGGCGCAAGGGCCTTGGCGCCGGTCCAGGCGGAACGCAAGGCGGCTGCAGAGGATCGGGAGGCGGCTGTGGCGGAGCGCCAGGCTGCAGCCTCCGACCGAGCGGCTATCGAGACCTCCCTCGCCGACCAGCGCAAGGAGCTGGCCAGCCGCGAGGAGAAGATAATTGCTGAAGCTGAGGTGGTGAGGAAGTCTCTGGAGCAGCATCGTCTGTCGCTGGAGGCTCGCGAGCAGGCCATGACGACACGCGAAGCTGAGGTGCTCAAGCGTGAGGAGAAACTGGAGCAGGCGGAAACAGACATGAACAGAGAACGTGAGGCCTTGGAGTCCCGCGAGAGCAGCTTGGCTGAGGCCATGGGCAAGCACGACAAGGAGGTGGAGCGGCACCGGGAGCTTGTGGAGAAGGCCAACCAAAGCTTGCCGAGAAGAAAAAGGAGGCGGAGGCGGAGGCCCTCACCAAGCAAAAAGAGTACCGCACTGCTGTCACACAGGCCGTCTCCCGGGAGTATGCTGGGAAGTTCAAGAAGCAGGAGGACGGCTTCCAGAAAAAGCGCAGAGAGCTCGGCAAGCGCATTCGCCAGCTGGAGGAGTGGAACGCCAACTTGAAATCCTCGCTGAAGCGCGCCAAGGACGCTAATCTCCGCACGGAACAGGCCCTCGAGCGCTCGGAGCAGGACCTCACAGCCCTGATGGCAGACATGCAGGAGCTGAATGCGCAGGTGGCCCCTGTTGTGGAGAGGGTCGAGGAGGCTGAGCAGAGCGCGGTGGCGGCACGGGTCTTGACGCAGCAGCGGGAGCGTATGTTCCGATCTTTGGTGACGCGCGGGAACGCTCTTGCTGCGAAGCTGGGGGTGGATGCTCCTGCCGTCCCCGTCCACGGGAACGCCGACGTCGCCACGTATCTGACCTACTTCGACCAGCTCTTCTCCGTCCTTGAGGGCCCTGTAACATCCCAAATTTATAACCAGAGTAAACAAGACCCAAATTTCAGAACCAACAAAAACTTTTGAATTATTTCACAACTGATTGTGTTTTTCCCTTATTTTGTTCTGGTTGACCTTGTGTAACTTGGTGTTTGTGATTGTTGACTTGTGTTTGTCAACTCAAGAACCCAACCTAGGTAAAAATATATTTACAACACTGGTGACCATGTTATGACAAGAATATATTCCATATGTCTTTCCCATTCTTATGTTGGCCAAAAGTTTATTTCAACAAATGATTTGGTTCTAGCAACAAATAAAATACCCTTTAAATTGAGGCAGTGAAAGTATTTCCAAAATTTCATGTTTATAAAATATGGAGAACTGTCTGTGATCTCCTATCCTTTCTTCAACCTTGACAAATTCAAAATTCCTATCTTTATAAACCCCAATGTTTCAACTCTGTTTAAAAGAAATACTAGTGGGAAATATATTACCTCACATATTCCCCTTTTCAAATCTTTTTGAAAACTATTAAGTTATGGGTTGATATATCCCTTAAACAACCTCTGTCATAATTGAGTGTGACCATTTTTACAAAATAGCATTGTTAGTTATGGAAAAAGGTGTGTGATTTATCCTTGTAGTTTGAAGTGTGTGGTCTTGTTTGAGTTGTGGATATTGTTGTGTTGTAGGTATTTTGGTGCTATTGCTATTGCTGTGATTTTGCTGTTGTGTGTGATTTTCTGGTGAGGATAATTCCTCAGTGGGGTTATTACAAAATTAGGACACCCTTGGCCACCAAATTTGGAGTGTGACTTGAAGAGGAACACATCCTCTACAATTATGCACCCCAAGTTAAACTCCTAAAACCTAGGGAGATGATTTCAATAAAACTCCCTCTTTACCTATTCCTCTATTTTTATGAAAACCAATATACTTTCTTTATCAAAATTCTAGAAAGGGAGATGAAATGATACTTCTCTCCATTTCATATCACTCCCTCCTCTAGTAAACCTACTTGTTGATTTAAAAACAAACCCCTCCCTTCTTTTAAAGAAATGAAGGTCATGAGTTAAAATGATCTTCATAAATAAATTCCCTCCCATTTTCTCTATTTCCTCAAAACAAATGTTTTCTCTATGAAAATAAAACTTATTTGAAGATATCATATTTGTCAAGAAAGCTCCAAAGGTTCTACAAACTATTTTACCACTGGTTTTAAATATTAAAGGAGTCTCAAATTATTAATTTCCAAAAATGGTTTATTTAAATCCTATGAACAAAAATGGAGCAAAACATTTTATTTTGTAAAACCAATTTTTGTGGAGCTTCCTCATATATAGGGGAGGCTACATGAATTTTCTCTAATTTTTGTAAAGTGTTTAAACCCCTCAAATAAATTCTGGAAACCCTACTGATTTCAAAAAGGAAATAAAGGATTTTAGCCGAGGACCTATCCGTGAGAGGAAAAAAGAGTTTAGGGGGCGTTTTGCAAAAACTCCGTTGACCTCTGTGCCCGGCACGACGCCGTGCTTCCCACGCCGGCGATGCCGTGGTCGCCGCTCGCCGTGCTCACCCGTGGCTCTCGCCTGACGCACGCCACGCCCTGAAGGAAACGAAGAAGCACCGCACGCTGCCTCCTCTGCTCCCCCTTGTCACTTCCCCTCTGCTGCGGCAACGCGGCACGGCACGGCCGCCGTGTTGCGCACCCGTCGATGCCGTGCTCTCCTCTTCGTCAACGCCGTGGCCCCGTCCCTCCTTGCTGAGGAGGAGATGATAAGAAGCCGCGCACCCCTCTGCTCCCTCACCCCCTCACTCATTTCCCCCACTCCCTCCCCTCTCGCTCTCGTTTCTCCTCCAGGGCCGAAAACCCCTCCGAGTTCGCACCGTTGTTGCCGTCGCTCTAGCCACCGTAGAGCACCACCGAGTGCGGCAAAAGGTTTGCCTCGTCGTCCTCTCCATCCTCGTCTGAGGAATCGCACTGGGAGTCTGCGAATTGAGCTGGACACCTCCATCCCCTTCTTCTCCGGCCGCGGACATGCGAGCAAGCTCGCGGTGGGAACAGGCCACCTTTCTCCGCCATTTTCGTGCACACGTGCTCCCCTTGCCGTGTTTTTCTCATGGACATCCCCATTTCTTCTCAGGTCGTCGGAGCCGCCGTAGCCAGCATCGCCGTGCTCCGGCAGCGCCGCGTCCGCGCCCTGCTCGTGTCGAGGAAGAAGGAAGCGGCCCGTACCGCTTCGTTCAAGCTCGTGGGCCGCGAGCTGGGTTTCTTCCCGCACGACACGGCCCAAATCCAGCAGATCCAGCCCGTTCTTCTTTTTTTTTCAGGTTGCTTATCCTTTTACTTCTAGAACTGTTTCTGGACCTTTAGTTTAAATAGTTTCAAAATAGTTTAAGTGCTTTGTTGACCAAACCAAAAATCAGGGAGGTACCTTAGCATTTTCCCAGCCAGATCCAAGTGGTAGAAACACTTTTGGATGAGTAGTTTTGGAGAAATTAAATGTGAGCCAGAACTACTACTTTTTACCAAAAACTCAATAGCTATTTTTCTATGATAGCTATTGATGCAAACTCAACTGTTTTGGAAAGGTCTGAGTGATACCTAGCAGTAGAAATTTGCCTCTCATGCAAATGAGCTTCCTAAATAAAATGGCATCCACTTTGGTAAATGACCAGAGAGCCATTTAGGGTTTTTTGTAAATTATTTGGTGATGATTTTTGGTGTGAATCCACTTGTGTGAGCTTCTGTATGATTAGGAGTACCTAATCCTAGCTTGGTGTGATTTTTAGAGCTATAGTTTATTTTAGGTGTAAATAACTAGGTGGTATGCTTTTCTGCCAATGAATGTTTATAGTTTTATTTAGCTATATAGGGTGTGCTAGTATCTCTTTTGTGTTTTCTAGCATGTATAAGTGTGATACTAATTACTAGGAGTGTGTTAGCTCGGTATCTTAGCACTTTGGAAAAAGTTTAGTATTGCATTTAGTCATCTAGAGCTAATAGTACTAGGGTAGTATTCTCATAGATTTTCCTAGTTAATAGGACTTGTTTTAGTAGAAGTTCCTTAGTGTGACAATATTTTAGTTAGCATTGCTAGATCATCAGTAGCATGCCATATTGCTACTAGTTTGATCACATGCTAGGAAGAAGTTAGTGTTACTGGTTTTCATTAGGGAATAATATCCCTAGTGTGGGTATTTCCTAGGATTTCCTAACTTTCAGAAATTGTTTGCAAATAAAATCATTTGTGTGCATGAATTTCAAAATTTGTGTTGAACATCAGTAGCTTTTCTTAGCTACTGATATCGTAGCATGTCATCCCTTACGGCCTATTGCTTGGCCCTAGCTTGTGTAGAGGTGTTAGACCATTGGTTTGTAAGAGACCCTTGTAAGCGTAGACCCTAGTCTGTTTCTTAAACAATTAGTTTGATGCTTGTGGATGTTATTTGTCTGTGCAACACTTGTGGTTTCGTTTGGTGTATTAAGTGTTATGTTTCCCTGTTTGCGACGCTAGATAATACCGATACCGGAGTGATCTCTGGAGAGGAACTATTGAAGAAGGATGGGAGTTTATTTCTTTAATCAGTAAGAAGAAGACCAAGGACGTTATGCTGAAGCCAGGCAAGCTACTTCACTGAGCTTGCATCTATATACCTCTATTTTGATTTACCTGTTTTACTATAAGTAGCATAAATGAATTATGTGGTGTTTGCCACGAAAGCTATGATTTTGAAAACCCTTTTCCAAATTACAAGTATTTTATTAAGACACCCGATATAGAGGTGTCAGTGGTATACAATGATTTCGAAAGGAATTTGTTTACTCCAAAACCTTCTGTGAAAAATCTTTTTGGTGGGATTACGAACCACCCAAGTTTTGGTTAAAAGTATTTTGCTAAGAAAATTGGAAATGATCGTGAAAACCTTTTCAAAAAGTTTATGAAAAACTATTTTGTCACTCTATGTAGAGATATCAGTTGTTTATAGAAAATTATAGGATGGGAAAAACATTGTTTATTCAAAACTCCTTTGAAAATCCCTGGATGAATTATGGTATACCGGGATGTCGGTATGGAAGTGGAGAAGTGAAGTGTGGTGATGTTTATGGAAAATGCACATTGTGTCTTTGTACCATGACTACCAGCCGATAACCTGTGCGACCACATTTACCCACATATGGGCAAGGGCGTAGTCATATAATTTGCTCGTGTTAGTACTGGATACCTCAATAACGAGGATGACCTCGTTCCATGAGGGGATGGTCTGAGGACCTACCCCCTGACCTGGGTCCTCTTCATTGAAGTCTACCGGAAGCCGGTATGAACATGTCGGAGGAAGAGGATTGAAGGGCTCCCTTGGGTCCGCCGGACAGAACTACGAGTCCTCACACTTAGTTTCTGAGGATTTGAGTGTCGATGGAAAGTGTCGTAAAGGCAGGGTCCTATACTAGCATGAGCAAAGGACAGACTATGGCCGGGAACTCAACTTCGCATACCTCTGGTATGGCGGGACGTGGCTGACACGATGAGTGACCGGATGGGTGTGGGAAAAGCGTGCTACCTCTGCAGAGGGTAAAACTATTCGAATAGCCGAGTCCTCGGATATGGACAGTTGGGAGGCTGTCCCAAGACCATGTGCAAGTTTTACAAAGTTTTGAGTTTGAAAGGAAAATGAGGTGGAGATTGTTTTATGCAACTGTACCAATGAGTTGGTATGAGGTTGCTGGAAAATGAGTGACCCTGAAGGGGCTATGTTCGGAAAAGGAGAAGTTTTGGAGAGAGGGACAAGATGGTGATCTTCGAGGAAAAGTTTTAAAAGAGATTTCTTGCCTTTTTAAACAAAGGTTTATTTTCGAGAAAAATGTTTAAAAAGACTTCTTACCTTTTTCAACAAAGATAGCGAGAAAACGACTTTCCAAAATGTTTTACCTTCAACAAGATTAAAAATCTACTCTTCCCTTTTTCAATAAAGGTATAGAGATGTTTTTCTAAAAATAAAGGTTTTATGAAAGATTATCAAAACTAGTGCATGCTCAAGTTGGGGTAGTTTGCGAGTACAATCAAATGTACTCATATTGGTTTCGTCCCTGGCTATTGTCTTAGCCAGATTTTAAGGAGGAGCAGTTCGAAGAAGAGGAGTTCACTGGCGTCTTTGCGAACTAGGGCGCTTCCCAGTCAGCTGCCTGTAGGGTTAAGGCGAATGACTTGGGCTCCACGTTGTTTGGTGATTTCCGCTGCAAGTTCCTGTTGAAGCTTATGACTTCAATCACGTAAGTACATTTATCCGGTATTTGTGGGTGTTCTGTGATACCAACTCTAGTTATGTGCAACAACACACTGATCATGGGATTGTTGCAGGAAGCATAACGAGTATCTCGGATAATTAATCCGGGGTCCTCACAGACTTGGTATCAGAGCCATCCTGACTGTAACAGACCTTAGTTAGCATGGACGTTAGTTATGAAGGAAAATATTTTGCTAAAAATATATTAATACCAAAAATATATCTTTATCTAGGGAAGTCCAAAAATGACTCCCACTCTTCTCAATCTTCTCAAATATTTCCGAGTCTTACCCTTCTATTTTAAGATTTTCCAAGAATTTTTCTACTCCTTGTACCTGTTCAAAATACTTGACGATGAACCCAAAGGAGGCCTAATTAGCTAACACCTACGAGAGGAAGCCCCCATTTTGAAGGTTCAACATTCAAGGTGGTTGATCTACAAATGCCAATCTCATCGATATCAACAAAGCAAGAGACTTCTGAAGACTTTCATTCAACGTCAACCATTCTACTCCAGTGGCAACCCCAATCCCAAGTATACCAGCTGAAGCCCGAGGTGATGAAATGGAGACTTCGTCAACTAATTATAACCAAGGCCCCTAGGGAACTTTAGTATACTACCCACTATCACGAGTATTAGGCGTACACCGATACCACATATACCTTGTGTGTTTATTGTTTGTTTGTGACGTTCCCCTACAGTGAGTCAACGGATTTGACCCATCCCTGCCTAACCGGCATGGCCAGGCGTCAGTTCACAGTAGAGTACAGTAAGACTTGTCCCCACTACCTGAGAGACGCTCACCAGGTTCTTCCAATAGAAAGGAGCCGACACAACCTAGCCTATATAAGGTCCCGTTCCATCTGCCATCTATATCCACCCTCACTCACCGTCCATAGCAACCCAACTCCCCTGAGGCAGGAATCCCGTGTTCTTATCCTTTCTCCCGAGCCAAAGCCACCCAATGGCAAACCCCAGGGTCATTCTGGAAACCACTGCCGAAGATCATGGCGGGTTTCCACTGATGCTTTGGAAGGCCGTCTGCCATATTCTTGCTAACCCTGCTCGCCCCCGATATGTGGTGTTAGAGAACTCCCTCCCGCCTGCTGGGCGTGAATTCCAAGTCGACGTGCACATCAACTCGTGTCCGTTGGGCACAGGTCAGGCCTACTTGATCCATGGTAGGAGCATGCCTACTCTAGATCAAGCCCTCCAGGTAGCAGCCTGGGAAGGCCTTGTCCGTCTCCGGTATGCAGAACCGGCGATGGCGCAGAGTCGAGCTTTCCAACTTCTTCCCGTCACTCCTCCGCTTGGAGTGGAGCCTGCTCAAATTCCCATCGGTAGGGAAGTCGACCCTGCCGTAATCACCCTGGTTACTTACGGAGCCTCAATGACAAGATTTTTCCACTCCCTGATGGCGGAACTCATAATTACAAGGCGCCACCTTGGTCGAGCCCACCTGGAACTAAGTCGAGCGAGGAACCTACCCACCTCCCACCGTGGGCAAGCTCAGGAAGCAAGACAGTCGATCCTAGATGATTTGCTGGACCATAGTGTTGATGCATCTGTGACGCAAGCCCTAGCCCGAGTTCAGCAGCCACCCCAGGAGCAAGGTGTAGTCTCCGAAGGCGTGTCTGTAGTTCCCTACCCCGTGGAAGATGGAGATGTGGACACCACTCTTTGTCTCGGCCGCGCTTCACCGACTCCTAGAACCTCTTAGGCAGAATAGACCCCAGGTTCAGTCAGCCTGACCAGCGCTTGTATGTTTGTGCGTATGGAGCAACAAAGTTGTTAGCCTGTTGTTTGTTTTCTCGTGTTTCTTGTAATGCAAAGTTGTTGTCTGTTCCCTGGCTGATGTCAGTTCAGCCGAAATAAAAACTTGGTGTTCTTATCCTCTTGTTAACCACTTGGTTGACACCTGATGGTATGGCATGCTCTTTCTTCCGTTAAAGGTTTTAAAAGAAACAACAGATCACTTAAACCAGGAACCGTATATGTGACCCCAGACGCATATACCCCCTGTGAATTAATACAGACTTTTGAATGGGACTATTTTGTAGTATGCAAGTTATGTTGTGTGTGGTCTCCTACATGCCTTCTTCGCAAGGTTCCTCACCCAATATGAACCTTGTGTGCTTCGCATGTTACAGAAAGGGCCTGAGCCCTCCACGAGATATAACTCTCACAAGCCGTAGAATGCTTGCTGAGTGTCAATGCTCGCTGGAACACAGAAGGATTTCTTGTAGGGTGTTTTTAGTTGTCGTGTTCAGCCTATATGGTTGAAATGTGTGCTGCCACTGCAAATGATTGAGACCATATAATGCAGTGTTATTTTCCCTTAAAAATATATATATTTCTCACCAAAGCAAGGTTACTCTAGTACCTCTGCATCCTATCTGTGCTGCAAGACCAGAGTCATGACAACCCAGAAGATTTCGACAATGCAAATCTTGTCCCAGGTCATCAGCAAAGACAAGATCAATACAACTACGGAGTGCAGTACAGAAGCGAGAATTTCAGAAAAACAAACAGAGGATACAGACTCTACTCCTACGAAGAACACTGCCAGTACTCAGAAACGGCACCCCAGAGATTCCTACTCCCTCTCGAGCTCCATGACGCCACCAGAGGATGAGCCTGGCTCACTCAGAGCCGAGTCGCGCGCCGCCCGACGGCGGCAGACGGCTCGAGCGGCCTGCTCACCTCCAGCCGGAAGATCTGCCACCTCCTCCACCGGCGCTGCAACTTGCTCCTCCACCGCCACAAGCCCCTCCGCCGCATCTGGCTCCTCCGGCGCAGCAGGCGCCACTGTCGCAGCACCAGCCCCCGCGCCAGACCGCCAATGGCACAAGGCCACGGCTAGGAGCACCACTACCGCGAACAGCAGGCTGAACACCGTCGAAATCAAGAACACGAAGAGCACGAAGACGAAGCAGCCCTCGAGGAAGCCCGCATCCTCCATCGCATCAACATAGGCTCTGAAGAAATCGGTAATAAAGCCCATGGTGACGACGCGATAGAAGAAATGTTTTCTGAGGTCGCTAGTTTATAAACCGAGCTCGGACGCCGCTCCTCGACACCGCACTGCGCGGGAAAGTGGAGGAATCGCGAGCCGTACTCGCCTTAATGGCGCGAAACCACCTAGGCATCGTGTCCCCAAAGCCGTGTCTGCCGCTGCATCGACGGACAGCACGCGCAGCAGTACCGCGGGTGAGTGCTCTGCGCACTGAAAACGGAGCGAGTGCGGAACCAGGACGAGCGAGGAAGAAGAAGAGAAGAAAAGGAGGAGAGACCGCCAGGTGGGCCCCGGCCCCACATGCCAGTGAGTCAGCAGTTAAACCCCCGTGTCCCTCTATCCTTTATCCCTCGCTTTTCCTGTAAAAACCCCTGCAAAGATAATTTCCTCGGATAAACCAAACCCACTGTGTCCATAAGCCAATTATTGGTGGCACAGCTAGGGGTATTTTGAAGAAAAACCCTGTTGTTTTTCAAAACCCGTGTATACACGAAAGTGAATATACAGCTTTTCTAAAATAAAAAAAATTTGCCCTCGTATCTCCCCTGTACCCCTGGGCAAATCTCGAGGACGAGATTTATTCTTAAGGGGGGAAGGATCTGTAACATCCCAAATTTATAACCAGAGTAAACAAGACCCAAATTTCAGAACCAACAAAAACTTTTGAATTATTTCACAACTGATTGTGTTTTTCCCTTATTTTGTTCTGGTTGACCTTGTGTAACTTGGTGTTTGTGATTGTTGACTTGTGTTTGTCAACTCAAGAACCCAACCTAGGTAAAAATATATTTACAACACTGGTGACCATGTTATGACAAGAATATATTCCATATGTCTTTCCCATTCTTATGTTGGCCAAAAGTTTATTTCAACAAATGATTTGGTTCTAGCAACAAATAAAATACCCTTTAAATTGAGGCAGTGAAAGTATTTCCAAAATTTCATGTTTATAAAATATGGAGAACTGTCTGTGATCTCCTATCCTTTCTTCAACCTTGACAAATTCAAAATTCCTATCTTTATAAACCCCAATGTTTCAACTCTGTTTAAAAGAAATACTAGTGGGAAATATATTACCTCACATATTTCCCCTTTTCAAATCTTTTTGAAAACTATTAAGTTATGGGTTGATATATCCCTTAAACAACCTCTTGTCATAATTGAGTGTGACCATTTTTACAAAATAGCATTGTTAGTTATGGAAAAAGGTGTGTGATTTATCCTTGTAGTTTGAAGTGTGTGGTCTTGTTTGAGTTGTGGATATTGTTGTGTTGTAGGTATTTTGGTGCTATTGCTATTGCTGTGATTTTGCTGTTGTGTGTGATTTTCTGGTGAGGATAATTCCTCAGTGGGGTTATTACAAAATTAGGACACCCTTGGCCACCAAATTTGGAGTGTGACTTGAAGAGGAACACATCCTCTACAATTATGCACCCCAAGTTAAACTCCTAAAACCTAGGGAGATGATTTCAATAAAACTCCCTCTTTACCTATTCCTCTATTTTTATGAAAACCAATATACTTTCTTTATCAAAATTCTAGAAAGGGAGATGAAATGATACTTCTCTCCATTTCATATCACTCCCTCCTCTAGTAAACCTACTTGTTGATTTAAAAACAAACCCCTCCC
Source organism: Poa pratensis (assembly GCA_947311845.1). Classification (NCBI taxonomy): domain Eukaryota; kingdom Viridiplantae; phylum Streptophyta; class Magnoliopsida; order Poales; family Poaceae; genus Poa; species Poa pratensis. The sequence goes on along the minus strand of CAMZMU010000034.1, from coordinate 55,804,423 downwards.
TTCTTTTAAAGAAATGAAGGTCATGAGTTAAAATGATCTTCATAAATAAATTCCCTCCCATTTTCTCTATTTCCTCAAAACAAATGTTTTCTCTATGAAAATAAAACTTATTTGAAGATATCATATTTGTCAAGAAAGCTCCAAAGGTTCTACAAACTATTTTACCACTGGTTTTAAATATTAAAGGAGTCTCAAATTATTAATTTCCAAAAATGGTTTATTTAAATCCTATGAACAAAAATGGAGCAAAACATTTTATTTTGTAAAACCAATTTTTGTGGAGCTTCCTCATATATAGGGGAGGCTACATGAATTTTCTCTAATTTTTGTAAAGTGTTTAAACCCCTCAAATAAATTCTGGAAACCCTACTGATTTCAAAAAGGAAATAAAGGATTTTAGCCGAGGACCTATCCGTGAGAGGAAAAAAGAGTTTAGGGGGCGTTTTGCAAAAACTCCGTTGACCTCTGTGCCCGGCACGACGCCGTGCTTCCCACGCCGGCGATGCCGTGGTCGCCGCTCGCCGTGCTCACCCGTGGCTCTCGCCTGACGCACGCCACGCCCTGAAGGAAACGAAGAAGCACCGCACGCTGCCTCCTCTGCTCCCCCTTGTCACTTCCCCTCTGCTGCGGCAACGCGGCACGGCACGGCCGCCGTGTTGCGCACACCGTCGATGCCGTGCTCTCCTCTTCGTCAACGCCGTGGCCCCGTCCCTCCTTGCTGAGGAGGAGATGATAAGAAGCCGCGCACCCCTCTGCTCCCTCACCCCCTCACTCATTTCCCCCACTCCCTCCCCTCTCGCTCTCGTTTCTCCTCCAGGGCCGAAAACCCCTCCGAGTTCGCACCGTTGTTGCCGTCGCTCTAGCCACCGTAGAGCACCACCGAGTGCGGCAAAAGGTTTGCCTCGTCGTCCTCTCCATCCTCGTCTGAGGAATCGCACTGGGAGTCTGCGAATTGAGCTGGACACCTCCATCCCCTTCTTCTCCGGCCGCGGACATGCGAGCAAGCTCGCGGTGGGAACAGGCCACCTTTCTCCGCCATTTTCGTGCACACGTGCTCCCCTTGCCGTGTTTTTCTCATGGACATCCCCATTTCTTCTCAGGTCGTCGGAGCCGCCGTAGCCAGCATCGCCGTGCTCCGGCAGCGCCGCGTCCGCGCCCTGCTCGTGTCGAGGAAGAAGGAAGCGGCCCGTACCGCTTCGTTCAAGCTCGTGGGCCGCGAGCTGGGTTTCTTCCCGCACGACACGGCCCAAATCCAGCAGATCCAGCCCGTTCTTTTTTTTTTTCAGGTTGCTTATCCTTTTACTTCTAGAACTGTTTCTGGACCTTTAGTTTAAATAGTTTCAAAATAGTTTAAGTGCTTTGTTGACCAAACCAAAAATCAGGGAGGTACCTTAGCATTTTCCCAGCCAGATCCAAGTGGTAGAAACACTTTTGGATGAGTAGTTTTGGAGAAATTAAATGTGAGCCAGAACTACTACTTTTTACCAAAAACTCAATAGCTATTTTTCTATGATAGCTATTGATGCAAACTCAACTGTTTTGGAAAGGTCTGAGTGATACCTAGCAGTAGAAATTTGCCTCTCATGCAAATGAGCTTCCTAAATAAAATGGCATCCACTTTGGTAAATGACCAGAGAGCCATTTAGGGTTTTTTGTAAATTATTTGGTGATGATTTTTGGTGTGAATCCACTTGTGTGAGCTTCTGTATGATTAGGAGTACCTAATCCTAGCTTGGTGTGATTTTTAGAGCTATAGTTTATTTTAGGTGTAAATAACTAGGTGGTATGCTTTTCTGCCAATGAATGTTTATAGTTTTATTTAGCTATATAGGGTGTGCTAGTATCTCTTTTGTGTTTTCTAGCATGTATAAGTGTGATACTAATTACTAGGAGTGTGTTAGCTCGGTATCTTAGCACTTTGGAAAAAGTTTAGTATTGCATTTAGTCATCTAGAGCTAATAGTACTAGGGTAGTATTCTCATAGATTTTCCTAGTTAATAGGACTTGTTTTAGTAGAAGTTCCTTAGTGTGACAATATTTTAGTTAGCATTGCTAGATCATCAGTAGCATGCCATATTGCTACTAGTTTGATCACATGCTAGGAAGAAGTTAGTGTTACTGGTTTTCATTAGGGAATAATATCCCTAGTGTGGGTATTTCCTAGGATTTCCTAACTTTCAGAAATTGTTTGCAAATAAAATCATTTGTGTGCATGAATTTCAAAATTTGTGTTGAACATCAGTAGCTTTTCTTAGCTACTGATATCGTAGCATGTCATCCCTTACGGCCTATTGCTTGGCCCTAGCTTGTGTAGAGGTGTTAGACCATTGGTTTGTAAGAGACCCTTGTAAGCGTAGACCCTAGTCTGTTTCTTAAACAATTAGTTTGATGCTTGTGGATGTTATTTGTCTGTGCAACACTTGTGGTTTCGTTTGGTGTATTAAGTGTTATGTTTCCCTGTTTGCGACGCTAGATAATACCGATACCGGAGTGATCTCTGGAGAGGAACTATTGAAGAAGGATGGGAGTTTATTTCTTTAATCAGTAAGAAGAAGACCAAGGACGTTATGCTGAAGCCAGGCAAGCTACTTCACTGAGCTTGCATCTATATACCTCTATTTTGATTTACCTGTTTTACTATAAGTAGCATAAATGAATTATGTGGTGTTTGCCACGAAAGCTATGATTTTGAAAACCCTTTTCCAAATTACAAGTATTTTATTAAGACACCCGATATAGAGGTGTCAGTGGTATACAATGATTTCGAAAGGAATTTGTTTACTCCAAAACCTTCTGTGAAAAATCTTTTTGGTGGGATTACGAACCACCCAAGTTTTGGTTAAAAGTATTTTGCTAAGAAAATTGGAAATGATCGTGAAAACCTTTTCAAAAAGTTTATGAAAAACTATTTTGTCACTCTATGTAGAGATATCAGTTGTTTATAGAAAATTATAGGATGGGAAAAACATTGTTTATTCAAAACTCCTTTGAAAATCCCTGGATGAATTATGGTATACCGGGATGTCGGTATGGAAGTGGAGAAGTGAAGTGTGGTGATGTTTATGGAAAATGCACATTGTGTCTTTGTACCATGACTACCAGCCGATAACCTGTGCGACCACATTTACCCACATATGGGCAAGGGCGTAGTCATATAATTTGCTCGTGTTAGTACTGGATACCTCAATAACGAGGATGACCTCGTTCCATGAGGGGATGGTCTGAGGACCTACCCCCTGACCTGGGTCCTCTTCATTGAAGTCTACCGGAAGCCGGTATGAACATGTCGGAGGAAGAGGATTGAAGGGCTCCCTTGGGTCCGCCGGACAGAACTACGAGTCCTCACACTTAGTTTCTGAGGATTTGAGTGTCGATGGAAAGTGTCGTAAAGGCAGGGTCCTATACTAGCATGAGCAAAGGACAGACTATGGCCGGGAACTCAACTTCGCATACCTCTGGTATGGCGGGACGTGGCTGACACGATGAGTGACCGGATGGGTGTGGGAAAAGCGTGCTACCTCTGCAGAGGGTAAAACTATTCGAATAGCCGAGTCCTCGGATATGGACAGTTGGGAGGCTGTCCCAAGACCATGTGCAAGTTTTACAAAGTTTTGAGTTTGAAAGGAAAATGAGGTGGAGATTGTTTTATGCAACTGTACCAATGAGTTGGTATGAGGTTGCTGGAAAATGAGTGACCCTGAAGGGGCTATGTTCGGAAAAGGAGAAGTTTTGGAGAGAGGGACAAGATGGTGATCTTCGAGGAAAAGTTTTAAAAGAGATTTCTTGCCTTTTTAAACAAAGGTTTATTTTCGAGAAAAATGTTTAAAAAGACTTCTTACCTTTTTCAACAAAGATAGCGAGAAAACGACTTTCCAAAATGTTTTACCTTCAACAAGATTAAAAATCTACTCTTCCCTTTTTCAATAAAGGTATAGAGATGTTTTTCTAAAAATAAAGGTTTTATGAAAGATTATCAAAACTAGTGCATGCTCAAGTTGGGGTAGTTTGCGAGTACAATCAAATGTACTCATATTGGTTTCGTCCCTGGCTATTGTCTTAGCCAGACTTTAAGGAGGAGCAGTTCGAAGAAGAGGAGTTCACTGGCGTCTTTGCGAACTAGGGCGCTTCCCAGTCAGCTGCCTGTAGGGTTAAGGCGAATGACTTGGGCTCCACGTTGTTTGGTGATTTCCGCTGCAAGTTCCTGTTGAAGCTTATGACTTCAATCACGTAAGTACATTTATCCGGTATTTGTGGGTGTTCTGTGATACCAACTCTAGTTATGTGCAACAACACACTGATCATGGGATTGTTGCAGGAAGCATAACGAGTATCTCGGATAATTAATCCGGGGTCCTCACAGCCCTGTGGCAGAACTCAACGATGTTGTCGACGAGGAGTGCCGCAAGCTCCTGCTGGTGGCGGTCGAGCGCGTCTTCGTCAACCTCAAGCGCCTATATCCATGCTTCGACTTCGAGTCCGTGACCGAGCCCATGGAGGATGCTCAGATCGAGACGCGCCTCTTCAACTCGCTGCGGGAGGAGATCAACGACTATGTCAACCGCTTCAAGAGGGTCGCTGAAGAGCCGGCCTCTGGCGAGGAGGAAGACGTCGAGGAGGAAGGCGCGGAGGAAGGTGACGCTGAGGAGGATGAGGCCGCCAAGACTTCTGCTTAAGCTGCTCCTGCCACAAGTCGCGCCTGAGGCGCAAGTTATCTTTGTTTAAAGACTTTGTTTCATTTGTGATGGTCTGTAAAACACTTTATTGTGCTGCAATGTGTGTGCCCCTCGACGGGCATTTTATCCCTATTCCATGCCTTTTTCGCTTTACGTCGTCAGGACCCGTCTCTTAGCGCTATGACTCCGCCACTACGGTATGCCAGAGCAATGACTCAGCAAGGCCGGGGGTGTTTAAGGCTTAGAGAGGTAAGAGCTCTCGAGTCGCGATGCTCGAGGGCTCCCCTTTGACGCTCAAGCAGTCCATGAAATGCGAAGGAGAAAATACCCGCCCGAGGGACGGAAGTTGCTCGTGAGAGGAAAAACACAACGCCTGAGGTGTAAGCGCAGGACTTAGCTTAGCGAGGTTCTGGCCTCGTGGAGGGCGTTGATTTCCCTGAAGGTGTGCTTCCCTCTTTGGGTCTGGAGCGTGACTCCACGAGCCTTGGGGGGACTCTTGTTCCCTGTGTAGGTTAGAGGCGGAACCAAAGCAAAACATGGTAGAGAAACTCATGCGCGCTTATAGGTTTCCTCATGGGTGCCTCGCGAGGAGAGTAAGTACCAAAGGTCCTTAGGTGAGGTGGCAGGTTTGGGAGCAAGCCCCTGGGCCAGAGCTCTTTGGTGAGGTAACAGGCGTGAGAGCGTGCTCACGTGTTAGAGCTCGGATCCTTTTGGATTTTGCGGTGCTGCTGGGATGCTCCCGAGGCACAGTCACCGTACTCAGCCCCCGCTCGCGAGGTGCGCAAGGGGAAAGATATGAGCGCGAATGAAAACACAGAGTAATGAGAACTAAAACTCACCCCCAAAATATTACATAGCGGCGCCGCAGCGCAATGTTTCACTAGGAAACGAATTGGTTCGTTACACTTGGGCTTGCCAAGATAAAGTTTCCATGTCGAGGCATGGGGACCACATTCAGTGGCTGAGACTCTTCACGGCCTGCGGCGGCACGTTACAGGAAGAGCTCAGAGGGACTGGCCCTCAGAGAGAGAAGCTTTTGTGAAGCTTGGAGGTGAAGCTGTGCGCTTTCCTCTAGAGACAAAAAATGCCTGGTGTGATAGAGATCACGGGTAGAACTTGCGTAGATGCGCGATGTTCCAAGGGTTCTTGACCGGGATGCCGTCCTCCGTCTCGAGGCGCACCGCACCAGGTCTGGCGACATGCGCGACCCTGTAGGGGCCTTCCCACATGGGCGAGAGCTTGTGGAGACCTTCCCTGGAGAGGATCCTCCTGAGGACAAGGTCGCCTGTCTCGAGAGTGCGCGGACGTATGTGGCGGCTGTGGTAGCGTCGCAGGTCTTGCTGGTACTTTGCCGCTCTGAGGGCGGCTCGGCGGCGCAACCCGTCGAGGAACAGCAGGTCGTCGTTGTGGAGGTCTTCTTGATTGTCCTCATTGAAGGCAAGGACCCTTGCGGACCCGTGCTTGATCTCTGTGGGGAGGACTGCTTCGGCTCCATACACCAGGGCGAATGGCGTCTCACCAGTGGGCTTTGTAGGGTTCGTGCGGATGGACCAGAGCACGGAGGGGAGCTCATCGATCCAGCCCTTGCCATAGCCCTTGAGGCGGTTGAAACTTCTCGTCTTGAGGCCCTTGAGGACCTCAGCATTTGCTCGCTCGGCTTGACCATTGCTCTGTGGGTGAGCTACCGAGGCGAAACAGAGCTTGGTGCCGAGGCTCTCGCAGTAAGCCCTGAAGATGCCGCTGGTGAACTGTGAGCCATTGTCGGTGATGATGCGGTTTGGCACACCAAAGCGGCAGACCAGGCCTCTGATGAACTTCACGGCTGCCCTGGCTGGGATGGTGCGCACCGCTTCAACCTCTGCCCATTTGGTGAACTTGTCAACAGCCACGAAGAGGAAGCGGTAGCCCCCTTGCGATCTCGGGAAGGGTCCCAAGATGTCCAGCCCCCAGACCGCGAACGGCCAGGAGAGCGGGATGGTCTGGAGTCCCAGTGCAGGCTGATGGACTTGCTTGGCGTGGAACTGGCATGCATCGCAAGACTGAACGATGGTGACGGCATCTTGAAGCACTTGAGGCCAGTAGAAACCGCTCCTGAAGACCTTGCCAGCGAGGGTGCGCGCGCAGGAATGGTGGCCGCACTCTCCACTGTGTATGTCCCTGAGGAGCATGCGTCCTTCCTCAGGAGGCACACACTTGAGGGCAATGCCATTTGGGCGCTTGCGGTATAGGTCTCCCTCAAGGATGTAATAGGATTTCGCTTGTCGAGCGACTCGTTCTGCCTCTGCGTCTTCCTCGGGAAGGACTCCTTTTAGCAAGTAGTCCTTGAGCTCGTCAACCCAGCCTGTTTCTTGGTGCACCATGGTTAGCATCAGACGCTCCCCTGAGGATGGGCCACAGTTGGGTGCGCCACCTGTGGGAGGTGGTGGGAGTACTTCGTCTGTGCTTGTAGCTGGTGCTTGCAGCGGCTGCTTTATGGACGCCTTGGAGAGCCTCTCTTCAAAGACACCTGCGGGCTGGGCCTCCCTTCGCGATGCGCGCTTGGCGATGTCATCTGCTTCCTGGTTCTCCTTGCGCGGGATGTGCATGAGCTCCATGCCCCTGAAGTGCTTCTCGAGCTTGCGGACCTCTTCAAGGTAGGCAGCCATATGGCTGTCTTTAGGGGTGTAGCTCTTGTTGGAGAAGTTGACCAGGAGCTGGGAGTCGCCTTTGATGAGTAGGTGCTTGACACCGAGGGCAATGGCAGCTCTGAGCCCGGCGAGGAGGCCTTCATATTCAGCGATGTTGTTGGAGATCTTGTCCATCGTGAAACACAACTGGATGGCATAGTGGAGCTTGTCGCCTTTAGGTGAGGTCAGGACAACGCCAGCGCCTCCGTTGCGGCAGGAGAAAGCTCCATCGAAGTGCATGGTCCAGTGGCTTGGCATTGTATCTCCAGGCGGTACAGTTTCTGCTTCAGGAGGCTCTTCAGGAGTTGGGTCTGTCCATTCGGCGACAAAATCTGCCAGTGCTCTTCCTTTGATGACCCTTGTGGTGTCAAAACGCAAGTTGAAAGGCTGCAGCTCGATGTTCCACCCTGCTACGCGATCAGTGGCGTTGGGGTTGCGCAGGATTTGCTCCAGAGGGAATGATGTGACCACCGTGACAGGGTGGCCCTGGAAGTAGTGGCGCAGCTTTCTGGAGGCGATGAGCAGGGCGAGAAGGAGCTTCTGCTGCGTAGGGTACCGCTCGCGAGCATCTCTTAGCACAGTACTGACATAGTAGACTGGATGCTCGACAAGGGTTGTGGAGGGTGACGCGCGTTGGCTCCCTCGAGGACTCCTCAGGCCCTTTGGCGAGGTTTCCTTGTGGAGGAGTCTCAGCAGGGGTGCCTGAAGTAGGCTCGACAGCTGGCTGTGGGTCTGGCTCTGGGCCTGGAGGGACTTTTTCCTTGTCGGGAGGCTCTGGACTTGGAGTGGCAGCACTTTTCTTGGGGAGGACTGGCTCTTCTCTTTCGACCACCAGGACGGCGCTTGCGGTTTGTGGAGTGGCTGCAAGGTACAGCTTTAGATGCTCGCCCGTCCTGGGGGCTACCATAACTGGTGCGCTAGCCAAGTACTTCTTCAAGTCCTCAAATGCCTTGTCTGCCTCTGGAGTCCACTTGAAGGTGCCGGACTTCTTCATGATCTTGAAAAATGGCAGGGCCCTCTCGCCAAACTTGGAGATGAAGCGGCCCAAGCTGGCCATGCACCCAGCTAGGCGCTGCATGTCCTTGAGGCGGCGAGGTGGCTGCATTTCTTCTATGGCCTTGATCTTGTCAGGGTTTGCTTCTATGCCGCGATGGGACACGAGGAACCCGAGGAGTTTGCCTGAAGGTACCCCGAAGACGCACTTGGCGGGGTTTAGCTTGATGTTCACCTTGCGCAGGCTGGCGAAGGTCTCCTCGAGGTCCTTCAAGAGAGTGTCTCCCTCGCGAGACTTGACTACGATGTCGTCAACATATGCCTCTGCATTTCTTCCCATCTGAGCCCCCAGGGCGATCCTCATGAGCCTCTGGAAGGTGGCGCCGGCGTTCTTCAACCCGAAGGGCATGCAAGTGTAGCAATACACGCCACAGGGGGTGAGGAACGCTGTTTTCTCCTCGTCCTCTTTAGCCATTTTGATCTGGTGGTAGCCTGAGAAGGCGTCCAGAAAACAGAGGAGATCACAGCCGGCTGTGGAGTCCACGATCTGATCAATCCTTGGCATGGGGTATGGGTCCTTGGGGCAGGCTTTATTTACATCAGTGTAATCGATGCAGAGCCGGCCTCCCCCATTGGGTTTTGGGACAACCACGCCATTAGAGACCCAGGTGGGGTGGGCAACTTCTCGAATAATGTCTGCTGCTTTTAGCTTTTCTACTTCTTTGATGATGAAGGCTTGCTTCTCAGGGGCTTGTTTCCGTGCTTCTGCTTGACGGGGCGTGCGTTGGACACACAGCTAAGTGGTGCTCGATCACCTCCCTTGGTACGCCGGACATTTCTGACGGAGTCCATGCGAACATGTCAGAATTTGCCCGAAGGAAGGCGACGAGCGCGCTTTCCTATTTGGGAGGTAAGCCAGCGCCTATGGTGACGCTAGCCCCCGAGCCCTCAGCCCCCGAATCGCTGGTGCTCAGCGACACCTTCTTTGTAGCGGCCTGCTCCTGAGAGAACAGCTGCTTCTTCTTCTTGGGCCTCGCGAGGGGCTCCAGGTCTTCGTCAGCAGGGAACGCCATGGCAGCGCTTTGTAGGCGAGCTCGACAGCGCGTGTAGCGTCCTGTACGTGACCATGGATGGTGATGGTGCCGCCGCTGCCAGGGATCTTGACCATGTTGTAGGCGTGATGCGTGACGGCCATGAACTTCGCGAGGGCGGGGTAGCCGAGGATGGCGTTGTAGGGCAGGCCAATGTGCGCGACGTCGAAGTCGATGAGCTCGGTGCGATAGTTTTGCTGCGTGCCAAAGGTGACTGCAAGCCTCACTTGCCCCAGAGGCGAGATTGAGCCGCTGGTGACCCCTGTGAAGGGCCTGGAGGGCATAAGCCACTCGTAGGGCACTTGAAGCGTCTCAAAGGTCTCGACAGAGATGACGTTCAGGCCTGCACCCCCATCAATGAGCGTTTTGCCGACGGCGATATTGTTGATGGTGGGGGTGCACACCAGCGGGAGGGTGCCTACAGTCTTGGTCGACTTGGGGTGGTCCTTGGCGTCGAAGGCGATGGTGTACTGAGACCACTTGAGGGGACGCGATGTCTCCACCCCAGGCAGCGCTGCGTTGAGCTCGCGGGCGAACTGCTTGAACTGATTGTTGGACTTGGGCGCCTGAGCCCCGCCGAGGATGCACGCCATGGCGCCTCTAGGGGCCTGGTAGCCCCCAGGCTCCTCGTCAGGGAGGTTGTTGTTCTTCTCAGCGGCGTTGGCCTGAGTCCCTTGAGGCTTCTGGTAGCCACCTTTGCGTCCGCCCTTGCGGTAGTTACGGCCTCTGCCGCGACCACCGCTGCCTTCTTCCTGCTCGCGCTTCTTGCTCAGCTGCTTGAGGTCGTAACAGTTCTCTGTCGCGTGGCCGCGCCTGTTGTGGTAGATGCAGAAGGGACGGTTGTCCATCTTCTTCTCGCCATCCTCTGCAGAGTCCTCTCGAGCGTGCTTAGCGCCGGGCTCAGCAGCCAGCACAGCAGTAGGCTTGCGCTTGGTCTCGTCACGCTTCTTGTGGGCCTTGGATCCCTCTGGGGGTCGTCTGCAGAGGCCACCTTGGTGAAGAGGAGACCCTCTTCAGCCTTGGCACACTTGTCTGCGATGTCGAAGAGCTTCACGACAGAGGAGAGGGTATCGTGAATGCCGAGCTTCTCAAGCATCCTGCGGTTGGTGACGCCCTCTCTGAAGGCAGCAATGACGTGCGAGTCAGGGATGTTGGGGATTTTGTTGCGGACTTGGCTGAAGCGCTGGATGTACTTGCGGAGAGTCTCGCCAGACTTCTGGCGTACGGCGCGCAGGTCGTTGTAGGTGAGGGCGCGCTCGTACGTGCCCTTGAAGTTCGCACGAACTGCTTGCAGAGGTCCTCCCAGGAGTCGATGGAGTCCTCAGGGAGGTTCAGGAGCCACGACAGGGCAGAGTCCCTGAGGGCGTGCGAGAACCAGTTCGCCATGACCTTGTCGTCTCCTCCCGCAGCTTGGATGGAGGTGGTGTAGAGCTGCAGGAACTCGATGGGGTTGTTCGTGCCATCGTAGCCCTTGGGGAGGTCTGGCCTGAACTTCTGCGGCCAGACGACGCGGCGCAGGTTGCGGGTGAAGGCCGTGCAGCCTGTGGCGTACGTGGCCACGCCGCCCTGGAGAGCTCTGCGGTTTTGGCGCCCGGCCTGGCCAATTTCCTCGACGATGCGCTTCTGGAGGTCCCGCTGGCGCTCCATCTCCACCCGCGCGTCCGGCGGCGTCCGCTGCACGATTTGACAATCATGCGGCGAGGACGCGTGAGAGGCGGCTTTGTTTGCCGCAGCCGGAGGTGGTCCTGGCGGAGGCGGAGGCGCTCCATGCGCGGCGGTGCCTGCGCGCCCGGAGTTGTGGTGCACCAGGGAGCGCGAAGGTGCTGGAACCGCGCGCGGCGCAGCCGCGATGTCGACGAGGTGCTGGAGACGGCCAAGCCAGTTGTCGTGCGCCTCGGCGGTGGGGCGGTAGCGGAAGAGCTCTGCTGCCATGAGCAGCGCAGTGTTTGGGCTGGGCGCCGGGCGTCCAAGCGTGGACGCGCTTTGGCGCCGAGATGGATGCGAGGACTCAGCGTCCTCGCTGTGCTCGTGGTCGACGTCTTCGTCGTAGCGGTCGTCCTCATCCTCGGGGTGCTCCACGCGTGGCTCCGCAGTAGTGCGCCCCGAAGCGCGGTTGGTGCGCGGACGGCCGCGTGGCCTGGTGGTGTGGACGACGGGCTCGGTCTCAGCTCGCCTGACGCGCGCCGGTTGGCGCGAGCAGCGCGAGTGTCCGCCATGGCGCTGAGGTCGATGGAGGTTGAATGCGCGCCTCAGCCCCCTACCTGGCGCGCCAATTGTCGGAGAATGACTCCCACGAAACAGGGGCAGTCACACTCGCGAAGAGAGTTCGTGTAAGGGGCTGAACACGACGTCAATCAACCCTCATCCGGCGCGGCGACGCTGCTCGTCGTGCCTGAGGAGGGACATCACGGCAGAGAGAGACACGGCGCGTACCCAGGTTCACGGCCCTCTTGTGGAGGTAAAACCGCTACGTCCTGCCTGTCTGTATTGCTGCTTGTAGAGGTTACAGTACAGCGTGCTTGCCGAGGGCACAGTGTGGCAATGGCGCGTACAAGGGGAGGGAAACTACTGTCTTCTTCTCCCTTGCGCGCAAGTAGCTAGACTAGGAGTAAAATGTGTTCGATCCCTCTTAGGGTGGTGCACCAGCTCCTTTTATAGGCGCCCCGGGCCTCCTCCCTGTCCTTGTGCAGCGGAGGGGCTACCACATGGCGACAACGGTCGGGAGCACGGTGCACCGCTGCTTGGGCGTCCATGAGCGCGGTCCATGGGCACAAAAGCTGAGGCCGCCGTCCATCCAGGACGGCCAGCTGCTGCCGCAGAGGAGCGGGGGAGTCCCCACGGTGACGTCGCGTTTGGCGCGTAGCGCCGGCCTGCTCCCTTATCACCAAAGAGGAAAGCTTGGTGGTCTGCGCCGTTGCCCCTGCTTTGTTGACTCCTTTATCACCAAAGTGGGACTGTAGCTCCGTCGTCACCCTGCGCAGAGGCGCGGTCACTCTGCGGCCGCTGCGGAAGCCATGTGCGCTCCGCAGAGCTTGCTTTACAGTGAAGGAACCCTCGCGTGGGCGGGAACGCCCTGTGGAGGATTCTGCGTTGACTTCCCCTCAGGGAAAGCTTCCTTGGAGAGGGGCAGCGGAGTAGAGGCTCCACAGGCCTAGCTGCCTCCTCAGGCCTCCGCGAGGCGATTCTGCCCCGCGGGCTCCCCAGGCTTGCAGACCTGGTCCTTAGCGAGATTCACTCGCCGAGTGTTGAGGGTTATAGAGGCCTGGCCCAGTACACCCTGGTTCTTACTGGGCTGACACTTCTGTTTTAGACTTCATTTGCATACAAGACTAACACATCTAGAAAGGTATCACTTCAGGATATCCATAGAATTTTAGTTGGCAATTTTTGGATTTGTAAAACTCTAGATATTTAATTTTTAATGCAAAACATACTTTTTATAAGATTAAATATAGGGTGCACACAAAATTATATTTTTGCAAGACACCAGTTCTGGATGTTTAACAAAACACAGGAGTACTCTAAATTTTTTGAATCAATCAATTTGCATGCTCGAGGATTAAATGGTGGATTTAAACCTGGAGCAGATCTAACACGAAACTAAACAGGAAATTAGTTGACCAAAAAAAAAAAGGGCCAGATCTGGAGTTGGGCCAAGCAAACAGTGTTGGGCCGGCCCATCTGTTCATCCTCTTCACAGAGAGGCAACGAACGCAGCAGAAACTCCAGCAATGGAGTCGTGCTTGCATGGCTCACCTATGGCTCACGCAGGTCGATGGAGAGGATAGATATGAGGTGAGGCGAGCTTGGGGAAGTCGAGGAAGGCAAGGTTCGCGTCGGCGTGCCCTGGAACGGCGGCGAGGTCGACGGCGTCCGCGTCGGCACGGACAGGCCGTGGTGGCTTCGGTGCACCTAAAAATAAACAGAGATGTCTATGAGATAGACCTCGAGAAGGGGTAGATGATGGAGGAAGAATGGAGAGCAGAGATGGTCTGGAATGACGGCAACTTCCATCGCAAGGAGCGCGCCCGAGCGGCGCTCAACGCGCATTTCCGGCGGAACCAGAGCGAGAGCTCGGTCGAGATTGCTCCAGGAGGTGGAGGAGAGTGGCAGGACGTAGAATGGCAAGGCCAGGGTGCGGTAGAGGGGTCGTGGCCTTATATCCATGCGGGTGTCGGTCTAGGTGAACTTGGTGCACGGCAGCAGCTTGTGGAGCACGGGAGAGCGATTGGGCGCACCGGCAGCGTCGTGGGGGTCACAGAGGGGCAGGGCGTGCACTAGGGAGAGGAGATGGGGCGAGGTTTGGGCGAGAAGACTCGTAACCGAGCGGTGACCTCGGCGTGTCCCGCAGGTGTTCGATGGCGACTGGCGTCGTCGTGGGCCAGCAGGGTGATGTCGTGGTGTCCGTGGAGGTCAAGGCAATGCTGGGGAGTGGCCAGGTCAAGTGGTGCTTGCTGGGGTGCCGTGGTGACAAAGAACGCCATCGGCGCCCACAGTCATGGCGACCGGGGACTGGGCGAGCAAGGTTCGGGCAGAAGGGGGGTGTACCTCGCGCAAGGCTTCGACCAGAAGGACGAGGGGAGGTATGGGAACACAGTGGCGAGCGCACGGGCGGCGGCACGGTCTCCTTCCATGCCTACATGAGCACGGGAGAGGAGGAGAGGGATGGTGCTCAGTGTGTCCAGGGTACTGCAGCAACGTCATGCTGCTGTCCCAGGCGTGGAAGAGAAGGGAGATGGTGCTGGGAGGCTGCCAGGTGGGGCCAAGCTGACTAGGCAAGAGAAGGTGAGAGAGAGATCACTTGTTGGGGTTCTATGCTTTAACTCATTTTCTGTCCTGGAAGAAAATGAGGAAGTACTCCAAAAAAATTAATAACACAAGGCACACAAATGATGTCCAGGAGATCAAGGATGAAAATAGGAGTCTAGATAATTTTGCCTCATATTTTTCTGAATTGTGTTGAGTGAGTTATGGTGGATTTTCAAAATTGTCCAGAACTATTTATTTGATTTTGTTTCAAAATTTTGAATTGGGCAAGGTGGGGTTTTTGCATAATTAGGCCTTACATGAACCTGAGCACCTCAGGTAATTTTCCCCAAATGTTTAGAGATACTTTTATTCATAAAGTATCTAAACTTTCATTTCTGTCCTTTTTGAAAAGAATTAATAAGGATTATTAAAAAGGATCAAAAATATTTATTTTTGAAGGGGGATGAGATAATACATAACAGAGACCTCAAAACTGGTTTTTAAGAATCTTCTATTTGAAAATAATCAGCATTTCATTGAAAACATTGAAATTGGGTTTTGGAACTATTACTCAGGAATTCCAATATTGACTAGGCATGAAAACCCACATGGAGTAGTGATGTTCTGGCTCAAAGGGTTCAGCATTAAGTTTGGGGTGTGAGATATGGTGCCAAGGATGGATGATGTGGTGGTGCATTGGTCCATAGGCCAAGATTTAGAATAAACACAAGGGTGTCAAAAAGGTATTAAATACTGTGACACATGGTCACTATTTTGCTTAATTTTAATACCAAGACTAAATATCATTTTAAATATTTGAGCACACACAATCCACACAAGAAATCATAAATCATGAATTCAAGACAAGCAAGACACAACACAAAAGATCAACAACAACACAACCAAGATCACACAAATCAAACCACAAAACTTTGTCACACCACAATTTACATAATTAGCAATACTACCTTATAAAAATGATCACCCTTAATTATGACAAGAGGATGTTTAAGGAATATCTCAAATCGTGGCTTAATAGTTTCAAAGGTTTGATAAAGAAAAATATGCGGGATAACATATTTCCCACTAGTGTTATTTTCAAGTGGAGTGAAATTCAGAGTTTATAAAATGGGAGTTGTATACACCTGCAAAATACCACGGTTGAAAAATAGGTAGGAGATGGCATATAGATCTCCATAATTTTGGGGAACACATAATTTTGGAAATACTTTTACTTTCTCAAGAGTGGTTATTTTGGTGGTTGCTAAACCAAGTATCATTGAAATGAACTTTGGCCAGAAATAAGAATGGAAAAGATATATGGAATATTTTCTTGTCATAACATGATCACCAAAGTCTAATATATTTTTACTTAGGTTGGGTTCTTAGGTTAATATTTACTAGTCAAACAACTTAAACAACAAGTCACACAAGGTTCAACATAGCAATGGGAAGGAAAGCACAATCATTATTGAAGTATTTCAAAAAGTTTTTGTTGGTTCTGAATTTTGGGTCTTGTAAAACTAAGTTTTTCTTAGTTCCTAAATTTGGGATGTGACAGCTCTTCCTCCCTTAAAATAAATCTCGTCCTCGAGATTTGCCCGGTGGTAACAGGGGAGTACGAGGGCACGGGTTTTTGGGCTGGCTATACTTCCGAGGTCGTTGCTTCTTCAGCTGAGGTTGCCATGAGAGGTCTTGACAAGTTGATGTTGCGAGGCTTTCTTTGTCGATAAACTTCTGTGCTACGTTCAGATCCTTGATGATGGGGTTAACTTGACGATCGACACTGATGGGTCGTCTTGGTTGGTCGTTTCCAGGTACTACAAGGCTAAGGCGCAAGGAACTAATTATTACCATGTTCTGGTATACCTATTGCAGATCTTCCCCCCTTAAAAAGGGGTTTTGAAGGTTCATGCTGAGGGTTGCATCTGGGGTGGACTTGGAGGCATCGTTCTTCTTGGGTAGCTTGACGATCTTCGTCTTGGGTGCCACTCCTCGATGCTTGGGATTGGTGCTGGCGTCACTTCCTGATATTGTCTCATTACGAGGGTCGCAGATGGGACGCGTTGTTCTCAGGATACGTCAAGTCTGTGTACTCGACTCTTTCCGTTTCTAGTTAGAAGAGGGACGTTAAAACTTCTAATTGCGTCTTGGTCGCTTGGTGGTTGACGTTGCCCACAGCAGGTGCTTCCATCGTTTGATTCTTCTAGGTGTTTCGTTGGTTGGTTGCCTTCATTCCTGTCCTTCTTCAGCTGAGTAAAGAAGGAACTTCATTGCTGACTTCCTTGGTTCTTGAGCTTCACGAAGCTTTGGTAAGAATCTTAAGAGGTAGAGTCTAGGGTATCGAACTTCCAGAGGAGTCTAAAAGTCAGTTCGAGTGTCCTGAGGTAGGTGGTTTGGGGTGTGGATCGATGATTGTTCAAAAGTCACGGCTTAATGGACCTTAGAGAAAGTTAGTGAAGAACCTTCACACCAGTTGTTTTTCCAAACGGGTACCTTTTTCTTTTCTTGTTTCGGAAATCATATCCTTGGGAAAACACTATAAATCTCCATGTGACTTTCTTATTTCGAACTTGAATACTTCCTAAGTTATACACTTGATTTAAGAAGATTATTATCGTCCTTTATTTGAGCTCTAACATCATTTGCCTCACCCCTGTGTCCTAGCAAAGCTTTCTATTAGTTAGTTGTTTAAGAATGTGGATGTCTTTTATGACATCGAACTGCCTTAGTCATACAAGAAGAATTTGTTAACAAGGTAGCTAGTCTTGTCATCAAACTACTTTTCATATTCCAGAGGCTGAGATGTACTGGATTATCTGACGTTCCGTTTATTTGGATATGACACTCAATTGTTTGATCATACAAAAGTGATTTGTTAATAATTTCATGAGGCTTGTTACCAAACTACTTCTATATAACATGAACATTGGAATATCACACTATTTCTAGAGAGATTAAGAATAATAGATTCTGATATAAGAGTTTCCAAATACTCAATGATAGTCTGGTATATTGCTTCTTTGCCGACCTAAGAAATCTCTCCTCAATGTCTTCTTGTCGTAGTTCCTCCTTCTTGCGGTCTCTGAGCTCGAATCTTCATAGCAACTCTTATACACTCCTTGAGTTCCTCTAGTTACCAACCCTAAATGAGTCTCCTTATGTCCTCGTTTCTTGTCAAGGCTTGTAGTCCTAGAAGATTAGTTGGTACTATCGTGTACTTGAGTCAGATGTTAACCTAAAGTTAGATACAATAAGTTAGTGTGGTATTCTTGTAATTTCACAAGTTAATGTTGCGAGGTGAGGCTCGTGTCTTCACGAGGTTGGCGTAAAATTGCAGCTTCCTTCGGGATCTTGACGCACTTGCTTCAGATGGTGCATAAAGGCCATTGTCTGACTTGCTGGTTAGGTTACAAAAATCTCAGGCTATTTGGTTAAAGATCGGGGGCCTTTTGTATCTTGCGGAACTGTCAGTTCTTATTGGGAGATGGTTTAGATGAGAGGAAAAGTATCTTATAAAGATTTTCCTAGGCGGGCTTACATTTGTAACAAGGTGCAACTATGGCGAAGAGGTCAAAAATGGTTTTTGTTAGGTGGCAAAAGGAGTTTCATAAAATAAGAATTTGGAGGTTACTTTGTGTTGCCGACGAGGCGTGATGGTGAAACACAAATGAAATAAAAACAAAACACAAGCAGAGTACACCCAAGCAGAGAACTCACAAGCAAACAACACACAAGGTACATTTTGTACCAAAGGACGTCTAATACTCGTGGTAGTCGGGTAGTACAACCGAGGTTCCTATCATATTTATCCTATGGGTCTTGGTTAAACAGGGCTGTTGAAGTCTTCATTTTATCGCCTTAGTCTTTAGCTAGAGAAATTGAGATTGTCGAAGTTGCAACTTGAGTAGAATGTTGACGTTGAGTTGAGGTCTTCGAAGGTCTCTTACTTTGTTGATACGACGAACTTGGTATTTGCAGATCAATCACCTTGATGTTGAATGTCGAGTATTTGTGATGGAAGCTTCTTCTCCTTCTAGGTACTAGCCAATTAGGTCTCACTTGGGTTCATCGTCAAGTATTTTGAATGGGTAAGAGGGAGTAGAGAAATCCTTGGAAAATCTTAAAATAGAGGGATAAGGCTCGGAAATATTTGAGAAGGTGAGAAGAGTGGAAGCTATATTTGGACTTCCCTAAATAAAAATATATTTTGGTAGTAATATATTTTTAACAAAATATTTCCTTTCCTAACTAACGTCCATGCTAACTAAGGTCTCCTATAGTCAGGATGGCTCTGATACCAAGTCTGTGGGGACCCCGGACTAGCTGTCCGAAATACCCTTGTGCCTACAACATCAGCGATCCCATGATCAGTTTGTCGCTAAGCACAATCAAACTGGTATCAAAAGAACCTCCATAAATACCGAAGCATTTATTTACTTGATTGAAGTCATAATCTTCAACAGGTACTTGCAGCGGAAATCATCAGACAACGTGGAGCCCAAGTCATTTGCCATAACCCTACATGCAGCTGACTGGGAAGCGCCCTAGTTCGCATTGACATCAGTGAAGTCTTCTTCTTCGACTGCTCATCTACAAAATCTGGCTAAGACAATAGCCAGGACGAAACCAATATGAGTACATTTGAATGTACTCGCAAACTACCCCCGAAATGAGCATGCACCACTCTTCTTATTGTTTAAATAAAACTATGTTTGCTTTGAAGACTCTATATTCTTATTGAAAAAGAGAAGGATAGACTTTTGTTAAATGAAACTTTGTTTTGAAATCTCTATCTTTGTTGAAAAAGGAAAGAAGGCTTTTAGAGCTTTTTCCCATAAATCTGTCTTTGTAAGAAGTCTCTTTTAAAACTTTTCCCGAAAATAAATCTTTTTTGAAAAGGTAACGAGTTCCTTTTTAAATGTTTTCCCGAAAATACATCACCAGGTTTTATTTCCCCAAAACTCCTCCTTTTCCCGACCATAGCCCGTCATGGTCAAATCATTTTCCAACAACCTCATACTAGCCCTTCGTAGAGTTGCATAAACATTTCAACTTCATTTTTGAAACACAAAACTTTGCTCGTCTCGACCATAGCCCGTCATGGTCAAATCAGTCTCCAGCAACCTCATACCAGCCCGTCGGTATAGTTGCAGATACAACACATCTCCATTTTAGTTTCAATCCTCAAAACTTTTCAAAACTTGCACATGGTCTTAGGACAGCCTCCCAACTGTCCATATCCGAGGACTCGGCTATTCGAATAGTTTTTACACTCTGCAGAGGTAGCACGCTTTTCCCACACCCATCCGGTAACTCATCGTGTCAGCCACGTCCCGCCATACAAGGTGTATGCGAAGTTGAGTCACCGACCGTAGCCTGTCCTTTGCTCATGCTAGTATAGGACCCTGCCGCTATGACACTTTCCATCCACACTTAACCCAACCCGTCGGAATCTAAGTGCGAGGACTCATAGTTCTGCCAGCGACCCAAAGGTGGCGTCTTCAATCCTCTTTCTCCAATACACTCATACCGGTCTCCGGTAGACTTCTCTTAAGAGGACCCAGGTCAGGGGTAGGTCACCAAACCATCCCCTCATGGAACGGAGTCATCTCCGTTGTTGAGGCATCCCATACTAATATGAGCAAATTATATGACTACGCCCTTTCCCATATGTGGGTAAATGTGGTCGCACAGGGTAACGGCTGGTCGTCATAGTACTAGGACACAATGTGCATTTTTCATAAACATCTCCATTCTCCATTTCTTCAATTCCACACCGACATCTCGGCATCCCACAATCCATACAAGTATTTTCAAAGGAGTTTTGAGTAAACAATATTTTTCCCATCCTATAGTTTGAAAAAGAATTTCCATCTAATATCTCCATATAGGGTGTCAAAATAATATACTTGTATTTAAAAAAGGTTTTCAAAATCATAGCTTTAGTGGCAAACACCACATAAATCACTTATGCTCTTTATAAGTAAAACATGTAAATCAAATAGATGTATATAGATGCAAGCTCGGAGAGTAGCTTGCCTGATTCCAGCATAATGTTCCTGGACTTCTTCTCACTGATCAAGAAATAAACTCCGATTCCTCTTCAATAAATCCTTTCCAAAGACCACTCCGGTAGCGTCAATATCTAGCGTCGCAAACAGGGAAATAAACAACACTCAATACACCAATCAAAATCACAAGTGATACACAAACAAGTAACAAACTACAAGCATCAAACTAATCATTCAAACAACAAACTAGGGCCTACACTTGCGAGGCATTATACTAATCAGTAGTCTAACACTTATACACAAGCTAGGACCATCGATCCCAAAACTATCTTAGGCAAGGATTAACAACAAGCATCTTTCTTTAAACAGGAAATACTTCAGACAAAAGCTAAGCCACCAATTATCCTCTGTAATGCAAAATATTTTACCAAGCTAAGGTAGAGACATTAACAAGATACTCAAGCTAGTACTCAACTTAAAGACAATCAATTTCATCAAGCAATGCAACATATTACTTGCACAAACAAGTTTGGCAACCACACACTAGACATCAATCACCACAAGCTTAACAATTAACTAACAAGTGATTAACCAAATATGCAAAACAACTCATACCACTAGCACCAACATAACAGAGCACAAACATATTTCTAATTAAAGATAAATAATAAACATTTTTCCTATTGCAGAGACTACTACAAACACACAATAATTCACCCAACACTCTCTGCAAGTCAAAACTTTTAACCAAGCTAGGCATGATAAAGGGCAATACTAGGAACCTAGCAAAATTGGATTTGCTCCAAAAATCATTTAACAAAAATTTACAAAAATCACCAAAGTGCTCTCTGGTGGTTTTAGTAAAAACATTAGAACTTCTGTTTTAGACTTCATTTGCATACAAGACTAACACATCTAGAAAGGTATCACTTCAGGATATCCATAGAATTTTAGTTGGCAATTTTTGGATTTGTAAAACTCTAGATATTTAATTTTTAATGCAAAACATACTTTTTATAAGATTAAATATAGGGTGCACACAAAATTATATTTTTGCAAGACACCAGTTCTGGATGTTTAACAAAACACAGGAGTACTCTAGATATTTAATTTTAAATATCATTTTAATTTGCATGCTCGAGGATTAAATGGTGGATTTAAACCTAGAGCAGATCTAACAGGAAAATAAACAGGAAATTAGTTGACCAAAAAAAAGGGCCAGATCTGGAGTTGGGCCAAGCCAACAGTGCTGGGCCGGCCCATCTGTTCATCCTCTTCACAGAGAGGCAACGAACACGGCAGAAACTCCAGCAATGGAGTCGTGCTTGCGTGGCTCACCTATGGCTCGCGCAGGTCGATGGAGAGGATAGATATGAGGTGAGACCAGCTTGGGGAAGTCGAGGAAGGCTCGGTTCGCGTCGGCGTGCCCTGGAACGGCGGCGATGTCGACGGCGTCCGCGTCGGCACGGACAGGCCGTGGTGGCTTCGGTGCACCTAAAAATAAACAGAGATGTCTATGAGATAGACCTCGAGAAGGGGTAGATGATGGAGGAAGAATGGAGAGCAGAGATGGTCTGGAACGACGGCAACTTCCATCGCAAGGTGCGTGCCCGAGCGGCGCTCAACGCGCGTTTCCGGCGGAACCAGAGCGAGAGCTCGGTCGAGATTGCTCCAGGAGGTGGAGGAGACTGGCAGGAGGTAGAATGGCAAGGCCAGGGTGCGGTAGAGGGGCGGTGGCCTTATATCCATGCGGGTGTCGGTCTAGGGTGAACTTGGTGCACGGGCAGCAGCTTGTGGAGCACGGGAGAGCGATTGGGCGCACCGGCAGCGTCGTGGGGTCACAGAGGGCAGGGCGTGCACTAGGGAGAGGAGATGGGGCGAGGCTTGGGCGAGAAGACTCGTAACCGAGCGGTGACCTCGGCGTGTCCAGCAGGTGTTCGATGGCGACTGGCGTCGTCGTGGGCCAGCAGGGGTGATGTCGTGTTGTCCGTGGAGGTCAAGGCAATGCTGGGGAGTGGCCAGGTCAAGTGGTGCTTGCTGGGGTGCCGTGGTGACAAAGAACGCCATCGGCGCCCACTGTCATGGCGACCGGGGACTGGGCGAGCAAGGTTCGGGCAGAAGGGGGGTGTATCTCGTGCAAGGTTCGACCAGAAGGACGAGGGGAGGTATGGGAACACAGTGGTGACGCACGGGCGGCAGCACGGTCTCCTTCCATGCCCACATGAGCACGGGAGAGGAGGAGGAGGGATGGTGCTCAGTGTGTCCAGGGTACTGCAGCAACGTCATGCTGCTGTCCCAGGCGTGGAAGAGAAGGGAGGGTGGGGCCAAGCTGACTAGGCAAGAGAAGGTGAGAGAGAGATCACTTATTGGGGTTCTATGCTTTAACTCATTTTCTGTCCACGAAGAAAATGAGGAAGTACTCCAAAAAATTTAATAACACAAGGCACACAAATGATGTCCAGGAGATCAAGGATGAAAATAGGAGTCTAGAGAATTTTGCCTCATATTTTTCTGAATTGTGTTGAGTGAGTTATGGTGGATTTTCAAAATTGTCCAGAACTGTTTATTTGATTTTGTTTCAAATTTTTGAATTGGGCAAGGTGGGGTTTTTGCATAGTTAGGCCTTACATGAACCTGAGCACCTCAGGTAATTTTCCCCAAATTTTTAGAGATACTTTTATTCATAAAGTATCTAAACTTTCATTTCTGCCCTTTTTGAAAAGAATTAATAAGGATTATTAAAAAGGATCAAAAATATTTATTTTTGAAGGGGGATGAGATAATACATAACAGAGACCTCAAAACTGGTTTTTAAGAATCTTCTATTTTGAAAATAATCAGCATTTCATTGAAAACATTGAAATTGGGTTTTGGAACTATTACTCAGGAATTCCCATATTGACTAGGCATGAAAACCCACATGGAGTAGTGATGTTCTGGGCTCAAAGGGTTCAGCATTAAGTTTGGGGTGTGAGATATGGTGCCAAGGATGGATGATGTGGTGGTGCATTGGTCCATAGGCCAAGATTCAGAATAAACACAAGGGTGTCAAAAAGGTATTAAATACTGTGACACATGGTCACTATTTTGCTTAATTTTTAATACCAAGACTAAATATCATTTTAAATATTTGAGCACACACAATCCACACAAGAAATCATAAATCATGAATTCAAGACAAGCAAGACACAACACAAAAGATCAACAACAACACAACCAAGATCACACAAATCAAACCACAAAACTTTGTCACACCACAATTTACATAATTAACAATACTATCTTATAAAAATGATCACCCTTAATTATGACAAGAGGATGTTTAAGGAATATCTCAAATCGTGGCTTAATAGTTTCAAAAGGTTTGAAAAAGAAAAATATGTGGGATAACATATTTCCCACTAGTGTTATTTTCAAGTGGAGTGACATTCAGAGTTTATAAAATGGGAGTTGTATACACCTGCAAAATACCACGGTTGAAAAATAGGTAGGAGATGGCATATAGATCTCCATAATTTTGGGGAACACATAATTTTGGAAATACTTTTACTTTCTCAAGAGTGGTTATTTTGGTGGTTGCTAAACCAAGTATCATTGAAATGGACTTTGGCCAGAAATAAGAATGGAAAAGATATATGGAATATTTTCTTGTCATAACATGATCACCAAAGTCTAATATATTTTTACTTAGGTTGGGTTCTTAGGTTAATATTTACTAGTCAAACAACTTAAACAACAAGTCACACAAGGTTCACATAGCAATGGGAAGGAAAGCACAATCATTATTGAAGTATTTCAAAAAGTTTTTGTTGGTTCTGAATTTTGGGTCTTGTAAAACTAAGTTTTTCTTAGTTCCTAAATTTGGGATGTGACAAGTACCGCCACGGGGTTCTGAGCAGATAAGGCACGGGAAGGGCAGTTTTTTGAGAGTTGACCTCATATGCTCTCTCTCTCTCCCCGTTCCTTCTCCTCTCAGATCCCACCGCCGCCGACCATCTCCTCCGCCGGGAAGCGGCCCTCCGGCCACGGGAGCTCGTGCTCCTCCACCCCAGACGGCTCCTGCTCTTCTCCCTCTCCTCGATCCTCTGCCATGAGTTCCGGTACGCCCTTTCCCTCTCTCTCATCTAGTTGATGGATGAAGATGAAATTCGTGGCTATCTTTTGTGAATTCGTGGTAGATTGAGTTGGTAGAAGTGTAGCACATGTGGGTCTTGAACTTTGTGTAGAATTTTACTGGAAATTTGTTGGCTAGATTTAGAGTTCTTCATCTAGATTTTGAGGAGTAACCCTAGGTAATTTTAGGGCTTCCTCTTGAAGCCATCCTATTACCTTGTTGTTACATCTTGTCACCTAGATGTAGCACTCCAATTCTAGCATAATTTCCTCTAATCTTGTACCATGAGTTCATCTCCCACATTTCATGAACTTTGTGCATTCTTACCTATATGCTTGCCCCTCCTTATGCTCTTCACAGGTAGTCAGCCTCGTGCTGCTCGTACCAAGGTTGCTGGGAACAAGAAAAGCGCACAGACACAAGTGAAGACGAAGTTAGAGATGAGATTGATGGGGTTCCTGTCACCCGTCGGAAGTTTCCTCCACAAGTGAAGCCCAAAGCTGCAGCTCGCCCCAAGTCTGCAAGTGACATGTCTGATCAAGATTTCATTGCCAAGAGGGTGCAAGACTGCTATGTCATTGAGAGGATGGAGCAAATTCCATCCGTTCGGGGTAACAATCCCTATTTCCACAACAAGTTTCAAGAACAGATCTACAATGAGATTCTCCTGAAGAAGCCCAAGGACAACTATGTGGAGCAGCATCATATCAACATGGCACACATGAAAGCCCATCCTGAATATTTTGGAGAAGCTCTTGCTATATGTGAGGAGTTTGGACTTCTGCCTATGATGGAGTTGGAGCAGGATTTTGATGAGAAGCTGGTTGCCCAATTCCTTGCCACTGTCCACATGGGAAATGAAACTAAGCGTCGCATTGTATGGATGACTAAGGACCAAAAGTTTGAAGTGCTTTGGGAAGAGGTTGCTGCCATGTTTGAGTATGAGGATTTGGTCCCTTTGAGCCCGATGATTTTGAAGAAACTCATTTCCGTGTTCACTTTCCGGGGGTCGAAGCCAAGGATGTATCGCAGCTCCTCCCTCTTTATGATCCCGAGAGTGCTGTCAAGTGGAAGGTTGGTAAATCCAAGGGCCTCTTTCCCACATGGGACATCATGCACCGGATTTATCATGAAACCATCAACCCCAAGGTTGGCAACATCGATGAAATTCATGCCTATCTTAAGAATCTCTTGCTTCTCACCAAGGACATGCAAGGCAAGGGGAAGCAATTGGATGTTATGGACTATATCTGGAATGAGTTGTGGCACGTCATTAGCAAGAGGAAGAACATAGCTTTTGCTCCTCTCATCATGCTCATCATCGTGTGGAAGTGGCTTGAGAACAACTCCATTGAAGACCTTGGCGATACGGAAAATGGATTCCCCACAAAAGCAAGAAGCTCCTCATCAAGTCTCACCCAAGAAGACAAGCAAGGAAGTGGTTGACGAGGCTGGTCCCTCTAAGGTTGGACCCATGAAATGGATGGCTCTTCAAATGAAGAAGATCTTCAAAGTGTCCAAGAAAGTGGAGAGGTTCCAATATGATACATATGAAGAGAAGATGAAGGCCCGTCAGGCTGAGGTTGCTCTCCGTCGTGATCAAGGAGAAGATGTGCAGTCCGGTTCGGAGAAGAATATCAAGACTTGGGATGAATGGCAAGCTCACGACAGCGAAGGGAATGTCATCACTTGGTCTGACTATGAGGAAGACGACCACCTCCCAGCCGCCTCCAGCTGGTTTCGAGTAGCCGTGGGGACGTAGCATCGGTCTCTTCCCTTTTTGGTGTCTCGATGCCAAAGGGGGAGAGATATCTAGTAGGACTTTGCGGGGGTTTGCGAGGGATGTGTCACAAGCTCTTTTTCTCTCGTGGTTTGCCTATTGCTTGTGAACACTCTTTATTTTCAGTTCTTGGAACCCTCTATCCATATGGTGTAAGACATGTGAACTCTCTTATTATGTCTCTTTGTTCATGTCGTTAATTTGTGCAAGCCTTTCTTTATATATATATTTATGCTTGCATGGTTTGTAAAATCTAGGGGGAGTGTTGATCCTAGATTATGTGCACTTGTGTATTCAAAGACATTTCGAGTAATGCACATGTCTAGGGGGAGCTCCGTCTAAATTTTACTAGCCTATTGCGTTGTAACTACTTGTGTTGTCATCAAACACCAAAAATGGGGAGATTGAAAGGGCATCTCCTTTGCCTATGGTTTTGGTGCTTGTTGACAACACAATTAGTTAGTCTAATGTGTCTCTATTCTCTGCAGAAATTCTTAGTTAAAAGTCCACGGTTGAATTCTACACGCAACAGGCTCTGCGGGAAGGTTTTTCCCAGGCAGCGGTAGTACCGCTGGCTCCAGCGGTAGTACCGCTACACAGTTCCGATTTGCTGCGTTACGCACAAGGGCGTTGCTACCGCTAGCGGTACCGCCAGAGGTACCGCCGTTTTTCGGCGTCTGTTGGTACCAGCGGTACCTCCAGCGGTACCCAGCGGTAGTACCGTCCCTCCTGGCGGTAGTACCGCCACGTGCATTTCGCAGCACATCGAGCTGTGGCGAAGGACCTCTACCGCCCGCGGTACCGCTCGGGGTACCGCCCGCGGTACCGCTCGGGGTACCGCCACTTCTGTGCTTCTGTAGGTACCAGCGATACCTCCAGCGGTACCGCCATGTCCAGCGGTAGTACCGCCAGAAGGTCAACGGCTCGACGCGAAGCAGGCGAAGCGCTCTACACGTAGCGGTAATACCGCCGCTGCTGGCGGTAGTACCGCTGCGGGAATCTGGCGTGTCCAACGGCCAGATTTGGAGAGAGGCTATTTAAAGGGGTCTTCTTCTCCATTGAAGACCAAGCTTCACATACTCTCTCACCTCCATTAATGCAAGCTTCCTCCTCCTACTCCCTACCCAACCACTCAATCAAGCTCAAAGTTGGGGAATCGAAGGAGGAGACCAAGATCTACATCTTCACCAAGCCGATTTACTTTTCCCCCTCATTCACTTGAGGGACCCTTTGCTAGGATTTCCTTTGGGAAAACCTAGCCTCTTATTGTACTCACCTGTTGTCTTTGTGACAGATTTGTAGCTGTTCGGGAGCCCCCAATCCTCTTGTGGGTTGTGTCCCGGATCGTTGTTGTAAGGGCTCCGGATTCCGCCTTGAAGGATTCCGATAGTGGAAGGTGAACCAAACCTTTGTGGTGTGGTTCATCGGAGAAGAAGGTGCGTCCGCCTTTGTGGCGGTTAAGTTTTGACCTTTGTGGTAGCTCACACCTCTCCAACGAGACGTACTCCCCTAAAAAGGAGGAACTCGGGATTACATCCGTGTCTCCGCGTGATTTCACTTCGGTTACTTCTATCCTTGTTTATTATCCTTACTTCGTGTATCTTGTTTAGTTGCTAGCTTATCATATAGGTAAATTCACCATAGTTGCATATCTAGAGAATTTACCTTTTAGTGTCAAGCCTAATTTGAAAAAGTACTAAAATTGAAGTAGCACCTATTCAACCCCCCTCTAGGTGTCATACGATCCTTTCAGGACTCTCTTACCATAGCATTCTTGAATGCTTCTCTTGAAGAAGAGAGTGAATATAGAACTACTCTTGAGGAAAGACTTGAGTCCATTGATGATAAAAATGATGAAATCTATACCTAATAATAAAAGCATTAAGACTTCTTCTCGTACGTCGTTGAAAATACCCCTAAAGTTAGCAACAATTACCCACCACTGTCATCCATAAGTCACATATAACGTTTCTTTTTTTTTCCATCGCTGCTCGCATCCTCGTTCTCTGGCCGAACAACCCCACTGTGCGTGCGCACAGCAGGCGCGGCGACGACTCTTCGCCACTAGCTCGTCAAGTGAAAGAAACGGATCAACTCGGCCCTACGGCGCCGACCATTGCGTCCTCCTCCACGGCGCTGGTCATGGGGGAGTGGTTCGTCATCTTCCTCTTCCCCATGTGCATCGAGCTTGCCTCGCGGGCCCTCTGGCGGTCCTCGCCATGGCCGCCCCGGTGGTCTAGCTCGCGGTAAAAAAAAAACAGAAGAATCGTCTTCAATCTGTACCGCCGTGAAGCCTTATTCTGTGTCCGCTACCTGCGCTGTCCCTAAGCCGGCCGCTGCCATGACCACTTTCCCTCAACCTCTGCTGGTCCTGTCCGGAAGCAGCCGTCCGCGGGCCGTACGTGGAGTTGAGTGATGTGCCGGCGGCTCATAGACTAAGGCGCTGCTATTCATGCGACGCCGGCCTCGCATCCATGACGATCCACTCAGGTGAAGGAGATGCCTCTCCCCTAAGCCGGGGCATCTCGGCAGCCGGAGTTGCGCCTGTCCAGGTGAAACTCAGCGGCCATGGTTACTGACACGCCGTCAGACAGAGAACTGATGCAACTCTGTACAATTTTTGATGTGATGCAATTCTCAGATGCATCTTCTAATTTGATGCAAACGTCGTGCTACTTTCATGTGATGCAGTTCATGGATGATTGATGATTATAAAATTGTTCCTTGATAGCACTCCGTTGTGATTTTCAGTTTCACATAGTGTGGTCTGAACCTGTTGAAAATATCAGGGGGCTGAAAACATATACTCCGTACTACACTCCTATGGACTGAATTCGCTGTCCTTTGTATGAGCTTGCTATGAACTGAATAACTTGACCATGTTAAATGACAGTATAACAATCCTTTGTCATCTACGAGAACATGAAATGAACCAAATTCATATTCACATTGCCAAGGCATAATTCAGAGTACTAAGAGTACATTCACAACTTCAGATTCTTTCACAGTTTCAGTTTCAAAAGATCCAATAACCGTTCTCTCCAAACATAATAAACCTAAAGGGCTAAAATCAAGTAGCAGCAAAAGGAAATGATTATTTTTAAGATAACATTGAAGCTCTGAAAATAACACGCATGCTCTCAAATCTGAAAAAATTGCAATATTCTGAGAATATAATGCTGAAACTTTTGGTTCAATCTTGTACTGCACCAAAAGAAAAGCACCAGAGTTGTCTCCAATTAATACAACTGAGTCTGCAGTTGTATATGAACGGATCCGTTTGAATGGGCATACGAATTATAAGGAATATAGTCGTATGTGTGCATGAAATAGTTGTTGTTGGGACAATCACGGCTTTTATGGAAGCCAACTTCAATTTCTTTTTTTTCGTGTACTGAAGCTACCTGAATTGACCGAGAGAGGATGTATTCCCGTATCATGACGTCCTCCCTCATCAACCATGGGTTTGCAAATCCAAATCAAAACCAGCTGTGAAGATGAATAAAAGGGCCGAGTTGGCTTTATCAGTCTGTATCAATGAAGAAAGCACAAGGCGATGGATCATGGCTGGGGCCGGCGGTGTGCTAGAGCACATGACTGGTTGAGCAGCGGATGGCCAACTCACACGGCTACCGGCGTTGGACGAGGATCCATGCTGCCACAGATCGAAACGATTCCGTCTTTTTAAAACGTTTTTAAGCATATAGTTAAGGCAATCTGTGTAGTCTGTTGTCTCCTTTCAATCTGTGTAGTCTATTGTCGATGCAATAGGTTATTTTTATTTTTTTTGAAACGAGGGCAATGGGTTAGAAAGACAGTTTGCAACTTTTCACTGAATAACAGTTTTAAATGGATACTTTGCCCTAATTGTTTTGCTACAAAGATGTGTTGAACGTTTAGTCTCTCCGTAGCAACGCATGGGTAGTCGACTCACATCTCGGTGGAGGCCATGAAAAAATTTCAAGACTTGAAATCAGATTTTCCTTTACGAGACGAATCGTTTTTAGTGGGGCATTGGTACGTCAAGAATTAGGAACAACGTGGTGGATGGACGCACTGTGGCGGCTCGTGGCCGCATAGGGAGTGGGAGGGGGTCGTCCGGCCATTCGGCCGCATAAGAACAAGAACATTTATAATCCACCTGTGGACACAGATGACTAACATAGTTGATCTCTGCTAATATATTATTTGGGTCTTAACAAGTTGTTAGTCAGGTTAAGCACCAGTGTTGTCATCTTCACTCAAAAGAGTGTACGAAAAAAATATCAGTATGACCATGATTTTGGTGCGTGTGTGCATGAAAGGGGTTGAACCATTATGCTTAAGTGGTATGAGGGCACCCTGATCGCCAATATCGAATAACTCTTGTAACAAGTTATAAAATACGCATAGTGGCAATACACCGAAAAAATTAGTGAGCCATGGAAACATAAAAATAAATAAATACTAAGGCGTGTGTGCATGGAAACATAAGAATGTTGCTACTGTCGCCGGTCTATCAACTTTTTGCAAAATTTGTGCCGACAATCTTCAACGAAAAATGTTTATTTACTACCCGTTGCAACGCACGGGCATGTTTCCTAGTAATTGCTAAAATCATTAAGGATAGAGTCCATGTCTTTGCTAAATATCAAGTGATTAAAAAGGAGAAAGCCGAATTTGTGGTTGCTAATGCTAAACTTCTTGAGGATATGGAGAAACTTGACAAGGCTCACAAGGCCTTGAAAAGTACTCATTCTCTTCTAGTCAAGTCTCATGAGCAACTTCAAACTAAACTTTCTAAATCTAACTCACCTAGCACTTCTACTCCTTCATGTGATCATGCAAATATTATTGAGGAAAATGCTAGGTTGAAGGTTGAGCTTGCCAAGGCCACTAGTGCCAAGACCTCAATTCCCAAAGGTAAAGAAAAGGTTGTTGCTCATGTTGTTGAGCAAAAGCAACACAAAGGGAAGGAGGGTCTTGGTTATGTAGCCAAGGCAAAGAAGAAGAAGAGCAACAACAAGGCCAAGCCCGCACAAACCAAGACTCCCATTGCGAGTGGGAATGCCACTAGGGGCAAGACCACTCGTAGTGACTTTGTGAGAGATGCTAACCCTCACTACATTCTATATGTTGATTATTATGGTGATGTTTATGCAAAATATGTTGGACCTTATGAGGATCATGTTTCTCATGCTATTTGGGTCCCAAAGACTCTTGTTACTAACCAAAGAGGACCCATTGCAAGATGGGTACCTAAAACCAAGCAATGATTTCTTGTAGGACTATGCTTCCGGTGGGTCTAAATGGGTGGTTGATAGTGGATGCACTAGTCATATGACCGGAAGCAAGGAGATTATGACGGAGTTGGGACCAAATATAAATCGAGCATCCGTCTCCTATGGTGATAAATCAAAAGCGGAGGTAAAGGGCCTCGACAAGGTGGTAGTTGCAAAGGATATCACCCCTGTAAATGTCATGCTTGTCGAGTTCCTCGGTTACAATCTTATGTCCGTTCGTGCACTTAATAAGATGAACTTTGATGTCCATTTTACTATTGATATGGTGGTACTCTTGAGGAGCAAGACTCTAAAGGTCATGTTCGTTGGGTATGTTGAAAATGAGTTGTTTGTGGTGGACTTTTCGGGGTCAATCAACACTCAAGCAATATGCCTATTCGGAAAGGCCGACGTGGGGTGGTTGTGGCATCGCCGCTTGTCCCATGTCAACATGAGAACTTTGCAAAGTTTTCACAAGGGTGGCCACATTCTTGGACTAAAAGACAATGTTTCCTTTTCTAGAGATCGTCTTTGTAGGGCTTGTGTTGAAGGAAAGATGCATGATTCTCCCCATCCAAGCAAGACCATCATTTCATCAAGGAGGATTTTGGAACTTCTTCATGTTGATCTCTTTGGTGCCGTGCCTCAACCAAGTCTTGGTGGGAAGAAGTATTGCTTGGTGATTGTTGATGACTATTCAAGATTTACTTGGGTTTATTTCTTCAAGACGAAGGATGAGACCCAACAAGCCGTCATCGACTTTTACAACGAAGTTCAACGCCAACACAATGTCCCTATATTGGCCATTAGGAGTGACAATGGTTCCGAGTTCAAGAACTACACTCTAAATGAGTTTCTTAGTGAAGAGGGATTCGTCATCAATATTCCGCTGCATATACCCCTCAACAAAATGGTGTAGCCGAAAGGAAGAACCGGACCCTCATGGATATGGCAAGGTCTATGTTGGTGGAGTTTAAGTCTCCACTCTTCTTGTGAGCCGAAGCTATCTCCACGGCGTCTCATTCATCAAACCGGCTATTCTGTGGGTACCCCGGACTAGCTGTCCGAAATACCCGATTATGCTTAACACAACGATCCCGTGATCAGTCTGTCGTTGCACATAATCCGAATTGGATACCAAAGTTTACATCCATTACAGTACCGAATAAAAAGTCTTACATAAATGGTCATTTAGACCAAGTTCTTACATAGGTGCCTTCATGGGCCAAACCAAAATATCAGCGGAAGCTACGGCGTAGTAGACATCATATTCTAACGATGACGACCCGACAGGCAGCTGACTTGTGGAGATCCTTAGTTCGCATAGAAGTCACCATACTCCTGCTCGGCGTAGCGCTCCTCCTCGTAGTCTGGCTAGGACAATAGCCAGGGACGAAACCAATATGAGTACATTTGAATGTACTCGCAAACTACCCCAGCATGAGTATGCGATAGCATCATTTTTATTACAATAAAAACCTTTATTTTGAGAAGACATCTCTATATCTTTGTTGAAAAAGGAAAGAAGGCTTTTAGAACTTTTTCCCATAAATCTGTCTTTGTAAGAATTGTCTTTTAAGACTTTTCCCGAAAATACACCTTTGTTGAAAAAGGTAAGAAGAGTTTGATAACCATTTTGAATAAAACCACCATTTTTTTGTCTGCTTCTCCAAAACTCCTCCTTTTTCGACCAAAGTCCATCATGGACCACTTTCCTCCATCACCTCATACCGATCCGTTGGTATTGGTGCATGGCACAACCTCCACTTTACTTTTCTTTTAAAACTCAACTCTTTTATAAAACTTGCACATAGGTCAGAGTAGGGCCTCCCAACTGTCCATATCCGAGGACTCGGCTATTCGAATAGTTTTAATCCCTCTGCAGAGGTAGCACGCTTTTAAACCCACATCCATCCGGCAACTCATCGTGTCAGCCACGTCCCGCCATACAAGGTGTATGCGAAGTTGAGCCACCGACCATAGCCTGTCATTTGCTCATGCTAGTATAGGACCCTACCGCTACGAAGCATTCCATCGACACTTAAATCCATGCGCGTCGGAAACTAAGTGTGAGGACTCGTAGTTCTGCCCGGCGAGCGAACCCTTTAATCCTCTTCCTCCATTACACTCATACCAGTAAACACCAGTAGACTTCTCTTGAGAGGACCCAGGTCAGGGGTAGGTCATCCAAACCATCCCCTCATGGAACGGGGTCATCCCCGTTGTTGAGGCATCCAGTACTAATATGAGCAAATTATATGACTAAGCCCTTTCCCATATGTGGGTAAATGTGGTCGCACAGAGTATCGGCTGGTTGACGTAAGTACAAAGACACACTGTGCATTTTTCCCAAATAACTCAATTATCCACTTCTCCAGTTCAACCACCGACATCTCGGCACATCATATTCCACACATAAGTAATTTCAAAGGAGTTTTGAATAAACAATATTTTTCCCATCCTATAGTTTGATATACACTATCTTATATATCTACATCGGTGGTAAAATAGTTTCATATACTTTTTGAAAAGGTTTTATAAATCTTTGCCTCAGGAGTAAATCATTTGATAAAGTAGATGCATATATATTTAGGTGCAAGCTCAGAGAATAGCTTGCCTTGCCGGCAAAGTGAACTTGGTCTTGATCTTCAGGTTCAACGAATTCCCCTTCCTCAATATCTCCGTTCCAAAGACCACTCCGGTAGTGTTTATATCTAGCGTCGCAAACAGGAGGATAACACAACAATCACTAAGCAAACCAAACCACAAGTGGTATACAGACAAGTATCAAACCGTAAGCTTCGAGCTAATCGTTCGGGCAACAGCTAGGATCTACACTTACGAGGGTTTTATGCTAGTCAGTAGTCCATCACCTATACGCAAGCTAGGTACATCGATCACAAAACTATCTGAGGCGAAGGTTAACAACAAGCGCCTCCCGTTGAACGGGAAATACTTCAGACAAAAGTTAGGTCACCAAATATTTTCTGTGAGTCAAAATATTATACCAAGTTAGGATATGATAAAGTGAAATACTAGGAACCTAGCAAAATTGGGTTTGCTCCAAAAATCATTACAGATTAATTTATAAAAATCCCTTTTTAATCTGCCCTTTTGTTAGTTTATTTTAAACAACGTTACAAAATAATTATCCATGTTTGGAAACAAGGTGGGACATAAAGGTTACCATTTGCTGAACATTTTAAGAGGTCAAACTTAATTTTTGGATCATTAGTTTTAAAGATATGAATTTTCCCAATTTATTTTATATTCTGCCATTTTCTTTATTTTAATAAAACATTAAATAAACTAATTTATCTGGATAGGTGAATTACACCAAAAGACTGGCCTTATTTTTCTGAACAATTCGGTATATTATTTGTAATTTTTGGATCAATATTCAAAAAGATATGCATTTTATAAGTTTAAATTTGAATCTGTCTTTTTATTTTATTTTTCAGAAAACACGTCCGAAACTTTTCTCACTCAGGGCTGGGCTAGCCGCAACCACTGACCAGTGGGCCAGAGGCCACGCTGGCGCTGACTGGGCTCGGGTGTGACTGCGCTGGCCACCACGGTCGCTGACCGGTGGGGCCCAGCTGTCAGTGTGTGGGAATAAAATGAAAAAGGGTGCGCCTTAGCGTCCGAGCGGGTTCGAACTCGCGACGCGCGCGTGGGTGCTGCGCTCTGCTAGCCAGTAGGTCAGTGCGTGTTCGTGTTAGTATACGGGCGCGTGGTCCTTTGAGGTGAGTACGGTGCACGGCGACGTCGCGCGTGGCCGCGGTGATCGCCGGCGGCGAGGCGCACGGGTGCGACGATCTACGGCGCTAGGGGACAAGCGGATGCTCGCGTTCGACGCGCACGAGGGTGGGACACCTCGTGGCAGTGCTAAGGGCCAAAAGGTCGCCGGGAAAAGCCCGGCGACGAGCTACGGCGGCGGCGTGCTACGGCTACGGCGGGAACGACTACGTCGCGACGAACCCGAGGGGGATAGAGAGGACGGAGATGTCCAGGAGCATCGTGAGCTCACCCTCGATGCGTGGGAAGCGACGGCGAGGACGGAGGTGGACCGGGGCGACGGCGATCTTGCCCGGAGTGCTGCGGCCGGAGAGGAAGAAGACGAGAAATGCGCGGTGATCCCGGGCTCCTCTGCTCGATTCCTTGGACGAGGAGGGAGAGGACGACGCGGCGGAGCTGGTGGTGCGCTTCGATCCGCTCTGCGAGCTCTCAGGCGACGGCGTTGCTCGGCGGCGACCTCGGCTAGGTCACGGCCATGGCTGCGGAGGAAAACGGTGGAGAAGGGCGAGAAAATATCGGGGAGGGAGAGAGCAGAGCGCCTCGTGCTCTTCTTATCCTCCCAGCGCGGCAGGAGAGCGGAGAGAGGGGGGGCCTGGGCGGCGGCGCGCGGGAGGTCGACACGGCCACGGGCACGGGGTGCTACAGAGAAGACGACGCTTTTCTAGATAACCCCCTGGATTTATTTGCCCTTTTACAACTAGGTCCTTTTTGTTTCTTTTTATTTCCTTTTTAAAACCAGTAGCGTTTTAGGGATTTATTTGGTGTACTTAAACATTTTATAAAAATTTGAGAAAATTCAGGTAGCCTCCCATATACATGTAGAAGCTCCACAAAATTTGGTATTTGAAAATAAAATGTTTTGAACAATATTTGTTCATAGGGTTTAAATAAGTCATTTTTGATAAACTAAAACTTAGTACTCCTGTAATATTTTAAATCAGGTGAGAGATATTGTTTTGAACTTTTGGAACTTTCTTACAAATATGGTAACTTCAAATAATTTATATTTTCATAGAGAAAATATTTGTTTGAAAGAATTAGAGAGTAGGGAGAATTAATTTATTAAGATCATTCCTTTATTTTATGATCTTATTTTCCTTTTTGTCGAATGAGTGACATGGAGTTGAGATGATTTATTATTTCATCTCATTCCTAGAATAAGGAAAATATAATTGTTTTTACAGAATAGAGGAATAGATATAGAGGGAATTTAAATAAGATCATTTCCCTTAATTTTTAGGATTGTAACTTAGGTGTGAGTAATTCTAGAGGGTTTGTTTTTATTCAAGTCACATACCAAATTGGTTGTCAGGTGTGTCTTATTTTAGTATTAAGCACAACTGAGGAATTACCCTCACAAGCAACAAACACAACAATATCCATATCACAATCATAACCACACAAATCAAACCACATGAATTAATCACACCACTATTTCCGTAATTTAACAATACTATCTTTATAAAAATGATCATACTTAATTATGACAAGATGATGTTTAAAAATTATCTCAACTCATAGATTAATAGTTCCAAAAGGTTTGATAAGGAAACCTATGTGGGGTAGTATATTTCCCGCTAGTGTTATTTTCAAATAGAGTGAAAATAAGAGTTTATAAAATGGGAGTTGTATACCCTGCAAAATATCAGAGTTGAAAATAGGTAGGAGGTAGCATATAGATCTCCATATTTTTGGAAACACACGATTTTGGAAATACTTTTACTTTCTCAAAACTTGGTATTAATTTTGGGTTGCTGATAAATCAGGTATCATAAAAATGGAGTTGGTCAAAATAAGAATTGAAAAGATATATAGAATATTTCCTTGTCATAACATGATCACCAAAGTTAAATATACGTTTATATTGGTTGTGTCTTATATTTGCTAACCAAATAACTTAAACAACAAGTCACACCAGTTTAAACATAGCAATGGGAAGGAAAACACAATCATCAGTAAAATATTTCAAAAGTTTTTGTTGGTTCTGAATTTTGGGTCTGGTAAAACTAAGTTTTTCTTGGTTTTCAAAATTTGGGATGTTACAGATCCTTCCCCCCTTAAAATAAATCTCGTCCCGAGATTTGACCGGTGGTAACAGGGGAGTACGGGGCCACGGGTTTTGGGCTGACTATACTTCTGAGGTCGTTGCTTCTTCAGTGAGGTTGCCAAGTGAAATCTTGACAACTTGATGATGCAAGGCTTTCTTTGTCGATAAACTTCTATGCTGAGTTCAGATCCTTGATGATAGGGTTGACTTGATGGTCGACTTTGATGGATAGTCGTGGTTGGCTGCTTCCAAATACAATGAGGCTAAAGCGCACGGATCTAATTATTACCTCGTTCCGGTATACCTATTTCAGGTCTCCCCCCCTTAAAAAGGGGTTTTGAAGGGTCCTCCTGAAGTTTGCAGCTGGAGTTGAATTGGAGGCACTATTCTGTCGAGGTATCTTGACGATCTTTGTCTTGGGTGTCGTTCCTCAGTGTTTGGGTCGGTGCAGACATCCCTTCCTGATATTGTCTCCTTACGAGGGTCGCAGGTGGGGACGCGTTGTTCTCCGGATGTGTCAAGTCTGAACACTTGACTCTCTCCGGTTTCTAGTTAGTAGAGGGATGTTAAAAACTCCTAAGTGCGTCTGAACTTGCTTGGTGGTTGATGTTGTCAATAGTAGGTGCTTCCGTCGTTTGATTCTTCTGCGTATTCCGTTGGTTGGTCGCCTTCATTCCATCGATGTTGACTTTCTTTGTTCTTGGGCTTCACGAAGCTTCATACGAATCTTAAGAGGTAGAGTCTAGGGTATCGAACTTCCAGATGAATCTAGAAGTCAGTTCGAGTGTCCTGAGGTAGGTGGTTTAGGGTGTGGATCGATGATTGTTCAAAAGTCCCGGCTTAATGGATCTTAGAAAAAGTTAGTGGAACCTGCACACCAGTTGTTTTTCCAAACGGATACCTTTTTCTTTTCTTGTGTTCGGAGATCATACCGTTGGGAAAACAAGCTTTCAATTAGTTATTTGTATACGAAGGTGGGTGTCTTTTATGACCTCGGATTGCCTTAGTCGTACAAGAAGAATTTGTTAACAAGGTAGCTAGTCTTGTCATCAAACCACTTTTCATATTCCCGAGGCTGAGATGTACTGGATTATCTGACGTTCCGCTTATTTGTATATGACACTCAATTGTTTGAGTATACAAAAGTGAGTTGTTAACAAGTTCATGAGGCTTGTTACCAAAGTACTTTTATATAACACGAACATTGGAATATCACCTTATTTTTAGAGAGACTTGTAATAATAGATTCTGATATAAGAGTTTCCAGACACTCCATGATAGTCTGGCCTATTGCTTCTTTGCCAACTTAAGAAATCTCTCTTCAATGTCTTCTTGTCGTAGTTTCTCCTTCTTGTGGTCTCTGAACTCGAATCTTCGTGAAGACTCTTATGCACTCCTTGAGTTCCTCTAGTTACCAGTCCTAAATGAGTCCCCTTATGTCCTTGTTTCTTGTCAAGGCAGTCAGCCCTGAGTTATAAGTCAGTACTATCGCGGGTATTTAGGTCAGGTGTCAATCTTAGGTTAAATACGATTTATTAGTGTAGTATTCCGTCACATATTAATTATACGGTACAAGGCTCGTGTTAGACATGGTAACATCTCTCATCTTTAAGAGTCTAAAAAGGATTTCATTAAAAGTGACGGATCTTACATTGAAACCAGATACTACTTACAAAAATTGGACCCATAATTCTTCTCGGTGGCTAAAGATCTTGAAAGGCCCACTATTGCTTGGCGCTAACCTTCCTTTGACATGGAAACCCTGCATTTCTTAAAACGGTGCTGAGCAGTCTCGTTGGGGTTGGGGCATTGTTTGGAGTAGTGACCCTTGATGCCACATTCAAAGCAGACAACATTGGCACGGTTGGATTTGTTTGGGTGGTTAGGGAAGGTGGAGCGCGGAACT
This sequence comes from Poa pratensis, assembly GCA_947311845.1. Lineage (NCBI taxonomy): Eukaryota > Viridiplantae > Streptophyta > Magnoliopsida > Poales > Poaceae > Poa > Poa pratensis. The sequence continues at coordinate 55,765,331 of CAMZMU010000034.1, read as the reverse complement.
TGCGGGGGTTGATAGGCAGGCTTGGGGGATGGCTGGATAGTACAGGGCTTCTTCCTGCGAAGGGTTCTTCCAGAGCGTAGGCACAACTGGTGATATGTTTCTAAGGTTGGTGTTGGCTCCTTGCGTTTTCTTCCCTTCTGGTGCTCTGGATTGCAGCATGGGCTGGATGCTTTAGTGGACGTCTTTCTCGGGGCATGGATGGCGTCTTGAGCAACCTTCGCACCAGCATCTTTTACTGCGTCAACTATGAATTCCATAGGACACTTAGCCGGAACATGATCATCTCCTTCGCATAGGTAGCAAGTGACGCTAGCGGTCGGGCACTTGCCAGTTGGGTGAAAATCAAAACAGTGCGGGCAGCGACCAGGGCATTGACTAGCCTGATGTCCACCCCTTCCGCACTGACTACAAGCCTTTCCTTGGGGTGGTCCTTTCCTTATTTTGTACGTAAGGGACATTGCCTGGTCATATATCCGCGTCCGTTGCAAGTGTAACACCAACGTTGCTCTCTGATGACGTCCTCTCTAATTTTCTTGGGCAGATCTTTAGACGTAGGGGACTCTTCTCTTTCAAAGGGTGTCGAGTGGGTTCCTGGGGCGGCTTCGATTTGATGGAGCGGAGGATTTTGGGTTGCTTCAAAACCGGAACCGATGTAGGCGTGCTCCCGCGACATTTCCGTCTGGGGAACTGTGGCTGCCGAATTTGAGTTAAACATATTTTGTAGAGGTAGTTTAAAACTAATTTTAAGATGCGCACGAAGACTACCGTGATCAGGATACCTGATTACTTTTACGGAGTATGTATCAGGAGTTTGTTAACAAGGCGCAATTTGCGAAACGCATAGGAGAAGCAACACTCAAGCAGAGAACTTACAAAACACACAAGGTACCTTTAGTACCAATGGACGCCTAATACTCGTGGTAATCGGGTAATATATCCAAAGTTCCTATCATACATTTTCCTATGGCCTCGGTTAAACATGGTTGTTGAAACCTTCATTTTCTCGCCTTAGTCTTCAGCTGGAGAATTTGAGATTGTCGAGGTAGTACTGAGTGGAATTGTTGATATTGAGTGGAGGCCTTCGGAGGTCTCTTGCTTTGTTGATACCGACGATCTTGGTATTTGCAGATCAATCACCTTGATGTTGAATGTTGAATATAGGTCTTCTTGTAGGTGCCAGCTAATTAGGTCTCACTTGGGTTCATCGTCAAGTATTTTGAACGGGTAAGAGAGAGTAGAGAAATCCTTGGAAAATCTTAAATAGAGGGATAAGACTCGGAAATATTTGAGAAGGTGAGAAGAGTGGAAGCTATTTTTGGACTTCCTCAGATAAAATTTATGTTTTTTTTTTTTGGTAACAATATATTTTTAACAAAATATTTCTTTCCTAACTAACGTCCATGCTAACTAAGGTCTGTTACAGTCAGGATGGCTCTGATACCAAGTCTGTGGGGACCCCGGACTAGCTGTCCGAAATACCCGATTATGCTTAACACAACGATCCCGTGATCAGTCTGTCGTTGCACATAATCCGAATTGGATACCAAAGTTTACATCCATTACAGTACCGAATAAAAAGTCTTACATAAATGGTCATTTAGACCAAGTTCTTACATAGGTGCCTTCATGGGCCAAACCAAAATATCAGCGGAAGCTACGGCGTAGTAGACATCATATTCTAACGATGACGACCCGACAGGCAGCTGACTTGTGGAGATCCTTAGTTCGCATAGAAGTCACCATACTCCTGCTCGGCGTAGCGCTCCTCCTCGTAGTCTGGCTAGGACAATAGCCAGGGACGAAACCAATATGAGTACATTTGAATGTACTCGCAAACTACCCCAGCATGAGTATGCGATAGCATCATTTTTATTACAATAAAAACCTTTATTTTGAGAAGACATCTCTATATCTTTGTTGAAAAAGGAAAGAAGGCTTTTAGAACTTTTTCCCATAAATCTGTCTTTGTAAGAATTGTCTTTTAAGACTTTTCCCGAAAATACACCTTTGTTGAAAAAGGTAAGAAGAGTTTGATAACCATTTTGAATAAAACCACCATTTTTTTGTCTGCTTCTCCAAAACTCCTCCTTTTTCGACCAAAGTCCATCATGGACCACTTTCCTCCATCACCTCATACCGATCCGTTGGTATTGGTGCATGGCACAACCTCCACTTTACTTTTCTTTTAAAACTCAACTCTTTTATAAAACTTGCACATAGGTCAGAGTAGGGCCTCCCAACTGTCCATATCCGAGGACTCGGCTATTCGAATAGTTTTAATCCCTCTGCAGAGGTAGCACGCTTTTAAACCCACATCCATCCGGCAACTCATCGTGTCAGCCACGTCCCGCCATACAAGGTGTATGCGAAGTTGAGCCACCGACCATAGCCTGTCATTTGCTCATGCTAGTATAGGACCCTACCGCTACGAAGCATTCCATCGACACTTAAATCCATGCGCGTCGGAAACTAAGTGTGAGGACTCGTAGTTCTGCCCGGCGAGCGAACCCTTTAATCCTCTTCCTCCATTACACTCATACCAGTAAACACCAGTAGACTTCTCTTGAGAGGACCCAGGTCAGGGGGTAGGTCATCCAAACCATCCCCTCATGGAACGGGGTCATCCCCGTTGTTGAGGCATCCAGTACTAATATGAGCAAATTATATGACTAAGCCCTTTCCCATATGTGGGTAAATGTGGTCGCACAGAGTATCGGCTGGTTGACGTAAGTACAAAGACACACTGTGCATTTTTCCCAAATAACTCAATTATCCACTTCTCCAGTTCAACCACCGACATCTCGGCACATCATATTCCACACATAAGTAATTTCAAAGGAGTTTTGAATAAACAATATTTTTCCCATCCTATAGTTTGATATACACTATCTTATATATCTACATCGGTGGTAAAATAGTTTCATATACTTTTTGAAAAGGTTTTATAAATCTTTGCCTCAGGAGTAAATCATTTGATAAAGTAGATGCATATATATTTAGGTGCAAGCTCAGAGAATAGCTTGCCTTGCCCGGCAAAGTGAACTTGGTCTTGATCTTCAGGTTCAACGAATTCCCCTTCCTCAATATCTCCGTTCCAAAGACCACTCCGGTAGTGTTTATATCTAGCGTCGCAAACAGGAGGATAACACAACAATCACTAAGCAAACCAAACCACAAGTGGTATACAGACAAGTATCAAACCGTAAGCTTCGAGCTAATCGTTCGGGCAACAGCTAGGATCTACACTTACGAGGGTTTTATGCTAGTCAGTAGTCCATCACCTATACGCAAGCTAGGTACATCGATCACAAAACTATCTGAGGCGAAGGTTAACAACAAGCGCCTCCCGTTGAACGGGAAATACTTCAGACAAAAGTTAGGTCACCAAATATTTTCTGTGAGTCAAAATATTATACCAAGTTAGGATATGATAAAGTGAAATACTAGGAACCTAGCAAAATTGGGTTTGCTCCAAAAATCATTACAGATTAATTTATAAAAATCCCTTTTTAATCTGCCCTTTTGTTAGTTTATTTTAAACAACGTTACAAAATAATTATCCATGTTTGGAAACAAGGTGGGACATAAAGGTTACCATTTGCTGAACATTTTAAGAGGTCAAACTTAATTTTTGGATCATTAGTTTTAAAGATATGAATTTTCCCAATTTATTTTATATTCTGCCATTTTCTTTATTTTAATAAAACATTAAATAAACTAATTTATCTGGATAGGTGAATTACACCAAAAGACTGGCCTTATTTTTCTGAACAATTCGGTATATTATTTGTAATTTTTGGATCAATATTCAAAAAGATATGCATTTTATAAGTTTAAATTTGAATCTGTCTTTTTATTTTATTTTTCAGAAAACACGTCCGAAACTTTTCTCACTCAGGGCTGGGCTAGCCGCAACCACTGACCAGTGGGCCAGAGGCCACGCTGGCGCTGACTGGGCTCGGGTGTGACTGCGCTGGCCACCACGGTCGCTGACCGGTGGGGCCCAGCTGTCAGTGTGTGGGAATAAAATGAAAAAGGGTGCGCCTTAGCGTCCGAGCGGGTTCGAACTCGCGACGCGCGCGTGGGTGCTGCGCTCTGCTAGCCAGTAGGTCAGTGCGGTGTTCGTGTTAGTATACGGGCGCGTGGTCCTTTGAGGTGAGTACGGTGCACGGCGACGTCGCGCGTGGCCGCGGTGATCGCCGGCGGCGAGGCGCACGGGTGCGACGATCTACGGCGCTAGGGGACAAGCGGATGCTCGCGTTCGACGCGCACGAGGGTGGGACACCTCGTGGCAGTGCTAAGGGCCAAAAGGTCGCCGGGAAAAGCTCCGGCGACGAGCTACGGCGGCGGCGTGCTACGGCTACGGCGGGAACGACTACGTCGCGACGAACCCGAGGGGGATAGAGAGGACGGAGATGTCCAGGAGCATCGTGAGCTCACCCTCGATGCGTGGGAAGCGACGGCGAGGACGGAGGTGGACCGGGGCGACGGCGATCTTGCCCGGAGTGCTGCGGCCGGAGAGGAAGAAGACGAGAAATGCGCGGTGATCCCGGGCTCCTCTGCTCGATTCCTTGGACGAGGAGGGAGAGGACGACGCGGCGGAGCTGGTGGTGCGCTTCGATCCGCTCTGCGAGCTCTCAGGCGACGGCGTTGCTCGGCGGCGACCTCGGCTAGGTCACGGCCATGGCTGCGGAGGAAAACGGTGGAGAAGGGCGAGAAAATATCGGGGAGGGAGAGAGCAGAGCGCCTCGTGCTCTTCTTATCCTCCCAGCGCGGCAGGAGAGCGGAGAGAGGGGGGGGGGGGGCCTGGGCGGCGGCGCGCGGGAGGTCGACACGGCCACGGGCACGGGGTGCTACAGAGAAGACGACGCTTTTCTAGATAACCCCCTGGATTTATTTGCCCTTTTACAACTAGGTCCTTTTTGTTTCTTTTTATTTCCTTTTTAAAACCAGTAGCGTTTTAGGGATTTATTTGGTGTACTTAAACATTTTATAAAAATTTGAGAAAATTCAGGTAGCCTCCCATATACATGTAGAAGCTCCACAAAATTTGTATTTGAAAATAAAATGTTTTGAACAATATTTGTTCATAGGGTTTAAATAAGTCATTTTTGATAAACTAAAACTTAGTACTCCTGTAATATTTTAAATCAGGTGAGAGATATTGTTTTGAACTTTTGGAACTTTCTTACAAATATGGTAACTTCAAATAATTTATATTTTCATAGAGAAAATATTTGTTTGAAAGAATTAGAGAGTAGGGAGAATTAATTTATTAAGATCATTCCTTTATTTTATGATCTTATTTTCCTTTTTGTCGAATGAGTGACATGGAGTTGAGATGATTTATTATTTCATCTCATTCCTAGAATAAGGAAAATATAATTGTTTTTACAGAATAGAGGAATAGATATAGAGGGAATTTAAATAAGATCATTTCCCTTAATTTTTAGGATTGTAACTTAGGTGTGAGTAATTCTAGAGGGTTTGTTTTTATTCAAGTCACATACCAAATTGGTGTCAGGTGTGTCTTATTTTAGTATTAAGCACAACTGAGGAATTACCCTCACAAGCAACAAACACAACAATATCCATATCACAATCATAACCACACAAATCAAACCACATGAATTAATCACACCACTATTTCCGTAATTTAACAATACTATCTTTATAAAAATGATCATACTTAATTATGACAAGATGATGTTTAAAAATTATCTCAACTCATAGATTAATAGTTCCAAAAGGTTTGATAAGGAAACCTATGTGGGGTAGTATATTTCCCGCTAGTGTTATTTTCAAATAGAGTGAAAATAAGAGTTTATAAAATGGGAGTTGTATACCCTGCAAAATATCAGAGTTGAAAATAGGTAGGAGGTAGCATATAGATCTCCATATTTTTGGAAACACACGATTTTGGAAATACTTTTACTTTCTCAAAACTTGGTATTAATTTTGGGTTGCTGATAAATCAGGTATCATAAAAATGGAGTTGGTCAAAATAAGAATTGAAAAGATATATAGAATATTTCCTTGTCATAACATGATCACCAAAGTTAAATATACGTTTATATTGGTTGTGTCTTATATTTGCTAACCAAATAACTTAAACAACAAGTCACACCAGTTTAAACATAGCAATGGGAAGGAAAACACAATCATCAGTAAAATATTTCAAAAGTTTTTGTTGGTTCTGAATTTTGGGTCTGGTAAAACTAAGTTTTTCTTGGTTTTCAAAATTTGGGCTATTACATATTCTTTCGCAAAGGCAAGAAGTTTACACCTTATGAGATGCTCACCGGCAACAAGCCCAATATCTCCTACTACCGAGTATTTGGTTGTAAGTGTTTCTACAAGATCAAAGATGTTCGCTTGTCTAAATTTGAATCTAAAGCTTTAGAGGGTGTTTTTGTTGGGTATGGTGCCGAATCTCACACCTATAGAGTCTATGACAAAACCGCCGGGAAAGTCATAGAATCTTGTGATGTGAGGTTCGATGAGAATGACGGCTCCCAAGTGGCGCAATTTCATGTTTGTGATGTAGATAATGAGGAGCCTCAAGATGCAATAAGAAGAATGGGCATTGGTTTCCATCGCCCCGTTGAGATCCATTGTGACCCTCCTCAAGCAAGTCCAAGCTCCACTCATGTGGAAACTTCATCACCATCACAAGTTGAACCGGCACCCACTATGGAAGCAAATGATGCACCAACCCAAGAACAAGTTCAAGACCCTCAAGTTGACCAAGTTGCTATGCAAGAACCGAGTTCTTCAATTATCGATGCTAGCCAAGGTCAAGGCCAAGATCAACCCGCTCCTTCTATTGTTGAAGATGTGCATAATGATGATCAAGGTCAACATTCCTGTCAAGACGGGGACTCAAATGATCAATATGATCAAGAGATACCTCCAAGATGCAATAGAGATATCGAAACCCGTCGTCAAGCAAGGATTGCAAGAGACTTTGAAATAAAAAGTCACAAGCTAGAAGAAATTCTTGGTGACCTAAGTAAGGGTGTTACCACAAGGAGACAATTGGCAAGCTTTAGTGAACATCAAACACACATCTCCAGGGTGGAACCAAAGAAAGTGTTTGAAGCTCTTGAAGATCCAGATTGGTTGGAAGCTATGCATGATGAACTCAATTACTTCAAGCGCAACAAGGTGTGGAATTTAGTTGAGAAGCCAAAGGAGTGCCGCAATGTTATAGGCACTAAGTGAATATTCAAGAACAAGCAAGATGAGCATGGAATGGTTGTGAGGAACAAGGCAAGATTGGTTGCACAAGGATACTCTCAAGTTGAAGGCATTGATTTTGGAGAGACTTTTGCACCCGTGGCTCGCCTTGAGTCCATCCGTATCCTCCTTGCATATGCATCACATCATAACTTTAAGTTGCAACAAATGGATGTGAAAAGTGTCTTTCTTAATGGTCCTTTAAAAAAGTTGGTATATGTTAAGCAACCACCGGGTTTCGAGGATCCCAAATTCCCTAACTGTAACAGCCCAAAGTTTGAGAACCTAAAAAGCTGAGTAAAATTTCCACTTTTTGTGTTCCATTGCATCATGGCATCCATATTAAATTGCTAAACAACTAAAATAATTGTTTGTCACCATTTTAAAAACAAATGCAACTTGCCTTAACAAAATCTCAAATCAATGAGAGTATTCAAACCTGTAAAACAAAAATACTTTGACATCTTATATTTGTCAAGGAAGTTCCAAGAGTTCAAAAATGATATTTTGCACTCGCTCTAAAAATACTAAAGGAACAACGTTCTGAATTTAGCAAAAATGCCATAATCGAACCCTATGAACAAAGGTTGTCCAAAATATTTTATTTTGAATCACCAAATTTTGTGGAACTTCTATGTGACAAGGGGAGCCTACCTGAATAATTTCATAATTTTTTTGGGATAGTTTAGGTGCCCCAATTAAATCTCTAATTGCTACTGGTTTTTAAAAGAAACAGAAAAGGACCTTTTTAGTAAATGGAAAAATAAGGACAGGGGGCTCCTTGTAAAAACGCCGTCTTCCTTCCTGTAGCCACGGGAAGCACTGGCGCCATGCCGTGCTCCTTCCGCATCGACGCCGCGCGGGGCCCCCCTCCTCTCTGCCTTCCCCTGCAAGGAGAGCGAGCACCACGAGCCTCACCTGCTCCCCTCTCTCTCCCCGGATATTGTTTCCTCGTTTCTTCTCCCTCGCGTTGCTTCCGAGAGGAACCGCCGCCATGGCCATCGTCGTCGCCGTCGACTGAGCCCGCCCCCGATGAATCGCGCAGGCCCACGAGCTCCGCCTCGACGTCCTCCCCGCCTAGCCAGAGGAATCGACCCGGGACGACGAGGATCGACGCCGCCATCCTCGTCTTCCCCGCGGCCGTCCGAGCACCGCCGAGCTTCGCGCCGCCGCTGTGGTCCACCTCCGGCCTCGACGTCGCTCCGTCGTCTTGAGGGTGAGCTCTCCGTGCCGTAGCACCCCTCCCCTCTCCTCCTAGCGCTCTTTGTCCTCGCCCTCTGTGTCGCTGTCGCACGCAAGTCGCCGTCGCCGGCCGTGCCACAGCTCGGATATTCCGATTCCAAACCAATCGGAACATCCGAGACGCTCCTGTGCGTTTGGACTTTTAGTCCTTAGAAAATTTCAGACCTCTGATTCAATCGGATAATCCGGGGCTTTCCAAAATCGGAAAATCCGATTATGATCAGTACGCTGGGAAAAATAATAAGAGGCAGGAAAAATATGGTAGACTTTGAAAATTCATATCTTTTGCTCTGCTAATCCAAATGGAGCAAATGAGGTGCCAAAATGTTTGTCTTAACATCCCCTACACATCCATATTTTATTTGGACAGGATTGAATGAATTTCCTTCTCGGTTTAAATGAATTACAAAAAATGGCAGAACTGGAATGCAACTTTGGAAATTCATATTTAATCCAAAATAATTCCACAAATTATGTTGAATGGCTCAAATTGTTCAGAGGAACATTTGCCATCTATTTTTCAAGCATTGCCAGCCAATACTGAACTTTGGTAACATTACTAAGTTGCACTTCCCTAAAATGGCAGATTCAAATAGCAATTTGAAATACTCACCAAATATTCATAGTTGCTCCGAAAATTGCAAACCACATATCACAATGATCAGCAAGTTAAATACTAACAGGAAACAACATTTTCATGCATGTTAGAATAATATTTAGGTGCTGGTCTTATTAGAGTTTAGTACGCCACTAAGATAAATATGAGGGTAGGCCAAATAATGCCTAATTATTTGGGACACTCATTTAACTCGATGATCATGTCTAGTATCTCTTAGTTGCATTAAAATGTCATATCATCATGAGTGTGCATTGCACCTACTTGTATTCGTGTTATTTATGTTGTTTCCTTTCCGGTGTTGTTTGTGCTTCGGTAGATCGAGGAGTTGAGATGCAACCACAATTCTTCGACGATTCTTACTACCTTTCATATCAACAAGGCAAGCGTAATCCCCCCTCTGAGCATGTCTTATCCTATTTTCCGCAAATATTTTCTCCACTATAATATTGCATGCGGTTCCAAATGTCAATTTGGTTGGATTAGAGTATCCTATAGTTGCATTAAGTTTCCGATGCCATTACCTGTTTCCCTCCTATTATCCATAGGTTTGTATTGTTGGCCTGAGATACATAACTATGCTATGTTGTTGCTTAGCCATGCTTAGTTAAATGCTCAGTCGTCCGATGGATATTTCATGTTGGAAACAGGTGTTGAAATGTTCGGATGATGGTGGAGGAATTGTGGTGACAGGTAATAAAATGCTTAAAGGTGGGGATGAGAGGCCACTATGGTATGGTGGTGTTTTGTCTCACTCTCGCCGCCTAGGTGCGAGTTCTTTACCTCTTGAACCAAGAATGAGCGCGCTTCCTTTCGGTGGGGTATATGGAGCCCACGTCGACCAACTAACTTGTGCGGGGCTAGCCAGGGTCCTCTAGTTTGAGATTCCATTTGCGCGTGCGTTGAGATGGCGGCCAAGACTAAGATGAGGATGGTGGTGTTTAGGAAAATGAGTGGCCACGGGGCTGGGTGTTGGAGGCACTGAACCTGTCCCGTCCTCACTGATGATCCTGGGTTAGTCTTTAACAAGGTAAAGGTTGTAACCGCTCCCACTCAGCCGGCTTTCCCCGGAAGAGAGCTAATGATCAGGCAATGAGTCGGACGGTACCGAAGGTAAACACAGTGCACCCCTGCAGGGTTAAATCTTTTCGAAAAGCCGTGTCCACGGTTTACGGACAACTTGGGAAAGGATGATAAGATCATAGAATAACTTGAACGGAATGCTTAAAAACTGAGTACTAAAGGTACTACTCAAGAATGCAAGGTTAACTTCCTCGAGGGTGATTCGGGGAGGTGCCTTTGTAGAACAGGTACAGTGATGATTATGGTTGATGATGAGAAAAGTGATCAAAGGAAAAGAGTTGCTTCTTACCCCTTTTAAAAATACTCTGATTAGTCGATGCCATGGAGTTATGTTTTTCTAAATAAAATCAGCTTTATGCAAAACAGTCATAAAACTTTGAAAGCCTCATCGAGCTAAAGCTCTATATATAATCTTGCGAGTTCGTCGAACTCAACGTCGTTTGCTTTGTTTCAGAGGAGGACTTCACCGACCTCGAAGGTGGGTTCTTTGTGGACGTCGACGAGTAGTCTGGGGTTCCCAGGTGGCAGCTTGGGACATCCCGGAACAGCTGGCGCTGGATGTTTATCTGTAGGCCTCTTAGGCCATAATTTGGATCTTGTTGTTTAGAACAACTTATTTCGCTTCCGCATGTTGTAATGTTGGGTCTGTGACCTCTGGTTGTAATTTGCTATCTTTCTCTATTATAAGAGTTGAACTATAATGCTTTGTGTCGTAGAGTCTGTGATGTGCCAGTTGTTTCACAAGTCTTGATCTCTCTATTATGCATTGATAGTTGTGCATGTGTTAAGGCATCAATCGGGGTGTTGCGTTGCCGATGATCAATTCCGAGCAACGCCTGCCAAAGGTTTTGGCCGGGGATTGGTAAACCTGTAACCTCCGGTTGTATCGCTTAACCGGTGACACACAGCATCACTGTATAGCAGTCGGGTCGGGGCGCCACACTAACCATGTCTACAAGCTTGATAAGGCACTCTATGGTCTCAAACAAGCACCTCGTGCTTGGTATGAGCACCTAAGAGAGATATTGCTAGACCGTGGGTTTGAAGTGGGGCAAATCGATCCCACCCTCTTTACCAAGAGGGATAAAGGGGAGCTTTTAATATGCCAACTTTATGTTGATGATATTATATTTGGCTCATCTAACAAAGCTTTCAATGATGAATTTTCAAAGCTTATGACCGATAGGTTCGAGATGTCTATGATGGGTGAATTGAAGTTCTTTCTTGGTTTTGAGATCAAGCAATTGAATGAAGGGACTTTCATATCTCAATCCAAATATAAGCAAGACATGCTCAAGAGGTTCAATATGCAAAATGCTAAGGAGAAGCGGTTTCCTATGGACACCAAATGTCATCTTGAACTTAACCCCGACGGTATTGATGTGGATCAAAAACTTTATCGCTCTATGATTGGTTCTTTGCTTTATCTTTGTGCATCTAGACCCGATATTGTGTTGAGTGTAGGGGTGTGTGCAAGGTATCAAGCGGCTCCTAAAGAAAGCCACTTGAAGGCGGTCAATAGAATCTTTCGATATTTGGTTTATACCCCAAGATTTGGTTTGTGGTACCCAAAGGGCACTAATTTCTCTCTTGTCGGGTACACGGATTCGGATTGGGCCGGTTGCAAGGATTTATATTTTCGTTTAACCTAGAAGAAATAGAGCTCTATACTTAGATTCCTTCGGTGCAAATACTTCTCTAGGCTTGCCCTACATCATGCTAGTGGCGATTTGAATTTTGTAAGAAATTTTGCTCGGAGACCTGGAGCGCCGCATCCCACTTCAATCCCCTGTCTATCACCACGACCACTGGGGGAAAGCAGAGAGGGAAGCAGATCCCCACTAATCCAAGCTCCAAGAGCAGGCTTATTCGAGATACCTCCTCCAAATCCTGCAACAGCCAACACCGTCAGTGGCAGAGCTAGGAGTAGCAGCCAGTGATGTCAAACCTCAAAATAAATCACAGTGATGTCAGAAATTAGGATTTATTGGGTCAATTATGGTGTATTCAAAGCTGGGGTTTTATTGCTTATCAATTTTTTGTGTTGTCGCTTGAAAACATATTCCATGAGCAGCTCCGCCACTGAACGCCGTCCACCATGGACCGCAGCCGACAGAGAGGAAGGAAGGGTTGCCTGGAGGTAGAGCGGCATGACGCAGTCGCCACATGGGACCAAGTCAAGCAAACCCTAACCCCAGATCTACCAGAACTCAAAACGGAATATACACAAGGGGGCGAGGCAGGCCGGCGACCTCCCACATCCACACACCAGCCAGTAGAGCCAGCCGGGGAGGACGAGGGAGGGGCGAGGAGCCGGTGTGGACTCTCAACGGAAGTACTCGGAGGAGAGAGAAGAGGAAAGTGTAGGCAGTTTTATATAAGCTCTCTTTACTCCTAAAAAATATAAACAATGCTTGTAAAATCTATATACTATTAAAAGAGCAAACATGTTGGGATACATTAAATCTGTGTCGTTTAATATTTGATCGATGATTCGGATCGCTCCAATGTTTGACAACTCAACACACCTTTTCGTTTTGATATAATTACAAAGAATTGCCACCGCTAAAAGAAACACTTCAACACGTTATACGACTGCTGTTTCTTTCTCCCGTTCACTGATTTGAAAAACGCCGACGCGGCACCATCCTTACAGTCGCCGCCGCGCTTGCTCTGCCGCCCTTTGCCCCGCGCTTCCGCCGCCCACCTGAGTCGCATGCGCTTCTCCACCGTCCGCCTAAAAGAAAAACAGGAAACAGAGCGAGGACGAGGTCGTGGGGTGCCGCAACGCGCTTGTATCCGGTCGCCGCCACGCGCATCTGTGCCGGATCCAGGAACCACGTCAAGGTTGTGTGTAGGAGAAGGGCACAGCGGCGTCGAGGAGAACTCGTTTCTTCTCTCTCGACCTCGTGCGTATCCTCTGCTTCCCAATCCACTAGCGCCCGACACCGTCCGCCATGTCCGACCTCTCCTGCCGAGCACGCACGTACACCAGCTGCTCGTGCTCCCGTGGGTGCACGCACGCCGGCATCATGCGTGAGCACCTACGTTTCCTTCCGCATCCACGCGCACATCCGAGTACCACTCTTTCTTTGGTCGTCGCGGGTTCCTTCTTCCGCCGTCGCACCTCCAGTACAAATCTGAAACTTTCTGTCCAGAAATTCAGTTAGCGTCTCATCTTGTTTTTATATTGCCTTCGCTTCTGTATTCCAGCACAGCACCTTCTGTAGCCCACTTGGTGTGCTCCTGTTATTTCACCAATCAGACAGAAGTTCGAATCCAACGAGATGTCATCTCTTTTCCTCTCCGTGTAATTAATTTACCTTTTTCTTTTGCAGAAAATGTGTTAATCCTGTATTAATCATATCTATTGTTGTATAACTCTAAACAATAAGGAATGTTAATATGCCATCCATGCTCCTGTTTGCACCAGAGCTTGTGCTTACTGGTCTTTTGCATTATCATCTAAATAAGTAAATGTGGAATGTGTGGGATATTAATATAAATGTTGTCTCTATTCCATTTAATTTGTGTAGCTGAATCATGACATGTTTTGCCTTATAAAGTGGTGCATCTCCTCCTTCATTACCCGCAGGTGTAGCTTCGGCGAGCGCCACGAGTGAATACCACTGAGCTAAGGGCATTTTCCGCGACAGCGGATATGAGGATGACGATAAGCTTCATCCTCGCTGCCTACTCAGTGGGATTTTTATATTTCCCTCTACATGCAGGTGATGATGCCTGTGACGTGGTGAAGGTCGTGCTGAAGGCTATGGGTGTCACATTGAGGATATGACATAATTTGTGCTGAGAATACACCCAAAAAGCACGTCTTTATTGCAGGGCACAAGTTTTGTTGGCTTTGGTGTGAACTTTGTGTGCTCTATGATGATAATATAAGTAAATGGTCTCTTTAAGTCAAGGCGTGCGTTGCACGTACATGCAACTAGTATATCAAAGTACACAAACATGTTACATAGCTCGTGTGTGATATTTTAAGATGCTCGCGTGTAATTGGCCCAAGCAATGCGTCCGGCCGAAACTCTGACGATCCAAGACCCCCGCTCCCGATCCTTAGGGTTAGGGTTTTACAAAACCCCCGAGTAGAGACAAAACCACGCGAATCCAATCCAACGGCCCAGCCCACTCAGTACTGAGCCGACGCGCATCTCCGCGCCGTCCGCTATAAAACTCGCGCAGCTCCACCACATTGTTTTTCTCCCAGCTCCGCCTCCCCCCGCTTCTAACAAACGCACCGCACACACTCCCTCTCGCTCGCGCGGCGCAGCTCGGAGCCTAAAACCCTAGGGAGAAGCGACCATGACGGCGCCGGCGGACAAGGGGAAGAAGGCCAAGACCGACTCCGACGCCGGCGAGGAGAACGAGCAGATCGACGGTGCCCTCGTCCTCTCCATCGAGAGGCTCCAGGAGATCCAGGACGAGCTCGAGAAGGTGAGCCTTTACTCTTCGCCTCCCGATCTATTTTGCTACGCCCTCAAAGGTTGGGGTGACTGGACAGCTGGACCGGGCGGTGGGTTTGGAGGCTTGAAGGGTCTGTCTCTGTCGAATTTGAGAGCAATTTTACCGATGGGTTGTTGATAGCGAGTTTGGTGAAATTCCCCGCTCCTTGTAGTCGTCGTGGCTGTGCCGGAATTACTGTGGGCGGTTTGGAACATAGTATGGTGAGATTTTGCCATTTTGGTGAATTCTGTTAGGATGTTATAGCCCTAGCTAGAGGTTGAGTAGTACAGTTTTCTGCTTAGTTTAGAGCGCCTGGTGTGTGCTATCGCCTGATGCATCGTGAATTTCTAGCAAGTGGCTTTTAGATGCTTAGTGAGTGTTCAGTTGTACTATGACCAAGTGTTTACACACGATGAAGGTTTATATGTAGGGACCAATGAAGGTCTATATAGTATTCAGTAAGCATTTCCTTTGTGGAACAACACGAAACATCAACTGTTTCAGCAAAATTTAATTGCCTTGACTGCTATGTTGGTTGGCATGTTGTACCTGATATGTTTGCCAACCTATTTAAAACATAATTTTAAGATATCTGGAGTAGCTCAACTAGTTTCACGTTAGTGCAATTTGCAATTTAAGTTCCGTGGTGACAGTAACTGCGGAAGTAAGTCTAGTTTTCACTTCTCGTTCCCATTAGTTCCTGATACTGGGCAAGAACAGAATTTCGACCAGGCTGTCTGGAACCGGTTGTAAACAGCTAGTTGCCTGTGTCCTGATTTTGCATCTAACAGGTAGTTGTTAGTGGTAACTGCCCGAGTATAAATTGGTGCTTCATATGCAGTCAAATACACAAAGCATGAACTAGTGGTGCTAGCCTCTGCTATCTTGCTGCTATGGAATATAATCTAAGACGCAACAATCGGCAAGATATCAACAATACTATGTTCGTTTGCAGATATTGTGTTTGCTCCCCCCTGCCCACTTGATTCCACTAACTATTCTGTGAAAAATATATTGTGTATGCTTCCAAAATATATTGCAGTTTTTGCAATGAAATTTTGATATTGGATTCAGCATAAATAGCCTTTTCCATGATCTCCTGGGCCAGGGTAGGGTGTTGGATTCCTGCTGTTAACAGCCTGAACCTAGTTTTAATTACTGGAGTGAAAAACAGGTCTTCTTAGCCTTGATTGCTATCTTATCATTGCTACTGTATACTCTCCCAATGTTACTCTCTTTTCACCGTTCACTTTATATGAGGCCTCACTCTATTAGGAAATGTTGATTTCATCCATAGTTGTTTTTAAAACTATACATGTATATCTTTAGGCTTATTTTAATTTCATTCTTTGCTCACAGGTTAATGAGGAAGCAAGTGACAAGGTTTTGGAGGTCGAGCAGAAGTACAGTGAGATTCGCAGACCTGTCTATCTTCGGAGGTGTGACATCATCAAAACAATCCCAGACTTTTGGCTGACAGCGGTATGCATACTACCATATTGCACAATAACAGCTTCCATGTTTGTTTGTTGCAAGTCTCGATCAACACGGTCACATTTTTACATACTATTTTATGTGATGTTTACAGTTTCTAAGTCACCCTCTTCTCAGCGAGCTTTTGACTGAAGAGGATCAAAAGGTATCTTATTTCTTTGTTATGAAGTTGATTTCTCTATCACTAGCAATATTGTTCAATCACACATGGGAATGAGCAGTTACGATATTTTTTATAGATCTTATGTAATATACAAGTTTCTGATTTTATCTTTGTCTTATCATAGATGTTCAAGTACTTGGAATCTGTTGATGTGGATGATTCTAAAGATGTCAAGTCAGGCTACTCCATCACTCTTGTAAGTATCATTCCTCTCGTGAATTATGATGTTTTCATTGCATCACTTGGTGCGTTAGATAAAATCATATAATAGAGAAGAAATTGCAAAAGATAGAATTATGTATTTGACAATGGCATAACCTATGCTTAAGGGACCTAGTGAAGAAAGACCAAGTCATAGTCTATCTTTGATAAAAGTGTTTAATGTTTCATCTTGATATTCATTATTACCTTTTTCTTTTGGACTGGCAGAACTTCTCCGATAATCCGTACTTTGAAGACAGTAAGCTTATCAAGTCATATGCCTTCGCTGATGATGGAACAACCACAATAAATGCCACTTCCATTAAGTGGAAGGAAGGAATGGTATTGTGCTCTCTCTTAATTTTATCTTAGCACTGGTTCGGATGGACAAAATCTAATACTCTTATAACTATATACACACAGGAAGTTAATGGAAATGCAATTAAGAAGAAAGGGAGCAAGCGCCCATTGGTTGAAGAAAGGTTAGTTGCTCCCCTTGCATCTGTTGCCATGATAGATGCAGGTGGATGATAAAGTTTAAGTCATTTCCTCCACATATCTGTAGGATGTTTGTGATATACTTAAGATAGCACAAATGATTAGTATTGTTTCTTGTCACATGACCATTATACATTTTTTTCATGCCATGGTGATTTACATTCTATAGATATTTGTAAAAAAGCAATGGAACTGCGAGCTACTCGCTGAATATAATTAGCAATTCTGCAAGATCTTTGCGGAAGTAGGAAATATACCATGTTATACAATTCAAATTGATGTTTTAATTAACTAAAAATGGAACAAAAATGTTGCGCTTATATGTGTTGTGCACTTTTATATATTTGACCTGATGTTTCCTTCACTCCTTGGAGCTGTTTATGGCTACATCCTCACCTTAATCTTCCTTTTTCTTGGCATAACTTATCACACAACTCTGATTATGTTTCATTTCTAGCGTTTCTGCTGTTTTCTTCCAAGAATGCTTATGCTGAGATAGTTTTCCTGGGGTACCAAAATATAAGCCATGCTTTGATAAGTAGTACTGGAACCGTGTAGTACGTTACTCTTATACGGCTACTCCCCTGCTGAATTTTTCCCTTATTAACAAACACATGTGAATTTGATAGATGTTGTCACTTAGAAATCCTCCTAATATACATCTTAATCTGCTATATTCAATATTAGTTTTATTATAAGTTTATAACCATCATGCTGTGGTTAGATGTCTGTTGTTAAACATCCTTTTATTGGCTTATAAACCTTGTTGCCTGTCTTGTGGTTTACAAAATATCATTAGGCAATATCTGATAGCTTCTGTTCTATTTTTGTGTGTGTAGTTTCTTCACCTGGTTTACTGATACCGAGCACAAGAGTCTTGCAGATGGGGTGCAAGATGAGGTAACAGAACTTATGTGATTTGTCTGGCCTTTATTAGAGAACATGCAGATTGGCTACTTGTGGGATTTGGTTTATATGAGATTTGAACTGTGCAGGTGGCAGAGATCATCAAAGAAGATTTGTGGCCCAACCCTTTGAAATATTTCAACAATGTTAGCATTCTTTTTGATCTGTTGCATCATTTATATTATATTTTTATGTCTGGTCCTTAAAAGATCTTTTGTTGCAGGAGGTTGAAGAGTTTGAAGGAGATGACGAGGATGAAGAGGTATAAGCTTTATCTTGTCAATGTTATTGTTTACTTTTGCGTTCATCTGATTCTAGGAAAATGTATTGCATTAGCAAGACTTCATATATACGCGAGCAATGATTGCTAAAACGCTATAACATGTCTAGTTCAGTGAAGCAACCAGTTCGTGTTCTTGTTGGCCAGTTTTGTTTGAAGCTTTGGTATCTTATTATCGCTTTCCATTTTGTTTGCAGCCATCTGACGCCGAGGAAGCTGAAGAGGACGAGGACGAGGAGAACTGAGCCCTTAGATGGATTCAGGATCCTGATGTCTGCAGTTTGTGGAGGCCATGGCTATCTGAAGGGTGAAGCCATGTTACCCTTTCGAGATTGTTTTCTCTTTTGTGCTTGACTTAGCTTGAACCTAGCCTTAGTAGCTGTTTAATGCCTTATGAAGTACTGTCGGTATTTTCGACTTAAAGGAGACGTCTATATCATAATCTGGCTATATTATGAGGACAATTTAACATGCTGATGTCTGTGGCCTTGTCGGTGCTGCAATCTTTGTGCCGTTTGCTATAATGCTACGTGATGTGCATCCGTCATGTGTTTTTCGTGATGTATCATAG
The DNA here is from genome assembly GCA_947311845.1 of Poa pratensis. NCBI lineage: Eukaryota > Viridiplantae > Streptophyta > Magnoliopsida > Poales > Poaceae > Poa > Poa pratensis. Next base: position 55,746,577 of record CAMZMU010000034.1, on the reverse strand, counting down.
GCATGCCCTGTGTTTCTAATGGTTCTCCAAGTATTGTGATTCAGCTGCGTGTTTATTGAAAAAGCATGCCGCCCTTCGCTTGGGGCGAACTACCACGGGCGAACTACCACGGCACTACTTGTTGTACATACATGGCAGAAAGAACATGTTTTCTAGCCTTTTGCCTTCCCAGCATCGTTCCCACACCTGCCATGTTCGGCAAGATCATTTGTCTGTTTAGCTGTGTTGTAGGGCCTGAACGCAGAGTCTGACGTGTCTGATGGTGTGTTATTGTGGGAATATTCCATCGTCGTGTATCACTGGGTGGAGGTGGAACCCGGGGATGACGACACCTTCTTATTTTCGCACTGCTACCACCTGCCACTCCGCCGTGCCTATGCTATACCTGGGAGGCAGCTATGAATAATGCTGATCCGCTGCAGTGGATCACGATCGCACGAGATAAGGACAGCTACTTACTTCGGGATGGAAAGGTATGGGCGTATGGCCGTAGCGCTTTCAAGCTCCATGGGAGACTTTGCTGTGAAAAATAGATCGCCTTAAAGACCTAGTTCCAGTGATCTCACCATTTTCAAAAAATCAAAACTATATTTAAAAGTTAAAAAAATCTGAAAAAAACATGCATATTCTTAATGATATATCCTACAAGTGTGGAAAATCGTAGTGCAAAATACTTTTTTGTGCTACACAAAAATAACAAATGTACATATCTGAATATAGCGAATAGCTTCAAATTTCCAACTTTTGTCTTTTTTGTCTAGTCATAATACAAAAGATAACATTTTTTTTATCATATTACCTCTGCCCTTGAATAGATAGCATTTTTTTATCATATTACCTCTGCCCTTGAATAGATAACATTTTTTACATGTGCATGACCCAAAATCCTATTTAGCAAATTCCTTTCTGTATTAATATGCTAGCTGAAATTGTGAAAATTATATTGAACATATTTTTTGCATGAGAAATAATGATCCTATTTCCAGCTTAACATATTTTGATTGGTTAACATAGGATTTTGTCCAACAATTACTCTGTTAGTGTAAATCATTCTAACATAAAAAATATTTTTTTGAATACGCACATAATAAATCAACTATGTCACATTGATTGGATATTAATAAAGCAGTTGTTGGTGAAAGTCTTGTCTCAACAAAACATAAGGAAATTTAAAATACATCCAAATTATGTAATGTGGAGAGTGGCATAACTTCGAAATGCAAAATCGTGAAGTGCATCATAAGTGTGGGCGCTCGCGTGCATGCGTGCGTGTGTAGAGATTTTACCTTTAGGTTGGCAAATCCTACTCAACCGCAGTAAGACGATCCTATCTAAAGATGATGAAAATAATTGCTATGACAATATGTTTGACCAATCGAAAGATTAAATGCTAATACTTAGGAAGTATTTTTTTTGACAGGAAATACTTAGGAAGTAGCCAAGTAGGGATAGGTGCGCACATAGTGTCTTCCAAGTCTGGACCTTGCAAATCGGATAAGGTCACTTCAATCTCTGAAAAACTCGCCTACCAAGACAGGCACAAACCATTACGTGCGTGTGTGGCTGAAGCATAGGCCACCGATTGGTAGCATCCACTTCCATTCGAGATATACCAAGAAAAATGTCTTCGCAGAACCCACAGTTCCACCGTCTTGCACGACACCAATAACCTCATACAATTTTTGGTTATTTTATTTGGTTAAGCAATAGATGTACTAGAATCAAACATTTTAAGTCATGATAGCTACTTAAATCAGAAGAAATAAATTGACTCAAGAAATCAAAGCCAAACTATAGGTTTTCGTTAAGACTTTCGGAGGCGTGTAACTGCAATTGTACGTGGTATGTGTACAACGAAGAGAATATCTAGGTAATTTAAACGACCACATCCATATTTTGTAAGCATGGTCAGTATACATTCATCGTGAGTGGAGGAAGGAAGGTTACATTTATGTCGTATTTATCGCAACCCTTAACAAATTTTGTAACAATGTTTTTCTCCTTGAAGAATTTTATATTCTTATAGTGCAGCTAAGAAACACTTGCATCCAAATCGGATTTGAAACTTGTTGGTTGAAGTAGTACACTCACAGTTCTTAGATAATACTACATGCTACCACACAATGTAGATTCTTCCACATAACTAGGTAAGGGCATATTGACAAAACTATATAGGAACACCAACTGTACAATTACAAAAAAAGCTACCCAATATGTGAAAAAATTATATGCATTAATGGGAAATTACAACTGTCCCCAATAAAAAAAATTATCATGGGATGTGAAAACAAACTTGCAGAGTCAAGGCCAACTCATACATCTACAACTAGCATGGCACTATCAATAAGCACAAAATTCTTAAGGAAAGAGGAAGAGATTCTCTGACATAGCCAATAGTGACTTTGAGTCACCATACATGGCACCGTATGTCGGCGATCCCATGCAAAGTACCGTAGATTAGAGAGTTTGCGTGTTGCTGAAAATTATGTATGCAAATGGATTTGAACATGGTGCATGCCATCATACCCCGACAACTTTTTGACGCCTACATTTTGCTACAAACATAATCTCTTCATGTATTTTTTTTGGTGACATTTACGACAAGATTTTGTCCTAAAATCATTTTTATCAATAAACACGTGGATTCAACGTCAACCAGCCGTACAATAGCAAATACAGCTGGCCTTACGGTAGAAAATATATACTGTACTCCATGTTCAAATCTGGCATCTTTAATACGTAGTAAAATCACATGTGCAACCAACTGGTACTCGCAATTTTTGTGGGATACATATGGAAAGAATTTAATGGATAAGGCCAACTTATACGTACACGCAAAACTGGCATGTCATCATAGTCAGGGACCGTAATTATTTTCCACGTATACCGTGCCCTCCCAAGTTCCAACCTCCCAATACTCATCTCCTTCAACAAGAAACAAAAAGGATAGGCTCATAGGATAGCCTGAAGGTTAGCCAAAACCTTCGAACGGATAAAGCCAGATAAAACCATCCCATTGTGTGTCTCTGCCGGTGGGCCACCCGCTATTAACCCACCCTGAACGGGGTTTGCCCCGTGGCCTCTTTAAAACCCACCTTGAACCTCGCCCATCCCATCCCATCTCTCTCTTTCCCCCCTCCTCGTGCTGCGAGACCACCGCACACTTGTCTCTCCATCTCTGCGCCTCAGCGAACAATGGAGGAAGGCCGGAGTGATCTCAAGGATGCCAACAAGGTCGAGTTGGCCTTGTCCTTGGAGAAGGTCCGCCAGATCGAGGGCGGCGGCGACGGCAATGTAGATGAACGGAAGAAGCTCTGGGGCCTTCTCAGGCTGTTCATGGCCTGCATGGTCTCCGGCGGCATCCAGTACGGCTGGGCGCTGCAGCTGTCCCTCCTCTCGCCTTACTCCCAGGTAAGACGTCGATGCTGCTTTTCTTGTTTAATTCCCCTTTCTCTCCGCTGTACATGGAATTCTTGTCAATCTTCTTACTGATTTCTTCGTCTCTCATTTCATCTTTCTGTTGCAGACTCTTGGGATTCCTCACCAGTACGTTTCCTGACTTGGATCTGTGGACCGATAGCTGGATTTGTGGTGAGTAATTTCCTACGATTTCACCCCCCATTTGATTCCTTTCCTTTCCAAAGGAAATCTTGTTTCTAATGTACCATACCGTCGAATCTCAGTATACTACTAGTAATTAAAACGGAGATCTGGATGATCTTTTTTTCCAAGTCTGCGATACTGAAAAAAGGGAACAAACAAAAATCGGTATTAAGTTGCTAAAAACCAGCCGTATTAATGTGCTTGATATTCGCCAGGTCCAACCCATCGTGGGTTACTACAGCGACCGGTGCACCGCCAAGATGGGCCGGAGGAGGCCCTTCATCCTCGTCGGATGCCTCATCATCTGCGTATCCGTAAGTGCAACAACTAAGCTCATCGTCCACAATTTGCTACTACTGTACTACCGATCGATTTCTGCTCTAACGTCTGTGCTGATTCGGCGCAACAGGTGATGCTCATCGGCTTCTCCGCGGACATCGGGAGGCGCCTCGGCGACACCAAGGCACACTGCAGGTCAGCACCAGCTCTGACCCTGACTTGACTTGCATGCGCTTGACTACTCGTCCCTTTCCTCTTTTTTGACCCTGACTGGCTGACTTGCATGCATAAACTTGGTTGCAGCGCCACCACCGGTCCTCGCTGGGCTGCCGCCGCGGTGTACATTGTTGGCTTCTGGTTCCTCGATTTCGCCAACAACACCGTCCAGGGTCCGGCTCGTGCTATGATGGCCGATCTATCCGGTGAGCATGGAATTCATCCCTTCATTTTTACTTTGTGATACTACTCAAAAGTCAAAACTCGATTACTCAAAACTGCTTGCGTTGCAGCTGGAAACCATGGCCCCAACGTCGGCCAGGCCATCTTCTGCCTGTGGATGGCCATCGGCAACATCCTCGGCTACACGGCCGGCGCCAACGGGAAATGGCACGAGTATGTTCTCGGCTACACCTCCGTCCATATTCAGAACTTCTCGGACATTTGCGCATGTTGAGTTGTTGACCGGGTGACTGACTCGTCATGTTGTTCCTTGATTGTAGGTGGTTCCCCTGGCTCAAAACTGCGGCGTGCTGCGACGCTTGTGCGAATCTTAAGGGCGCTTTCCTCACCGCTGTGGTGAGAACCAGAACACATTCTGATATGTCTTCCATATATAGATTTCTCTGCTAGTTGTCGCTGGTGTGTCTTAACAATTTTTTGTGGTCAGATCCTCATTGCCATTAGCATGACGGTGACCTTGTGGCTGGCCGACGAGAAGCAGCTCGACAAGGCAGATGTCCAGGCCGCCTCCGGCCGCGGCTGCATCTCCGCCTTCGGCGACCTCTTCAAGAGCTTGAAGAACATGCCTCCCGCCATGTTCAAAGTGCTTGCCGTCACGGGCGTCACCTGGGTAGATCAACGACCTAGCGCTGTGCACTTCATCAATCGACTTCATGTGAAATGCACCCATCGAACACTAATTAACCTAACATCGTCTCACTCTGTTTTTTCAGTTGGCGTGGTTCCCCTTCTTCCAGTACGACACCGACTGGATGGGCCGGGAGATCTACCACGGCGTGCCGCAGGGTCCCAAGGCAGACATCTATGACGCCGGCGTCCGTGAGGGCGCCATCGGCCTGCTCCTCTGCTCTGTCTGCCTCGCGGCCACCTCCTTCCTCATCCCGAAGTTGTGCCGCAAGCTGACGTCTAAGGTCGTCTGGTCCATTAGCAACTTGATGGTTTTTGGCATCATGACGGCGATGGTCGTCCTTAGTTTGATCTCCACCAAGGGGTACAACACATCTCTGACCGCCAACCTCATGGGGCCTGACCCCAAGCTCAAGGCCGTCGCGCTTACCCTATTCGCGCTCATCGGAATCCCGCAAGCCGTGAGTTGACACGCACCTTGGCCCTAAATTACTAATTTGCTCTCTCGCAATGTTTGATCCGGGTTACATGCTTACTGTTCTTGGCAAAATCCCGTTGTTGCAGGTGCTGTTCAGTGTACCATGGGCTGTTGCTTCTGAGGTTGTCGCCGTCGAGGACGGTGGCCAAGGCCTCGCCATTGGCGTCCTTAACATAGCCATCGTCGTGCCACAGGTAATAAACAAGGATTGCAGTAGTTTCTATTGGAAAAAACTCGATCATCAGGCAACGCAGCCATCCTATTTTATAGAGGAAAGGCATGCGCCCGAGACATACCTGTCTTGACTTTAAACTTGTTTACTTGTTGCTCTTTGTTCAGCTAATCATCGCGCTCACCGCCGGTCCAATCGACAAAGCCTTCGGGAAGGACAACACGCCAGCATTCGGCATCGGTGGCGCATTCGCCTTCATCTGCGCTATCCTCGCGCTCATCCTACTCCCAAGACAAGAGGCACGTCCAACGCTGCTGTCATGGGTGGTGGGCACTGATAGGATACACCTCCAGGCAGCAACTGCTGTCCACCGCTGTCGCCGCGTCATGACAGCCCCGCCGGCAACTTTGGTTGCAAACTTGTTCTTTAGCTAGCTTGTTCATATCTGAGTTGAGTTCGTGTTTCTGTTTTTATTTACACCGTGGTTCCTTCATTCATGTACCGAGTTGAGAGTTGAGACTGCAATGCAGTGGTAGAGGACGAGAGGTGTTCCCTGGTCGCCATGTTTTAGCAGGCCAGGGAACCTCTCAGAACATTCTAGGATTATCAACATCTGTTCTCTCTGCTGCGATGAAAATACATCTTGCGTGTCATGGACTAATGGTTACCACTTGCTCAAGCAAGCATTTTACGAGCTTAAATCGCAGAATAAAATGTTTCCTAGTTAATTCGAGAAAAAACATTAAGAATTCAGCAACATTAGCATTTTCTGTTGCTAGCAGTGCACCGTGCATCACGGTCGAATGTAGCACTCTTTCCTGCAACGAGCAAAACAAATGACATGTGTTCTACGAACCTAGGCAGTCAGGTTCCCTTCTAGCGTCTTTTTTCTAAATCCGAAGAAATAGGCTTTCGCCCCGCTATATTAATATAGCAACCACCCGATACAAGCTTTGAGACCACCGCTGGGGCAAAACAGCACACTCATGACCAAGAGAAAAGAAAGAGAACAAGAAAAGAAAACAAAGCCGACATAGGCGGATCAACGAAAACAAAGGCGACTCGCAACCGCTGCGCTCTCTCCGGCAAAGTCCCACCACTATCCTCGCATACTGAAGTCGCGTACCAAACAACACCTCCAAGAAGGAAAACAACGACGACGCTGCTGCTGTCCGGACAGGTCCTAGGGTTTCCCCCGGTACGCTACAGGTAGTGGGGAAGAGGTACACCCGACGCCCTTCAGGAAGGAACAACGACACTCACAAGCATCACCGCGACGGTGTCAAGATGACAAGGATTTCTCCCGACCTTGAAAAACCCCCATCCCTGGACAATTCGACATGCTCCACCCATCTTGCCACCCACCAACAAACGCCACCACGGAATTGAGGTCACAAATGTCGTATCACCAGGCAAGCACAACACGACCGGTCGAACCGAGAAGAACCCGCCGTAGACAGAGCGACAGTACCACAGCCACGTGGGAGGGATCGACCTCCACCGCCATAGACGGTAACCGACCGGACGCAGCACGTAGGAGCACACCAAGCCACATTGGAGCCGGAGGGCGGCTGCAGCACAGCCACCTGGAGGACTACCTCCACCGCCATCGGCGGGTGCCGACCGGACGCGGTAGCAGAGACACACCAGGCTGGGCAAGCCCGGCCGGCCCCTGAAAGGGTCCGTGAAGTCCCCGCCACCACGCTGCTGCACATAGGCCGACGCCACTGCTACCCTCAAGATCGGCACCAAAGGCCCGGCCGGACCCAAAAGGATCCGCGAAACTCCCGGCGCCACGCTGCAGAAAAGGTGTTGTCGTCGCCGCCGCTCTGTCACCCGCATCGTCCCTCAGTCAAACCGGGTAGCCGGGTCTAGCTTGGGCCCACACTGACCCAGATCGGGCCCAAAGGGCCCAGATCTGGGCCTGCAGGGTGATGTAGGTTGGTCCCGATTTTCACGGATTTGTGCGGAGGGAAAGATGAACACGAAGAACACGCGAAGAACGAAGAACACCAAAGAGGGGGAAAACACACACACAAGGGTAAATAGCAAGTAGCAACCCGGCAAGACTCGATTGGTAGCAAATCCCCGTGGGCGGCCCCCAATCCTCCTCTCCCAAGCACACCTTACTCTTAGTATTGTTTGTCCAATTGGTCAATCCAACCCATCCAATCTAGCCACTCACAGAGGAAAGATTAGCAAGTAATCGCAACTACAAGCGGAGCCTTGGTATCCACGCAGGGATCTTCTCCTCAAGAGGAGGCCTTGGTTCATCTCCACATGTGGAGGCCTTGAGTCATCTCCATAGGAGGAAAGAGACACTTTGAGAAGAAGGAGCAAGGCTCTACTTTAGTTCCCAAATCATAGTCTAACCCTAACCCTAGGAAGGGGACGAACTATTTATACTCTAGATCCAAAGGGGATAAGATTACAAGGCAAGGGACCCTTTCCAGCATGCAGATCCGCCCGCAGCGGTAGTACCGGACTGAACCCGGTAGTACCGGACTTGCGGTAGTACCGGGCTACTACCGGGGTCACTACCGGATTAGAACCCGGCGACACCAGGAGCTTCTTGGAGATACGGTAGTAGGCGCGGTAGTAGGCGCGGTAGTAGGCGCGGTAGTACCGGGGTGGCCATATGCGGTAGTACCGGGGTGGCCAGATGCGGTAGTACCGACCCCGGTAGGAGCTTCAGCAGGTGACACGTCAGGCGGGGGCGGTAGTACCGGGTCTGGTCCGGTAGTACCGCCTGAAGCTGTTTGAACTTCATCTTCTCCTTCTTGGCTGCGCTCTTGGCCATCTTCTTGGTCTTCTTCCCCACTCCATTGTGGGTCATCGTCAAGGTGGTTCCTGAGTATGCACAAAGTATCCGAATGAAGTAGCCACCCATTTAAAGGAGTGTCGAGATCACACATAGATAGGAGTGAATTCACCTTATCATGGAGAGCTTTGATTCTTACTCTTGTCATTGGGCCACTTGTTGTAGGAGATGTAGGTCGGGCTACATCATCTCCCCTCCCTTGGAAAAGAGTCGTCCTCGACTCTTGGTCATCCTCATCGCTTGATGTACCAAGATATGGCGATAGGTCGGCGACGTTGAAGGTGTCATGGACCAAGTGTTTGGAGTTGGAGATGTCGATCTTGTAGGCATTGTCATTGACGCGCTTGATGACCTTGAAAGGTCCGTCTCCACGAGGGTGAAGCTTGGACTTCCTTGCATCCGGAAAGCGATCTTTGCGAAGGTGTAGCCACACAAGGTCTCCTTCTTCAAATATCATGGCGCGCTTGTTTTTGTTCATCTTCATAGCATGGTCTTGGTTGTGCTTCTCAAGCGTGGCCCTTGTGTCTTCATGTAGTTTCTTCATGTACGCGGCGCGCTCGTCGAAGTCCATGTTGACTTGCTCACGGAGTGGAAGTGGAAGCATGTCTAGCACGGTGTAGGGGTTGGAGCCATAGACAACCTCGAAGGGTGTTCTCTTTGTTGCACGGTGTAGTGCTCGATTGTAGGCGAACTCGGTGTGTGGGATGCACTCTTCCCAATTCTTCAAGTTAGGCTTGATCAACACACGAAGGAGTGTGGATAGGCTCTGGTTCACCACTTCGGTTTGGCCATCGGTTTGAGGGTGGTATGCGGTGGAGAATAGTTGCTTGATTCCCATCTTGGCCATCAAAGTTTTCCAAAAATAGCTCACGAACTTGGTGTCACGATCCGACACAATGGTCTTGGGCACGCCATGAAGACGGACGATTTCCCTGAAAAACAAAGTAGCAATGTATGAAGCATCGTCGCTCTTGTTGCAAGGTATAAAGTGTGCCATTTTAGAGAAGCGATCAATGACGACAAAGATGGAATCCTTGTTTGTTTTAGTGCGTGGGAGTCCTAAGACAAAATCCATAGCTATGTCGGACCATGGGTGATGTGGAATAGGTAATGGTGTATATAACCCATGAGAGTTTAGAGTAGACTTAGCTTTGTGACATGTAGAACATCGCCGAACTAGGCGTTCCACGTCACGCTTCATTCGTGGCCAATAGTAGTTGGTGGAGAGCATGGCATAGGTCTTGTCGCGGCCAAAATGACCCATGAGTGGTCCTCCATGAGATTCCTTCAAAAGGACCAAACGAAGCGAAGACTCGGGTATACATAGTTTGTTAGCCTTAAACAAGAAACCTTTGTGCAAATAGAAATCACTAATTCCTTTGTGCTCCGAACATTGAGCGAAATGTCTCCAAAGAAAGCATCGGTAGCATACAACTCTTTAATCTCATCCAAACCCAAGACACTAATGTCAAGACGTGTAAGTAGGTTGGCCTTACGGGATAGAGCATCCGCGACCACATTGTCTTTACCTTTCTTGTATTTGATTACAAAGGTGAAAGACTCAATGAACTCAACCCACTTAGCATGTCTTTTGTTCAAATTTGTTTGACTTTTCAAATATTTCAAGGATTCATGGTCGGAATGAATGACAAATTCCTTAGGACGAAGGTAATGTTGCCACACATCCAAAACACGAACCAAAGAAAATAACTCTTTGTCATAAATGGGGTAGTTCAAGCGAGCTCCATCTAGTTTCTCACTATGGTATGCGATGGGTCTACCATTTTGCATAAGCACTCCACCAATGCATAATCCACTTGCATCGCATTCAATCTCAAATGTCTTAGAGAAATCCGGAAGGGCAAGGAGTGGTGCTTCGGTTAATAACCGTTTGAGCTCATTGAAAGCAAAATCATGTGCGTTGCCCCAAATGAAAGGTACATTCTTCTTTGTAAGTTCATGGAGGGGCAAGCAATTGTGGAAAAATCCTTGATGAAACGGCGGTAAAATCCGGCAAAACCAAGAAAACATCTCAACTCTTCAAGTGACATCGGAAAAGGCCAAGTCCGAATTGCTTGTATCTTTGCTTCATCGACTTCAACACCATCCGAAGAAACAACAAAACCCAAGAAAACAAGTTTGTTGGTGGCAAAAGTGCACTTAGAAAGGTTTGCATAAAGCTTTTCATTGCGAAGAACCAACAAAACTTGAGCAACATGAGAAGTGTGCTCTTTCAAAGACTTGCTATAGATAAGGATGTCGTCAAAGTATACCACAACAAATTTTCCAATGAAAGGACGCAAAACATGATTCATGAGACGCATAAAAGTAGAAGGTGCATTGGAAAGACCAAATGGCATGACTAGCCACTCATAAAGACCAAGCTTTGTTTTAAATGCGGTCTTCCATTCATCACCTTCACACATTCTTATTTGGTGATATCCACTTTTAAGATCAATTTTGGAGAATATAGCGGAACCACAAAGCTCATCAAGCATGTCATCAAGTCGAGGGATAGGATGGCGATACCGAACGGTTATGGCGTTGATGGGCGACAATCCATGCAAAGGCGAAGAGTGTTTTCGTGCTTGGGTACCAAGATGACGGGCACGGCGCACGGACTCAAGCTCTCGCGGATATGTCCCATGGCAAGAAGTTCTTGTATTTGCCGTTCGATCTCCTTTGTCTCTTCGGGGTTGGTGCGGTAAGGAGCGCGGTTTGGTAGCGGTGCGCCGGGAACAAGGTCGATGCGGTGCTCGATTCCACGTAGAGGAGGTAGTCCCGGTGGCACTTCTTGAGGGAAGACATCTTCAAAGTCCTTCAAAAGAGACAACAAAGAAGGAGGAAGGTTTGTGAAGTCGTTAGTCATAGAAACTTCACCCTTGCATATGAGCACATAGTGGAGGGTGGATGGGTTCTCTCTCAACTCCCTCATCTCTCTCTTTGTGGCAAATAGTGTAAGTTTTGCGGGGACTCTCTTTGAAGTGTCACACTCATTTGGCTTGTGTCTCTCTGATGGCTACGTGTTGGTGAACCCCAAGAGGAAGGTTATGATGTAGACAGCAGAAGTTTTCCCTTGAATAATCTACCCAAGGTTTAATCCAGTAGGACTTGACGATCTATCGGAAGGTTGTTGATGTTGACTCCCCCTGGCGCTAGGGAGCTTGCACCAACGTGGAATCTGCACAGACACAAACCAGAACTTTGCCCAACACGAAACAGAGAGGTTGTCAATCTCTCCGGTCTTGCAGAAACAAAGAGTTAAACGTATGGTGTGGAAAACAGCAGGAAAAACAGCAAGTAACAGGAAACAGATGATTGCAGCAGGTTGTGTAAACAGTATGAGGAAATTGGACCAGGGTCCACAGTTCACTAGTGGTGTCTCTCTCAGAACAGATAACTAGCATGTTGGGTAAACAAATTACAGCTGGGCAATTGACAAATAGAGAGGGCATAACAATGCAATACATGCCAAGATGTCTACTATGAAATCTAGTTGGGCATTACAACAAAGTACATAGACCGTTATTCCAACCGCATCTATGCCTAAATAATCCACCTTCAAGGCAGCATCCGCATCCTATTCAGTATTAAGTTGCTAACAACAGATTATTGCATGAAGTAAAGTGTGTAATGTAATCAATACAAGTGCCCTTGGACACTGCACCAATGTTTTATCCCTAGTAGCAACAGCACATCTACCATCTTAGACCTTTCTGTCACTGATCCAGATATCTAGAGACTGAACCCACTATCGAGCATAAATACCCCCTCTTGGAGTCACAAGCATCTACTTGGCCAAAGCATCTACTAGCAACGGAGAGCATGCAAGATCAAGAGCACATAGATAAACAACTTGAATAAACATGGTATCAATATTCATCGGATCCCAGCAAACACAACATCTAGCATTACAATAAGATGATCTTGATCATGTTAGGCAGCTCACAAGATCTAAACATGGAGGCACAAGGTAGAGAGACAACCATCTAGCTACTGCTATGGACCCGTAGTCCAGGGGTGGACTACTCACGCATCACTCCGGAGGCAGGCATGGTGATGTAGAGCCCTCCGGTGATGATCTCCCCTCCGGCAGGGTGCCGGGAAGAGCTTCAGAACTCCTCCGATCTGAGATTGACGATGACGGCCGCGACGGAACTTTTCGTGGAATATGATCGACCGTAATAGGGTTTTCGCGTCGCGGAGAATATATAGGCGAAGAGGCGGCGTCGGTGGCCGAGGGGGGCCACCACGCCATAGGGGGGCGCGGGCCCACCCTGGGCCGCGCCCTAGTGTGGCGTGGCCCCCTGGTGGGTCTGCTCCGACTCCCCTTTGGACTCCGTGATCTCCTCGTGATATTATTGACGATGTCTTTTGTTTCGTCCAATTCCGAGAATATTTCCTTAATAGATTTTCTGAAACCAAAAACAGCAGAAAACAGGGAACTGGCACTGTGGCATCTTGTTAATAGGTTAGTCCCAGAAAATGCATAAAAATGATATAAAGTAACCAAAACATGTAGCAATTGATATAATACAGCATGGAACATCAAAAATTATAGATACGTTTGAGACGTATCAAGCATCCCCAAGCTTAGTTCCTGCTCGTCCTCGAGTAGGTAAACGATAAAAACAGATAATTTTTGAAGTGACATGCTACCAACACAATCTTTGATCAAATAACAATGTAATGCACATGATCTGAATGAAGTGATCCAAGCCAATGGTCTATAGTTTGCAAGCAAGTAAATAAAGAGTAAACATAAGTGATCACACAAGTGCAAACTTTCATGAATAATACTATAAAACATTTAGAGATATAATAGTCTAACATAATAGTTAGCTCACAGCAGCAATAATTCTCAACATGAAAGTGTTTGTATCAACACAAAGGAAGATAATAGCTTCAGCTTTTGCTTCAACTTTCAACATGTATATCATATAGATAATGTCAATGCAAAGAATATGATCAACCAAACACAAAGTTATGTAAAAACTGTTATACTGGAGTTGACAATGATGTTTGCTTAAGTAGACAGAAAGAAGTGGGAAAACTGACTCAACATAAAAGTAAAAGAATGGCCCTTCGCAGAGGGAAGCAGGGATTAACATCATGTGCTAGAGCTGTAGTTCCCGAAGGCATATAGAGAGCATAAAATATTGTTTTGTAAGGTAATGGTGTATACAGGTGTCAACAAATCAAATAGCAGGTACTTGTCATCTTCCATGGCTAACTAACTTTTAGAGCGGTTCCGAGAGTTTTTAGGACTGCACTTGTAACAAGCACTTATTGGTGACACTCCTCCCAACCATTTACTTTCCACAAACCATGGCTAACCGAATCCTCGGGTGCCCACCAACATTCACCATGGAGGAGTGTCTATTTATTTATTTATAGGGTGGACTAACCAGCTCTTTAATGCAAAATAAAAGGTGGAGAAGCAGATGAAGCTGCCAATCCTTGTAAATTAATTAGCATGGAAGATGACAAATCTCACTACTACGTCCTTATGAGCTTTTCAAGTAGTGACACAAAAAGGAAATGTAACAGTTTTGAGTAGTTAGTAGATAGCACATGAAGAAATTTACTTGGAATGGTGAAAACACCACATAATAGGTAGGTATGGTGGACACAGGTGGCATGGATTTGGCTCAAGGTTTTGGATGTACAAGAAGCATTCCCTCTTAGTACAGAGTTTAGGCTAGCAAGGTTATTATAAGCAAACATCATTATCAACTGGAATAGCAAGAGTGTACATAAAACACAAGGTTTGACGAACCATAGACTCCCACTGTCTTCCTTGTTAACACATAGCCTTCATCCAAAAATTATCTAGACTACTATGGACTTCCAATTATGCAACAGATTATTATAGCAGAAAATCCTTATAGTAGTTCTTCATTAATAGCCATTACTTACATGATGCACAAGCTTAAACATTAATTACTTGACAGCTCAAAACAATTGGCAAGCATCAAATTACTCAAGACAACGATCTAAAAAGATTCATGTAAGCATTTTATACCACTACCACATGCATAGCATTTTTCTGGTCCAACCAAACACCAATCAACTTATTTGACAACTCTCCAAACAGATATAAGTGAAGCAAGAGAGTACTTTCTTCAAAAGAAACTGAAAGCTCTAACAAGAGATACATGAAAAACTGAGAGCTAACAGCAATAACAGCAACTAGACAGGAATACTCAACAAGTATAAGTGAAGCACAAGAGTATTCTAATGAAAAAGTGGAGCGTGTCTCTCTCCCAAACATGAATACTAGGATCCAACAAGTATAGCACAGCAAACAAAACAAAACAAACTGAAAACAAAAACACACTGACGCTCCAAGGAAGAGTACACTAGCATGAAGCAATAAAAATATAGCACCATTAGAGATGACCTGATAATTTGTAGATGAAGAAGGGGATGCCTTGGGCATCCCCAAGCTTAGATGCTTGAGTCTTCTTGAAATATGCTGGGGAGGTAAGCCTCCCCAAGCTTAAGCTCTTCACTCTTCTTGATCATGTAATATCATTCTCCTCTATCAACACTTGAAAACTTCCTTCACACCAAAACTTAACAGCTTTTCTCATTAGCAGGTTAGTGCACTAAAAGATAATACTTCAAAGTTCTAGCAAAGACAAAACTCACAAGCCAACTATTTTAAACATTAGCCACTGTTACTAGGCTCAAGTGGGCACTTTTACACGAAAAGAAACCACTTAAAAACTTGTAAAAGAGAGAATGCAAAATAAAAGACAGAATCTGTCAAACCAGAACAGTCTGTAATGACGAATTTTTTCGAGGCACTTACGATGCTCAGATGAAGAACTTTTGAAATAATGAAAGTTGCGTAACATCATCAGGAACATGCACAAAAAGTTTCAGCATTTTTCGATTTTTTCTGATTTTCTACTGAATTAAACGGTGACGAACAGCAATCTGTCCCAATGCAGTCCCGAAAATAAAACCAACTTTGCATTAGTAACTCTCCTTGGCACAACAAAACAGCAAATAAAAGATACAAAGGAGTTGCTACAGAGGTAAACAAGCATCCTTGACTAATACTGAAAATAAAAGATAATGGGTTGCCTCCCAAAAGCGCTTTCTTTTAATGCCTTTTAGCTAGGCTAGAAGATTTTAATGATGCTCTCATAAGAATAAGAGTTGAAAAACAAAAGAGAGCATCAAGAGGCAAATATCAAACACATTTAAGTCTAACCCACTTCCTATGCAAAGGAATCTTGTAACAAAATAAATTATTGAAGCATAAAGCAACTAGCATAGAAAGATGAAACAAATATAGCTTCAAAACTTTCAACATAAAGAGAGGTGTTTTAGTGACTTGAAAACTTTTACAACCATATTTTCCTCTCTCATAATAACTTTCAGTAGCATCATGAACAAACTCAACAATATAACTATCACATAAAGCATGCTTTTCATGATCTACAAACACATAATTTTTATTAAGCTCTAAAACAGTGGGGTTATCAAACCCACTTTTGACAATAATAGTATAATAAATATCATTAGCCAATATAGGACCATCATCAAGAGCATTATCATATATAACATTAGGGAGCACATTTTTACTTTCTGCAATTTCCTTTTCTTGAGTCAAGGAGCTTGTTACTTCAAATTTATCAAAAGGAGATATTTCAATAGAATCATGACATTCAACAATATAGCTTTTTCCTCCTTATGTGGGCATGGAGGGTAATCATATAATGTAAGAGTTAAAGAGTTACTATCATTAGAAGGTAGATCCTCCTTTTGTTCTTCACTCTCCTCCTCTTTTTCATCCAATGAGATCACAGTTTCAGCAATTTCTTCTTCCATAGGTCCCTGAAAAGAAGCAAGTTGTTCTGGAGAATAAGTTTTCTCAAGAAATTTAGTGATATAAGGATTGTCATTGTAATATTCAAGGCAGTAACCAAGTATAGAAAAATTCTCAGATTTATAAGGAGAATCATCATCTTGAATATAACCAGCAATTTCATAAGCACCCTTAAAAACAACAAATTCTTCAGTTTGTTCAAGATTACCAAAGTCATAGTTTCCTTTAGCATAAGCAGCCAAGGTTTCATTATCATTATAATCACATTGGAAAGGGAGGTGTTTATGCCTTCTACAACAAAAAGATTCATTAAAGCAGTAGGATTCATCAAATGTAGACACAAGTTCTTAGCAAAATAATTCAATCTACTTATTTGTTCCCATAGATGTTTCCCTTTTTGAGACAAGCGGTATTCCTCATAATAAGTTTGATGTTCCTCCGTGAACCCACCGTGCCAATAATATTTAGTATCAAAGAGAAAGCCATTGATAGCAAGTAAACAACTAGACATAATAACAAACCGAAATAAACTAGATGCAAGAAACTAATTTTTTTTTTTTGATTTTTAACAGCAAGCAAAACAAAACTAAAACAAGACAAAAAACAAAGTAAAGAGATTGGAACTGAGAGACTCCCCTTTCCAATAGCCTCCAAGTCCCCGGCAACGGCGCCAGAAAACAGCTGGTTGACGGGAGATTTGAGTTGATGAAGTACTTCCCCGGCAACGGCGCCAGAAAACAGCTTGATGGCTACGTGTTGGTGAACCCCAAGAGGAAGGTTATGATGTAGACAGCAGAAGTTTTCCCTTGAATAATCTACCCAAGGTTTATCAACCAGTAGGACTTGACGATCTATCGGAAGGTTGTTGATGTTGACTCCCCCTGGCGCTAGGGAGCTTGCACCAACGTGGAATCTGCACAGACACAAACCAGAACTTTGCCCAACACGAAACAGAGAGGTTGTCAATCTCTCCGGTCTTGCAGAAACAAAGAGTTAAACGTATGGTGTGGAAAACAGCAGGAAAAACAGCAAGTAACAGGAAACAGATGATTGCAGCAGGTTGTGTAAACAGTATGAGGAAATTGGACCAGGGTCCACAGTTCACTAGTGGTGTCTCTCTCAGAACAGATAACTAGCATGTTGGGTAAACAAATTACAGCTGGGCAATTGACAAATAGAGAGGGCATAACAATGCAATACATGCCAAGATGTCTACTATGAAATCTAGTTGGGCATTACAACAAAGTACATAGACCGTTATTCCAACGCATCTATGCCTAAATAATCCACCTTCAAGGCAGCATCCGCATCCTATTCAGTATTAAGTTGCTAACAACAGATTATTGCATGAAGTAAAGTGTGTAATGTAATCAATACAAGTGCCCTTGGACACTGCACCAATGTTTTATCCCTAGTAGCAACAGCACATCTACCATCTTAGACCTTTCTGTCACTGATCCAGATATCTAGAGACTGAACCCACTATCGAGCATAAATACCCCCTCTTGGAGTCACAAGCATCTACTTGGCCAAAGCATCTACTAGCAACGGAGAGCATGCAAGATCAAGAGCACATAGATAAACAACTTGAATAAACATGGTATCAATATTCATCGGATCCCAGCAAACACAACATCTAGCATTACAATAAGATGATCTTGATCATGTTAGGCAGCTCACAAGATCTAAACATGGAGGCACAAGGTAGAGAGACAACCATCTAGCTACTGCTATGGACCCGTAGTCCAGGGGTGGACTACTCACGCATCACTCCGGAGGCAGGCATGGTGATGTAGAGCCCTCCGGTGATGATCTCCCCTCCGGCAGGGTGCCGGGAAGAGCTTCAGAACTCCTCCGATCTGAGATTGACGATGACGGCCGCGACGGAACTTTTCGTGGAATATGATCGACCGTAATAGGGTTTTCGCGTCGCGGAGAATATATAGGCGAAGAGGCGGCGTCGGTGGCCGAGGGGGGCCACCACGCCATAGGGGGGCGCGGGCCCACCCTGGGCCGCGCCCTAGTGTGGCGTGGCCCCCTGGTGGGTCTGCTCCGACTCCCCTTTGGACTCCGTGATCTCCTCGTGATATTATTGACGATGTCTTTTGTTTCGTCCAATTCCGAGAATATTTCCTTAATAGATTTTCTGAAACCAAAAACAGCAGAAAACAGGGAACTGGCACTGTGGCATCTTGTTAATAGGTTAGTCCCAGAAAATGCATAAAAATGATATAAAGTATAGCCAAAACATGTAGCAATTGATAATATCAGCATGGAACATCAAAAATTATAGATACGTTTGAGACATATCACTCTCACTCACGTTATGGTGGGTCTCTCGCTCACCACTCATCTCACTAGACGAACGATCTTGTTGTGCCCTTGCAATGGTCTTGGCGTTGTCGGCGATGACTTGAATTGGTGTCATGGGACGAAGGACGAAGGTCTTGTCGTTGTTCTTGAAGCTATAGTAGTTTGTTCATCCATCATGCATAGCACCCTTGTCAAATTGCCATGGACGCCCAAGGAGTAAGTGACAAACGTTCATAGGCACAAAATCACAATCAACCGTATCTTCATAGGCTCCAATCTTGAAGGACACTTGCACCATGTGTTGAATCTTGACGGCTCCGGTATCACTCAACCATTGCACATGGTAGGGATGTGGGTGCTTCTTGAACTTCAAGTTGAGCTTATCACAAAGTTCTTTGCTCGCAAGGTTGTGGCAACTTCCACCATCTATGATGACCTTGATGGACTTTCCATTGATTCCCGCTCTTGTTTGGAACAAATTGCATCTTTGGTCTTCTTCCACTTGAACGTTGGTGGTTAGAGCTCTTGCCACAACCAAGGAAGGGTTGTTGTCGCCATCACAATAGATCTCACTTTCTTCTTCTTGATCACTTTGCATTGTGGCGACCTTGTTCAAAGCATTGTACTCATCTTCACTCATAGATTCATACTCTCCCATGTCATTGATGATCATGACCTTCTTGTTGGTGCACTCAAAAGATTTGTGCCCTTGTCCGCCACACTTGTAGCATTGCAATAGTCTTGTGCCGGACGAAGATCCTTGAGGCGCCTTGGTATTGGGAGGTACTTTCTTGAAAGGTTGAGCCGCTTGAGATGTCAATGTAGAGACTCTTGGAGGACCTCGTGTGTTGGCTTGAGGAAGAGCTTGTGAAGGTGTAGGAGTCGACGAAGAAGGCTTGTTAGCGAAGAATGCCTTTGTCTTGAGGTATTTGAGCTCTTCAAGCACGTGGCGCTCGGCCTTGGAAGCTTGATGTACTAGCTCAACCAAAGAGGCATATGGTTGGAACTCCACGATCTTCTTGATTGGATAGTTGAGACCATTCATGAAACGAGCCATGGATTGCTCTTCGTACTCGTTGACATTGGCTCTCATCATGGAGATCTCCATCTCCTTGTAGTACTCGTCAACCGACTTCAAACCTTGCTTCAACTCTTGCAACTTCTTGTATAAGTCTCTAGTGTAATGGCTTGGCACGAAGCGCTTGTACATTGTTTCTTTCATTTCAACCCAAGTGTCAATTGGTTGTTGGTGGTTAGCGACGCGAGCATCTTGTAGTTGTTCCCACCACAAGAGGGCATAATCTTCAAACTCCATCGAGGCTAAGGCAACCTTCTTGTTGTCGGAGAAGCGTTGCACACGGAAGATCTTGTCAACTTTGAGTACCCATGAGAAGTAAGCTTCCGGATCACTTGTCCCGTAAAACTTGGGTATGTCAAAGCGGACGTTGGTCAAGTCATCATAGTTGTCACCATGAGCACCACGTGGGAATGCACGTCCACGTCTCCTTCGATTGAGTCCATCACCATTGTGTTGGCTTGACTCGTTATCACTTGACTCGGCGCGATGGTGTTGTTGGCGATCATGTGGAAGCTCTTGACGAGGGCGAGGATCATGTTGGTGTTGGTGCTCTTGTTGATGTACGGGTTGTTCGTTATTGTTCGCATTGACATGATTGTGATGACGTGGCCTTGGAGGATGACGTGGGTGACGTCCTTGTTCATCAAAGTCATTCGCACCCGGAGCGCCATTGTCATTAGCCAATGGGTCATGACGATCACGTTGTTGCAGTGGTGGTGATGGCATGCGTTCATGACGTTCAACGTTTTGGTGAGGTTTCTCTTGATGCGCATTGGCATTGTTCACGTGAAGATCATGTGGTTGTTCAACGTGAGAAGGAGGTCGTTCATGGGCGTCGCGCCTTGGATCATGTTGACGTTCTTGTCGAGGTTCATGACGTCCATGACGTGCTTGTGTCGACCTTGAGGTGCTTCTTGTACGGCTTGAGTGTGAAGACGCTCGTTGTCGCACAAGGTTGTTGATAGCTTCGGTCAACCGCTCCATATTTGCTTCTTGAGCATGCATGCGGTCGTTGAAGGTGTTCTCTTGATTTTGAAGACGGCGCTCGTAGCGTCCTAGGTTGTCACGAAGAAAGTGTCGCATGCCAACAAGCTCCGATTGTGTGACATAGCCATGATCACCGCGAACTCCACCATGGATTTCCTCTTCCGAGCTTGAGCTTCCATTTGTACTTCCCCTAAACATTTTCTCAAGATCAAGTGAGATATGTGGTAAAAAAAAAACCAAGACAAACTATATCCCAAGTATAATGTGGCTTGAGAGGAGAGTATCCGGTTCTAACACCCAACACACACATTTATGAGGATAGGAAGGTATGAAGTGGCAAACGAAACTAGCAAACCCGGCAACAAGTATATTGTCAAAGGTAGAGAAAGTCCACAATGATCAAATTACCAAAGAAACTCCAACCACAAAGTATCAAGAAAACACACACAAAAGCGAATAATGGGGTTGGGCGACCAAAGGGCGAGCACTCGAAGATAGACAACCTAACGAAGACTACGTGCTCCAATGTCACCCAACACAAGAAGGACGCTAGCTCAATTGCTTTTTGTGGGCAACAGATTTGCACAAGAGTTAACACTCACACTCACTTTGGCGGTATTAGCTTTGTCGCAACCTACAAGAGATGAAACTTGGCACCACTTGATTCTTTTTTTTTTTTTTTTTGATTTTTGCTTTTTGACGATGATTTCTTCTCTTTTGCTAGTGCCAAGCTCTCTACCGATACACACTCGCCAATACTTGAAGACAAACACTCAACACGTGTAATGCCTCGCAATATCACCGAGCTAGTCCAATAGGTCAAGTTACGCGAAATGAAGAAGGGCTCACAACGGATTATGGTGGTGGGGGAATGTCGAGTCCTTGGTGGCGTCGTTGCTTGGCGTTGAAGATGCGTGGCTGCGGAAGCTTGTCGATGTCGTAGACGTAGGGCACACCAAGAAAGGACTCAAACCAAAGAGGAAATGCCAAAACGAACCGAGGAAAAAGAAAAAATTTCGGCCAAATTTTGAAAACCCGGTAGTACCGGCCTGGGCCCGGTAGTACTGGCCTGCCCGATTTCTGATGGTTGACTTTCGATTTTGGGCGGAAATTGGACCCGAGAAATCCTCAAATTCGTGGGAAATTGGCAAAATTAAGGCTAGGGAACGCAAACAAGGGTGGAGGGGGTCCTAAAGTAACAGATCCATGGACAAAAACTACCAAAAACGCAACGAATCGACAGATCGGCTCGAATCAAGGCAAGGCTATTTTTGGTGGAAATTTTCGAATTTCTCAAAAACGAAGAAAAATTTGGTGGATTTTGGTGGAAGCACAAATCAAATCCGTGTCAACCTAGAGCTCTGATACCATATGATGTAGATTGGTCCCGATTTTCACGGATTTGTGCGGAGGGAAAGATGAACACGAAGAACACGCGAAGAACGAAGAACACCAAAGAGGGGGAAAACACACACACAAGGGTAAATAGCAAGTAGCAACCCGGCAAGACTCGATTGGTAACAAATCCCCGTGGGCAGCTCCCAATCCTCCTCTCCCAAGCACACCTTACTCTTAGAATTGTTTGTCCAATTGGTCAATCCAACCAATCCAATCTAGCCACTCACAGAGGAAAGATTAGCAAGTAATCACAACTACAAGCGGAGCCTTGGTATCCACGCAGGGATCTTCTCCTCAAGAGGAGGCCTTGGTTCATCTCCACATGTGGAGGCCTTGAGTCATCTCCATAGGAGGAAAGAGACACTTTGAGAAGAAGGAGCAAGGCTCTATTTTAGTTCCCAAATCATAGTCTAACCCTAACCCTAGGAAGGGGACGAACTATTTATACTCTAGATCCAAAGGGGATAAGATTACAAGGCAAGGGACCCTTTCCAGTGTGCAGATCCGCCCGCAGCGGTAGTACCGGACTGAACCCGGTAGTACCGGACTTGCGGTAGTACCGGGCTACTACCGGGGTCACTACCGGGTTAGAACCCGGCGACACCAGGAGCTTCTTGGAGATACGGTAGTAGGCGCGGTAGTACCGGGGTGGCCATATGCGGTAGTACCGGGGTGGCCAGATGCGGTAGTACCGACTCCGGTAGGAGCTTCAACAGGTGACACGTCAGGCGGGGGCGGTAGTACCGTGTCTGGTCCGGTAGTACCACCTGAAGCTGTTTGAACTTCATCTTCTCCTTCTTGGCTGCTCTCTTGGCCATCTTCTTGGTCTTCTTCCCCACTCCATTGTGGGTCATCGTCAAGGTGGTTCCTGAGTATGCACAAAGTATCCGAATGAAGTAGCCACCCATTTAAAGGAGTGTCGAGATCACACATAGATAGGAGTGAATTCACCTTATCATGGAGAGCTTTGATTCTTGCTCTTGTCATTGGGCCACTTGTTGTAGGAGACGTAGGTCGGGCTACATCACAGGGCCCCGGCGGAACCCTAGCCACCCGCACCACCAACTGGCGGCGCCGCCGCTGTGCTCACCTCCGGCAGCCGAGAAAACCGTGTAGCCGAGCCGCCGCCGAAGCCTGCCGCCGCCACACCGCCTCCCGGCCGAAACCGAGCCGCCGCCGCACCGAAGAGCACCGTCGCCGGAGGGCAGAGCCCCGCCTCCACCCATTCCAGCGCGAGGAGGGACAGGCCGCCGCCGCCGGCGCCGCGCGGGCCGCGCCCGGTGGCCGCTGCCGACGGCGACGACGGGAGGGAGCGCGAGGAAGGAGACCGGGCTGAGAGGGCCGAGGCCGCTGCCGGCCGCCGCGGTGGCGGCGCGGCTGCGCGATGGAGGAGGGGGGAGGGAGGGGCGGCACGGGCCGGCCGGCCGGCCGGCGGCGGCGGCTAGGGTTCGAGTCGCGCGGGGATGCTCCTGTCACGAGAGCTCCGAATAATAAAGGTTGCGAGCTTTCGTTTGTTTGCGTACCACGATCCACATATGACATATCTCTGTTAGATGATATACTGTATAGATGTGTGCGTGGGTGTTATGGGTACTGAATACGGTGTAGTACACGTACACCGATTCATACCTGTCTTGTTTCCTCTCGATGTACACAGGTTCGGAGGCCTCTCTGATGACCCAGTACATGTACTGCCTCTTCAGAGCCCTCTCGACAAACCTCCTTGTATAGTTGTATGGCCACGGTAGAGGCTTTTTCTACCTCATATAACACGCACGATCGCCTCCAACACGCACCGATCGCCTCCAACCAGGTACGATCGTTCTCTCCTAAAACTACAACATGGTATCAGAACTCTTCTCTTCCAAGACCTAGCTCCTGCTCCGGGAAAACCGTCGCCGCCGCCGCTGTCTCAGCCGCCGCCGCCACAACGAAGCCCTGCCGCCGCCGCCATCCAAAACCAAGACCAAAAACCTGCCGCTGACGCCGCCTACTGCCATCACAGCCGCCACAACAACAAACCCTAAAACCCCACGATCAAACTCTGCCGCCGCCGTAGTATTTTTGTGCCGCCGCTGCTTGCAAAACACCAGCCAAAACCCTAGATACCCCTGCTGCCACCGTCCATATGGGTTTGTCGTCATCGACCGCTTCGCTGGCCACCGCCTTGGGGTCGCCTCCCACCCAACATCTGACAAGGGGAAATTTTCTCCTTTGGAAGGCTCTAGTGCTTCATGCGTTCCGTGGAGCCAATGTCATGGGGCTGCTCGACGGTTCTGACCATGCGCTAGCCAAAACAATTGAGATTGAAGACAACGACAAAAAGAAGACGCTTGTGGAGAATCCGGCCTACTTGGCATGGATAGCTCGAGATCAACAAGTGCTGCGTTTTTTTGTTGAACTCGCTCTCCCCGGACATCCTCTCTCATGTCCTTGGGATGGAATCCACCGCTGCGGCTTGGGCCACCAACAACACCATGTTCTCCTTGGCCTCTAGATCGAAGGTGCAGCACCTTCGGTCCTCCCTCAACGACACCAAGAAACTGAACCTCACGGCTGATCAATATTTCACCAAGATGAAGGGACTTTCATCCGAGCTTGCCGCAGCCGGAAAACCTCTAGAAGACGAGGAACTTATGGGCTACATTCTACATGGTCTCGATGGTTCATACAACTCTCTCGCTGCTGCAGTCAATGGAAACCCTGGTACATCTCTTGATGATCTTTTTGGCCAATTGTCCTCATATGATATGCGCAATGAGATGCTAGGTGACACCACCAATGGCTCCTTCACTTCCTCGTCAAATGCTGCCTAGCGTGGACGTGACACTCGCCCTCCTCGCATCGGTGATCGTGGCTGCTCCTTTGACCGAGGTGATCATGGCGATTATGGTGACCGCCGTTATGGTGCTCTCGCGGTGACCGCTCTAGAGGAGGTCGTCGTGATGGAGGAGGACAAGACCGTCGTCGTGATAATGGTGGTCGCCGCGGCAATGATGATAGACGTGATGGGGCGTCGTGATGGTGATGGACGCCGCGATGGTGGTGGACAAGGACGATGCCGGGATGGTCGGCGTGATCGAGCTCCGACTCCGTATGTTGATGTAACATGTCAAATTTGCAAGATTCATGGCCACCCTGCAGCTGACTGTTGGTGACGCTACAAGAATGATGGCTCTGACAGTGACGGTGACCACGATGGCAAGGCCGCACACATGGCGTCCTATGGCATGGATACCAACTGGTACTCCAACACGGGAGCCACCGATCACAAAACCGGCGAGCTGAGCAAGCTCTCTACTCGTGAGAAGTATAATGGACGTGAACGCATACACACGGCCGAAGGAAAAGGTATGGTTATAAGTCATATTGGTCATTCAACGTTATGCACCCCACATGCTTCCTTACATCTCAATAATATACTTCATGTTCCTAGTGCTTACAAGAATCTTTTATCTATCGATAAACTTACTCTTGACAAGGATGTGTTTGTTGAATTTCACCCATTCTTGTTGTTGATCAAGGATCAGGCCACAAGGTGACAAGGAGAATACTGTTTAAGGGTCCGTGTCATGGTGGGTTCTATCCCCTAGTGCTTATCTCTACGGGGTCGTCGTCCAAGCATGCTTTTATCACAATAAAGCCTTCATCATCTACATGGCATCGTCGTTTAGGGCATCCCTCCTCCTTTGTGGTGCAGCAAGTTCTTAAGAAGCATAAGTTATCTCATACCCCAGAAATAAATCCTTACATTTGTGATTCTTGCCAACTAGCAAAAAGCCATCAATTGCCATATCCTGTGTCTACTAGTGTTTCCACTGTTCCTTTGGAACAAGTGTTCTCTGATTTATGGGGCCCTGTTCCAGCCTCTGTTGGCAAGCACACTTATTATGTAAGTTTTATCGATGATTTCAGTAAATTTACTTGGATTTATCCCCTAAAGAAACAATCTGATGTTTATCAAGTCTTCCTTAACTTCCAATAATTTATTGAGCGCAAGTTTGATAGGAAAATTATAACTATGCAAACCGATTGGGGCGGTGAGTATGAAAACTAAATGGCTTCTTTCAAAAAATTGGCATTACCCACCATTTCTCCTGTCCCCATGCGCATCAACAAAATGGCTCCGCTGAGCGCAAACACCGCCACATTGTTGAGGTGGGCCTTGCGCTGCTAGCTAATGCATCCATGCCTCTTAAATTTTGGGATGAAGCTTTTATTACAGCCACATTTCTTATAAATTTGCTCCCTAGCAAAGTCATAAACTTGGAAACCCCTGTTGAACGACTCTTACACACCACACCCAATTATGATTCTCTTCGAGTTTTTGGTTGTGCATGTTGGCCCAACCTTCGTCCCCACAACAAGCGCAAGCTCGCTTTCCGCTCTACACATTGTGTTTTCTTTGGGTACGGTCCTCGTCATAAGGGAGGCAAGTGTCTTGATGTTTCTACAGGTCATGGTTATATATCTTGAGATGTTGTATTTGATGAAAACGTTTTCCCTTTTGCCTCATTACATCCTAATGCCGGTAAACGTCTTAGTCAATATATACTTCTCCTTCCTACATCATCTACACATGGGGATGCACACGTTAATGACTATATGCCTTTGCCTATTATACCTGTCACTAATCATGGCCAGGACACCGAGGGTTCAGCAGAAGAAAATCCCACTGAAATTGATGAACAAATGACACAAAACAGTGCAGAAAATGGAGTTCAAACGAGTACAGAAGAAGACGAAATGGGTGCTGACTCCGATGTAGATTCTGGTGCAGCCTTGGATCGTGCGAGCACAGATCCCGGAGACGATCCGCATGCAGATCCTGACGCTGCGCCTGCGTCCGAAGATTCGCCTGCGTCTTCATTCGGAGGCGGGACCCCGAGCGGTCCGCGGCGCTGTCTCCGCACATGCACGCCGACGCGCTTGTGTCGCCACATGTCGACAGTGCCAGTGAGGGGGCCTGTGCTAGTGCTGCCATGTCACCCTCTGGTTCGCTGGCACCTGATGATCAAGGATCTGCTACCTCCTTCCATGGTGTAGCTGATTCTGCTGCTTCTGAAAATGCTGTTGACTCTGGATTTCCTCCTGATGAACCTACACCTGGGTCTCGCACACGCCTACAGAAAGGTATTCGACAACCCAAAAACTATAAGGATGGTACTATTACTTATGGACGACAAGCTAAAATTTATAAAGAGGGAAATTCTATTAGATATGGCATGCTAACATCAACAGGAAAACCATGTTCTTTATCCGAGGCACTGTATGATTCAAAGTGGAGAAAGGCAATGGAGGAAGAATATGATGAATTACTCCAAAATAAGACCTGGCATCTTGTTCCACCAAGCGCGAACAAAAACTTGATTGACTGTAAGTGGGTTTATGGTATTAAGAATAATGCAGATGACACAGTTTACAAGTATAAAGCACAGTTAGTTGCAAATGGTTTCAAACAGAGATATGGTATAAATTATGAAGATACTTTTAGTCCTGTTGTTAAGGCTGCAACTATTCGTAAAGTTCTAGCAATTGCAGTTTCTCGAGGATGGAGCTTAAGGCAGCTAGATGTCAAGAACGCGTTTTTACATGGTGTTAGTTCGGAAGAGGAGGTTTATATGAAACAACCCCCAGGTTTTGAAGATGCTAATGCTCCTCATTATATTTGTAGACTTGACAAAGCTCTCTATGGTTTAAAACAAGCTCCAAGGGCCTGATATTCTCGGCTCAGTTTGAAATTGCATGATCTTGGTTTTACACCATCAAAAGCTGACACTTCCCTGTTTCTCTATATTTGTCTTAATTTATGTTGATGACATTATAGTTGCAAGCTCTTCACATGAGGCCACATCCACTCTTCTTCAAGAACTAAATAAGCACTTTGCTATCAAAGATCTTGGCGATCTGCATTTCTTGTTGGGTATTGAACTTAAGAAAGTCAAAGATTGGTTGATATTGACAAAAGAAAAATATGCTATGGATTTGTTAGCCAGAGTTGGAATGATGAATTGCAAGTCGGCTCCGACACCTTTATCTTCCACTGAGCAGTTGTCTCTTCATGAAGGGACACCACTTGGTCCTGAAGATAGCACACAGTACAGAGCATTGTTGGTGCCCTCCAATACTTGACTCTCACACGACCAGATTTATCTTTCTCAGTTAATAAAGTTTGTCAGTATCTTCATGCACCAACAACAACAACTCATTGGACAGCTGCAAAGAGAATACTTAGATATGTCAAAGACACACTGCAACTTGGTCTCACATTCACATGTTCATCTCATACTATTTTGAGTGCTTTTTCAGATGCAGATTGGGCTGGATGCCTTGATGATAGACGGTCCACTGGAGGTTTTGTAATCTTTCTTGGACCGAACTTGGTTTCATGGAGTTCTCGTAAACAAGCCACCGTTTCTCGTCAACCACTGAGGCTGAATATAAAGCTGTAGCTAATGCCAATGCTGAATTAATATGGGTTGAAGCACTTCTTCATGAGCTTGGTGTCTCGTTGAAAAATAAGCCATGTCTATGGTGTGATAATTTAGGTGCTACCTATCTTTCTGCAAATCATGCCTTTCATGCACGGACATAACACATTGGATTGATTAACACTTCGTGAGAGTGAGGGTGGCAAATAAAACTTTGGATATCAAGTTTATTTCAAGCAAAGACCAAGTCGCTGATGGTTTTAGAAAAGCTCTTCCTGTTAGAGGTCTTCATGAGTTTAAGCGTAATCTAAACCTCACACAAGGTTTTGATTAAGGGAGGGTGTTAGATGATATGTATAGATGTGTGCGTGGGTGTTATGGTTACTGAATACGGTGTAGTACACCGATTCATACCTATCTTTGTTTCCTCTCGCTGTACACAACTTCGGAGGCCTCTCTGATAACCTTGTACATGTACAAAGTACTTGTACTGCCTCTTCAGAGCCCTCTCGACAAACCTCCTTGTATGGACACGGTAGAGGCTTTTTCTACCTCATATAACACGTACCGATCGCCTCCAACGAGGTACGATCGTTCTCTCCTAAAACTACAACAATCTCCACTTATAACTGCTAAATTATTCCTGAGCCTTCCGCTTCTTCCGCAAAGCTGGAGTACAAATTATGACAGTGCATTGTCATGCGGTTATTACTTTCAGGGTCGTTGTGGAAGATATGGCCGTTGCTATATCTTGGACTCTTGGTTGATTAGACATGTCCATTGCCAGATAAACAAGTAATATTGTCCCTTGATCCTGCTCCGGATTCGAAAAAATGTTTCATAATTACCTTTTGCTATTTCTTAGAAAATAGTCATATATACAAGATAAAGGTCAATATCACAGTTTCTCGTTAGAGTGAGTTGTTCTGTTTCGGAGAATCTCATAAATATGACGCTCAATATACTGATTTGTTCCGTTGTGAGCAAGAACACTTTTCGATGAGTTATTTGAGAATACCGATACATTATCATAAACTTTCAAATGCCGAGTGGAAATTTGTTGAGGAAAGGTTAAAGAAATTTCTCAGCAGCTGGAAAGGAATACTCATGCATGTTGGAGGACTTAGTTCTCATTAACTTAGTACGTAGCAATATGGTCCTTTATATTATGTCCGTCTTCCAAGTTCCGAAAATGGTACTCCAAAGTTTGGATTACTTCTGATTAAGATTCTTTTGACAGGGGATAATGAAAAAAAATATAGACTAGCTAACTGAAATGTTTTATGCCGTCCAAAATACCTGGGGTCTTGGAATTTATGATCTCGAGGCAAAAAAATACTGTTTTTCTCAGCAAATGGTTGTTCAACCTACATACTGAACATGGGGTATGGCAAAACCTTCTGAAAAGAAAATATGTGGGCTCAAAGATTATATGCCTGCTCCATTGGTGACTAGAGAATTCCCACTGTTGGGCAGGTCTAATGGCAAAGAATAAATTATTACATTATGGATCTTTGCTCATTAAGGTCTAATGGCAAAGAAGAACTTTTGGGCAGGTCTAATGGCAAAGAATGTTCGTTACTTTTACGCCAAAAAACAGTAGGGAAAAAAGGGCTAAATTCTCCTTGAAAAAACTGATGCATTCTGGCTGATGGGTTATATCATCTTCGAATATAATTTTGTCTCTATGATTCTATATTGTCCAACACCCAATAATGAGGATTTCCTTGAAGCATTGTATTCTGTATCTTGTCCTGCCATCAATAAGTAGATCATAAAGCTCCAAGTCATTATTCCATTCAATGTTGAGAGACCACCACAAGATTTGGCTCAAATCACATCTGAAAAATAGGTGCAGCAGTCCTCATTGGTATAGTCTTTACATAATACACAGCTAGTCGATTCAACATGAATTTTTTTCCTGGTGAGAAGGTCTCTTTTATTTAGTCTATCTTGAAAAAGTTGAGAGGACTTCTGGCTTGGGAATGCTCCTCTTCGGGAACGATATCCAACTTTGTACAACATAGCCTGTAATAAGAGCGATACAATTGCTGAGGTATTGGGAACATCCTTACCTAACGTGACATTTATACGGACATTTAGATGGGATCTTGTTGGTCCGACTTGCTTCATTGCACGCTTTACAGGAGCGGTTGGCTTTGGTCCAACTATCGCATGATCATGACGAATTCTGGTGGAATCTACATAAGAATGGCAAATTCTCTGCGGAGTCCATGTACAAAGCTCTAATACATTCGGATATACCAATTATTAACAATAAAAACATCTGGAAAATGAAAGTGCCTCTTAATTTTTTGACGTGGTACCTTCGCCGAGTGTTATTTTAAAAAAACAATATGGTAAAGCGCAATTGGCAAGATAGTACAAAGTGTTGCTTCTGTCACCATTGCCAATTTGCGCATTCTATGGCTATGGTGGCCCGGAGGTCGTACTGTAACACCGCCTCATCGGTGCATTCGATCTGGTGCTTGGCGTTGGAGAGGATGAGGGACGCCTTCAGATCGGCCTCGCCCTGACGACATCGGGCGTCCTCATGCTTGAAGTCGGTGCATGAGAGTTAGCGCCCGATCTACAAAACACGGTCGTCCTCCTCCTCATCCGACGACGAGGACGAGGAGGGCGATGACGGTTTACAAAGCGAGGAGGGCGGCCGACAAAATTGATGCAGCGACTGCGACCGGGGGGGGGGGAGGGGGTTGCTGGTCCCGCAACACCAACCGACGCTACTTCTCCATGTATCTACGGACGCTGAGGCGTCGGCCACCGTCGTGGCCGCGAGCATTGAACCTAAATGCGCCGGCAGGGGAAGCCATAGAGAGAGCGAAGAGAAGGTGAAGTGGCTAGTGTTGGGTTGGAGACTGAGAGTGATAGTGAAGCGAGCGTGGGGCTCTTATAGGCCACCTAGTGGGTTGTTTGGGCTGCTCCTTATGGGCAACATATATTTC
Organism: Poa pratensis; assembly: GCA_947311845.1. NCBI lineage: Eukaryota > Viridiplantae > Streptophyta > Magnoliopsida > Poales > Poaceae > Poa > Poa pratensis. Next base: position 55,715,122 of record CAMZMU010000034.1, on the reverse strand, counting down.
GAAGTGTTCCTGTGCGATGAGCCATTATGCGCAAAGGTGATTTAAGGAGAACCGTTGCCAATGCGACTGACCCGTTTGCCTGTTGCCAATTTGGTCGGCCCGTCAAGGGCCCAGTGCATGCACCCCTTGTGGCAACGCGCAATTATTTGTCTCGCCGTCGCCTTGGCGCTGCCGTTTTCATAAATGGGTGTACATAGCGGCGTACTTTACTAGTGTATATATTGAAACTGGATTGCAAGAATTATAGTGGGCTGAATTGTGGTTACACAATTAACCTTGTTTAAAGCTTTATCTTGTCGTTTAATCCATATTTCAGTTATTAAACTAAAAAAAGATATAACCTATTTAATAGGATAAGTATTTGGTGTGGAAATGGAGAACAATTGTCAATTTCATGTCATCATTTGTAGTTTCTACGTTTGGCTGTGGCTAGGAATTACAAAAGCCTTCTCCAATGTATTGAACTAGAAGGAAAAGGCGCGCGTTGCCGCACCCGTTTTTCTTCTGTCAGCCAATAACTTTAATATCTATTATGATGGACTACCTATCTTTTTTTTTTCAAAAGAAAACCATGTTGCCTGTGTAATTTATGGCATGGATGAGCACGAAGAAAAGATGGAATCAAAATATGATAGATCACCTTTGCTGTCGACATCGATGGCCAATATTTCAGGAATAAACGACCGGCTGTCCCAAATTCAGTACAAACGAGTTGCACTTTGAACTGAGTGAGACCGCACGCGATACACGTACCATCTTCCAAATTCTCTTGTCAATGGCTACCAAAAAAGTACATCAATAAGATGGTATTGGCACTCCACCAGAAGACATCATTATCAAGAGGAGAGCAATAGCTGATTGTACACACAGTACATTATGCAGTCCCATTCTGCAATGAATTAAACATAATGATAATACAGTATATGCTAGTGTTCGGAGCTTGATATCTGGAGGCTGACTATGCAGCGAAGGTTAACAGCAGTACGCATGCATTTATCTTTTCAGTAATATTATACAACATAATTAACTGAAACTGAAGAAAGAAGTTGCCAGTCCAAAAGAAGAATGACATTGCACTTGCACACACTACGTCCGGTAGATAAAAGTCTGCAAGATATTACAGGAACTCATGAAGCCATAGTCCCGCTTACTCGCCTTCACCTGCAGTTTCTTATTTCAGCTGAGAATGCATTCACCATCTATTATGTATTCATATGCTCCCTGTCAGATTTAGAGTAGAAATAAGGTGTATGTCAAGCCTGCAAAGAAATCAAGCTACAATACACCGTCTGCTCTCAGGTAAATAATACTAAAAACAGAGAATCACAACTTTTGCCTAATAATTTGCATGTTTACCTTATTTTTATAGGAATGTATGATGAACTAAAGGCGCATTTACCATGTCCATCTATCCAACACTATGCAAGAATCTAAATAGGGTAATAACTAAATTTAAGCGATGACAGAAAAATGATAGGAAGTCAGGAAGCATATTTGGCCAAAAAACGTCACTACTTAGTCACTTCCTCCAGTAGAATTCATACTTGTTTGGACTGTCAACCTAGACCGTTAGACAAAAAATCCCTCAATGAATCAAGTAACCAAACAGAACACTTTCCTTTGTTAGCACTTGGACTAATTTGACAGTGAATAACTTTGCAGTCTACTAACAGTGTTGGGGTGTTAGAAATTGGTGGCACCTTGGAGGGTGCATCTTCTGGGTGTACTTCTGGTGCTCATCCTCACCGTCATACAAAGAAATCGCATCTCCATCTGCTGACGCAACTCCACAAGGAAATATGTCACATGAACATAGCTCAGTAAATCCGAATAAAGAAAATATGCGAGCAATTATTATTGTCTTGTGTACATAATTAACCAACACAATATTTGGTTCTCTTCTCGATTTCCAATTACATGCATCAAACTGAAAATTTTCCTTGTGAAAAAACAGCTGAAAAACTGAATCTAAATGGAAGCACATACATGGGACACATATATTATTCCAATGGGAACACACACAAGACATAGATAGGGGAAATAGTGTTTCTCAGATTCACATGAGTTAGGTGGAAAATCAGTTATGCAAGAACTGTCGTCAGCAATTGATGGATATTTTCAGAAAGCTATAAAACAAAATCCAAGATGGCTCAACCTTGAAAACAAATTCATCTTAATGGAGCCTATTATGAACCTGACCAATTTTATCATCTTGTGAGGATAAATTTGCAAAGCAACAAATTATTAGCCCAATTCTAATTTGCATGCCAATAAAAAATACTCAGGGTCTACTCCCACCCGTGAATCATCTCCTGATTCACATAGAGGAGCTAAACACATCAAGCCAATTTGGCGATACTCAAAACTTATGGGGATGGAATACAAATAAACTTGTCATTACGAACAAAGAAAGGGCAATATCAGTCATAAGTTTCTAAGTAAAGCTTTAAAATTCGCACTGAAAAACCTAAGCAAAGTGGTGGAAACAATATCCTTTCATGGAGAGCCCATATTGCTTAGGATGATAAAGGTGCTGAAATCTGATGGTTCACTTATAAGTCCCTAAGCGAGCCGAAGTTTCTGTAACAGCATACCAAACTACATCTGAAACTCCTATAGAAATTCCTAAGTGGGTCGGATTTTCTTCTTTTATATGAAATTTATATTGAAAAGAAAAGAATTACATACATTCGAAAACTTCCTTCAGTATTAGATGACTGGCATATGTTTATACTTGTGAGCAACTAATGCATAACATGATAGGAAGAACAAATCAATAATCCACTTCATGACATATCTGAATTGCTTCTAACTTGATTGTTATGTGATGTATTTCTAAACATGGTGTGTTTTACTGCCTTGCCTTTGGCTCAATTCTTAGCCATGATTTCGTAGCTAAAAAGTAGCTCATTGCATAACTCTGATATATCACATTCTAGGTCATGTATCAGGGTAGTTGCAAGCTAACCTACTTTTCCCCTCAAGTCTGCAAAAATCTGTCCAGGGAGACAATTAATAGCGGGAAAGGAAGAAATCAAGAGGGCAAGGCAACATTCTCATACCATGTTATTCACAGCATAAAAGGATAGGGACAGAAGTACATCTCGCCGTGGTGGTACGTTGAAGACTGTTGTCGTTGCATGTCCAGCGGCATATGAAATATAGCGAGCAGGTAACAATTGTCCCCAATTGATCTCAACTCCAACCACCAAAACTGGAAAGCAAGCAACACTGCAGCAAAAAGAACAATCACCCACAAAGACACAACTAAATAGAGCTAGCCCTGCAACCGAATCAGCCCAGTTCACCTCCCTAATCACCTAATTGGTTAATAATTAGGTGCACATGAATCATATGCTGGCATAGGTGTTGCTTTAAGTGTCATGCCCTTCCTATTATGTTTAATTTTAACCTCCTAGCTCTCGTGACTAAGGACTTGACTCTTATATTCAAATGTGTAATCAAAGGTCTTACATAAATATTATGAGAGCAGTTATCACCTCAAAACTGTTCTGCATATCTATTTAATCAAGTTCCTTAGCATGAATTTGCTCTTCAAGCTTTCTAAGAACTAAAAGTAAGGGACGTCTACGCATGGTTAGCACAAAAAGAGTCACAATGTCTATTTGGAAATTAATACCTCTTTACGCTTCTTTGCACACTCCCCCAATCATAAATTTCAGCCTAATAATAAGCAAACAACACTGGAAGTGACTGTCTAAAAGGTTTAGTAGTATTTCTTATTTGGCCTATTCAAGAATGCCAAAAATTTCAGCCCAATCCATTTAATCAAGTTCCTTAGCATGAATTGGCTCTTCAATCCTTTCTAAGAACTGAAAGTAAGTGACGTTTGCACATGGTTAGCAGAAAAGACAGTCACAATGTCATTTGGAAACTAATTAATACCTCTTTAGGCTTCTTTTCACACTCCTCCAATCAGAAATTAATTCTAGCTAATAATAAATAATAAGCGAACAACACCGGAAGTGACTGTCTAAAAGGTTAAGTAGTATGTTCTCATTTGACCTGTTCAAGAATGCAAAAACTTTAGCCCACTAAGCAAACAACAATCCTTGGTACAAATTAAGTGTTCTCTTTCATTGACCAATAAATGTATCACTACACTGACTTCAATTAAGCGTTGATGTTACAGTGTAGAAAATTGCAAATCCAAAAACATGAACACGGCCTACTCTTGGAATAATTTGGAAATAAAATTGACTGATTCGGGCTTCAGTCTAGGCCAAGGAAAATAGGAACTAAGCTCACTCCAAAGCAAATAAAAATCTGTAGACTTTTGATTTAAAGTAACCGACTACAGAGATTTACCATGGATCAACAATCGGCAGGCATCTAGACAGAATCGTCTTCTTATGAGTTCTCCATCGCTCAATACAATTCCAATCATGTATGGTGTTGTGCTTCAGCTTCACGGACCATGACTTCAGATGCATCTGCACCACCACCTTGCTCGGCATCCCCGACCAAGGCCGATTCCCTTACTGGCGGTGGGTTGGGCGGCGGAAGCCAACGCCGACTTGCACCTCTGCGGCGCGGCGGCGCTCGTGGCCATCATCCAGGTTCCTCGTGCAGTGGGGCACTGGCGGCCGCACCCTTTGGCCTGGCTGCATCTAGCGCTGCAGCCCGAGGGGATAGAGGCCTCAGCCCCGACGGCGGCAACGGCTTCGCCTCACTATGGTCCCGAGCCCGACGAGAGCGGCGGGAGCTCCACCTCCGGGACCCTATACCGTGAGCCTCCGCACTCACCTTGGTTCGGCCGTGCCTACGCTCGCCGCGGCCCCGACGCACTTGGTCTTCGCGCCGACGGGCGCGCGACGTGCTTCTCCCGAACGATGGCTTGCGTTCGGCTCGTCGTGCGACTGTGCCCTCCGGAGCGGAGCTCCCGTGGCTCGACCTCCCAAGGCGCGGGGGGCAGCGGCGTCCGGCGACATGCGCGTGCGGTGGCCGACCTGAGGGAGGCAAACCATCTCTCTCTATTGGTCTTCGCACCGACGGGAACGCGGCTTGAACAAACCAGAACCGATCACGCGGATAGATGGTCAAAGCAAAAAAATCCAAAACGTCGGTGCATCTGGTTGACCCATGTCACGTGTCATCGCGATATTGGTGTGGACGGGAGCAAGCAAACCGTCTATTTTCTACAGGTTGACATGTGGGGATATACGCATGAGAATCGTGGACGCACCACAGGCCTGAAATTCCAGGGAGCTTAGATCTTTGAGGGATGATGCTATTTACAATGTTAGGGAGGTGGTACGCCATAGTAAAACAAATATACAAATATAGTGATGCTTCTCGATGATATATTTTTTACATTTGTCGACACGTGCATTGCACGTGCATGCTTAGTACTATGTTAGATAATCTAAAACCGTTGGATATGATGTTATGGTCGCAGACAATACTCCTCACAAAAGCAACCACTGCCTCAACACACAACACATGACTGTTGTTGAAAAACCAAGAGCATATATGAAATGACAAAATAGGACAAGTACCAAATCAAACTTAGCTAAATATCTGGAGGGAAAAGCCACATGGTAGGATGAGCATGACCGCAGACGTAGTACCCTACTGACGTGAGATACTCGTCGTTGTCATCAACGCTTTTTTCTTCCTTGTAGTACACACGGCAACCATCTTTGTTCGAGCTTGTCAAGAACTCCTTTGCGTTGTCAGGCACCTGGTATTTCCGTTTGTAGCATATATGGTGGGAATAGTAGATGCGGTTTCTTCGCGGCCGCCGCGCTCACCTGTTGATACCTTCATCGCCTTTGAGCACGTCGGGCTCAAGAAAAGGGCCTGGTCGCCCAGCCTCATCACCGGTTCCCACTTGTAAGAGTGGTGCGACGTCACTTGGTCCATTTCAGCATCAACTAACTCGACAACCATGAAAAAAGTCCCACATATTTTTCCCGAGCAAGGCCACCAGGTCCAGGTCCTCGTCACGGCCATCGCAAGCTTGCCGCATAGCTCAACCATGTATATGGCGTGTGCATCTGGATCGCCCTGACCTCTAAAGAACATGTTTTGCATGACCTGATGGTTTTGAATGGACAGCCAGTGGACGGCTCCAAACACCGGCATGTGAGATTTTTTCAAGGTGACCTCAAACTTGGCGATCTCATTGTTGTTTCCCACGAGGCAGTACAGATGTCCATTGCAGAATGTGATATCCTTGACTGGATTCCCGCAAAACCTTCGTGTCTCCCACTCACACTCTGGACTGCCAAGGCCGCGGATCATGGCTTCATGCTTGTCGGTGATGGCGGCAAGGATACAACTGCTGGAGGTGGGCGAGTCGGAGAATATTACCTTCCGCGTGACAATTCTCCTCCTCCGATCCACGGGCACCACCACCTCAGCACCGGAGAAGACGTTCACGATGTGGAGCGGCGCCTCGTAGGCTACCCAACCGCCGGGGTGACAGCCGACGAAATACCTCCCACCGCCGCCGGCCGTCTCGTTCAGGCGAGTGGCAAGCGGCAGGACTGCGCCGTCTTCAGGGCAGTACACGCGCTTCGTCTCGCCCGCCTCGTGCAGGTCGAGGACCAGCCACGGGTGGACGTGGCACGGGGGGCGCGTAGACACGAGGGTGCGCCATGACACGCATGCTGCGGCGAAGCGGGCTTGATCGAGCGGGGAGTCCAGTCTCGCGAGGACCATGCCGAGGATATCGCCGTGGAGTCCTGACCATCCCTGGGACGAGGTCCCTGGGACGCTGCCGTCGCCTCCGGCGGCCGTGCGCGTCGGCTTCATCTGCGTACGTGTACGCCCTCGCCGGAGGCCCACCCCCTCCTCCGCACCTTCGCGTCGGCCATGGCGGCCCGCCCCGCCGAAATCCGCGCCGCGACGTGGTCCCCGGCGCTCCTCGGCCTCACCAACCACCTGGGAGGTCTCCGCCTCGAAGACCCTTCCTAGGGGACGAATCGGCGCTGAAGTCGCCGGCCATGGCGCCGGCGTGCAGCACGGCGTGGATATCGGATGAGGAGGAATTCGATTTGGGGTCGTACCCTAGTCGCACCTCCCCGTTCCCCTTTTTTGACCCGCTGGTGCAAGCGGTGCCGACACACTCACACACGCATGGGCCAAAAGGCCTACAGGCCACGCTGCGTGTTACATGAAAAAACAAATGCTGATTTAATATTTATTAGGCGATTTAGCAGATTTTTTAGAAAAAATGCATGAAATGGCCAGCTTTGAATTAACAAAGGCCAGCGCTAGGCATCAGTCGGCTGTAGGGAGGCCTCCCTACAGCCATCTTCGGAGCCGTCAGAATCAGTTAAGTAAAACAGTCTCATGCGTCCGATCTATGTAGCAAAAACGTTTCATGTGTAGCACTTTGTATTTGTGTATGCAACATCGCATGTAGCAAAGAAATTTCAGAAAATGCTACCTCCGATCTATGTAACAAAAAAAAGTCAAACACACCATTTTTGTCGCATGTAGCACTGCGTGTAGCAAAAAAAATAAGATCCGTAAAACTTGCGACATGTAGCAAAACGAATGTAACACTTTAAACACAGTCATGTAGCAAAAACCAACAAGCTATGCAACAAACCAATTTGGTCATACCAAAACATCTGTAAAATGTCAGTTTTGTAGAAATCATTGTAGCACTTTGCCCGTGCTTACCCAACAAAAACCATACTCATATGTAGCAAAATCGCCCAACGGATGTAACATCGACAAAAATAATCTCCAAGAGCTGACCTTCGCCATCAGCCATGAGGCAGCGCCATGACAGATTCAATCTCCCGGCCACAAATTAGCCGTAGTGTAGGTCTTGAACTTCACACCGGGCTCGCTGGAGGTCATCAGAGCCGGATCGAATGAATTTGTGACCAATCCACTCGCGAGTCCATGGTCTTCTACAAGTCCGGTGGTGTGTGGGGGAGCTCGCCGTCCATGGAAGCTCACGGTGTAGGTCGTGGGGCTTCCGGACGCAGGACAACGTGTGGGGCAGGCCGGACGCCGCTGGGGCAGGACACGCCGGAGCGGGGCGACGGCCGGAGCACGCGGAGTAGCGTTGGATTGGCCGGGCGGCGTGCGGTGGACGTTCGGAGGAGCAGCGGAATGCCCCCGGCGGCGCGCGGGTGCGCGTGGGTGGCGGCGGGTGACCCGGAGAGGCAGGCCGGCGGTGGGTGGCATGGGGACGGGCCCCCCGGTGGTGTGTTGCGTGGGGACGGCAGCCCGGCGGCGCTGCATCTGGTGGTGCTCGCATGAGAAACCGCTTCAAAATATGCGTGGATAGACTTGACGACGGGAGCGCGTAGATGGAGACGACCGAACCGGCTGTAGGTACAGTCGGTTGGAAAGTAGCGTTTTCCATTAACAAAGCTCCGAGAGCCAACGACACATTACAACATGCTGATGAACAGCTTACAAGCATCAGGCACCCCGGCAAACAGAAGATAAAAATACAAAGAACAGCCAGGGGTGCCTAAGCCAAAGTCCAACTACGCTAACAAGATCACCATGGCAACAGGCCAAGTAGAAGATCACAGCAGCAAGACGCCAGCTTCAACCTCTGGACGCACCCAGACTCAGAAACTGCCGTCCTCACCTCCGGAAAGGGACCCCGTGTCCCTCGCCCAGGATCGAGAGGCGCCGTACTGTCGGGAGGTGAGGAAAGTTCACCCGAGAACACCGGGGCCATGTGTACATGGTTGCCGGAGCTGAAAAGAGCAGAGACGCTACGGGAGCTCCAACACGACCACCACCGCCAGCAGCTTGACAGCACCATCGGACCCAAGCTGTCGGACGAAGACGCAAAGAAGAAGAAGCAGCGAAATAAGCGCCGCACCACCGTGGCTGGGAAGGACAACCGAAGCTCGATGGCTCGCCAACCAAAGGTGCCACTGTTTCTGTAGAGGGGAACCCTTTCCCCTCTCGCCCAGGCCGAGGGCTTCAACCCAGCGGCAAACAGGGGCAACAGCTGGGGGGGAGCATCCAACCTGGCACCCGCCAAACACGGTGAGGAGTCATCGCCAAACCAGACAAGCCGCCATGGCCGCCACCACGTACACACTGCTCGACCACCACCCCTGCAATCCCCAGAAGGCACCTCCAAGGAGGGAAACGACGACGAAACGACGCTGTCGTCCGAAGGGGAACACGGCTTTCGCCCAAAGCAGGGGAGGGGGAGGGGAGAGGGGACAGATACCTCGACGAACGCCTTCGAGAATGAGCACGGAGCCCGCTGGCGTCGCCTTCGTCATGACCATCTCCGATGGCCAAGGGATTCCCCCGGTATCCAAGTCCCCGACTCCAACCACCCTGCAGAGCCGAGATCCGGCGAAGGGATCCGGAATTGGCAGGGAGACGAGCAGATCGAAAAAGGGGTAGCTTCTTCCTCAGATCTGGAGCCGGGGCCGACGGATCGGTCCCACACCGTGACCTCCAGCCACCAACCCCTCGCCGCCCATGCAGCCGAAGGGGAAGCCATCAAGCACCACGGACGCCACCCGCCGCCAGGTCGATGCTGCCCACCTGCCCGAGGCCGCCGCCTGATACCCACAAGTATAGGGGATCGTTGAAATCTTCAATGTGTAAGTATTAGTATCGATCCCACGAGGAGTAGAAGGTATAAGTATTTATCCTCTCAAATAAGAGTGTCACTTCTCTTATTATCTATGCACTAGACAAACTAAAATGATTAAATGATGCAAGTGTTTTTGGGTTTTTGGTGTAGAGTTTGCAATAAAGTAAAAAGCTGAAAATAAAATATGATGAGTGAAAGCTCTCAAAGAGAGAAAGCCCAATCCTCTATGCAGCAAGAGGACAAGCTTAAGTGTGTGTTTCTTATGCGTGGAAAACGTTCCCAAGGGCTACATGGATTTCATGGCATAGATATTTCTAGAACAACAAGGTAAACATTTTGTCAAGTTTTAATCTTCTTTGGACGGAGCCATAATTAGGTGTAGCTAAATAAATAAACTAAACCCCTTATGATGGTTCTTATGGCCAAGTAAATGACTGCACAAGAGTTATTAAGACATAGAGTCCCACCATAGCCTTAAACTCTAAGGTCCCCGATATAAATCCCCTCCTAATGGTACTTCATGTATTAGACCACAGGTTTACGTGTCCTCCCAGGTCCTACCCATTCCATCACATTAGTGTGATCACCTTCATGCATTACTCAACATATGTGTGCACCCATACGTTGTACAATAAGATAACCATAAAAGATAAAAACTTGACCAAATACTCAATACATGTTAAGTGGAAATCATTGCCAATCCATCCTATGCCCCCAGGAACATGAGAGAACTACTCACAACGCGAAGACATGATATGATTCAATGGTATAAGTGATACAACACAATCTGAAAATATAATCTCCCCACAAAACAATGACAAGTAGCAATTCACAAACATGTAGAATAGTACTTAGACAATAGCTAGGGTTCGAACAATCTCAAACTATGAGGGGGTGAAGTGGATCACGAAGATGGTGATGGAGATGGTGCTGGTCTTGACGGTGGTGTTGATGGAGACTCCGGAGGGGGGATGGAGGAGCCTTCCGGAGGTGATCCGGCGGCGTTTCCCCCCTCCAATCTTCTCCGGCGACAGCCTTCTGACTCTCTGTTTCGTGGTTTTGTGTTTCTCCGCCGCCTCCTTGCGAAACTCCTCGGGGGACTATTTTTATAGTCGGTTTTAGGTCAAGACGAAGCCACGGAGACGAAAACGGACGGCATCGGAGCCACGAGGGGGAAAAGAGGGTGCCTCACGCGGCCAGGGAATCTGGCCGCGTGGGACCCCTATTTCCAGCTGGTTGGGCTTCTGGTCTTCATTTTCAGCCCATTGCGTTCGTCTCGAAAATTCTGAACCGTGCTCTTTGGCCTTGCCCTTTTTGGAGTCCCGAAGCTCCGGAAAGTCCGAAACACTAAAAAAGACGTTTTCTGGAAAACAGAGTTAGAACCAAAAGAGGGGGGATTGTTTAGAAAATCCCCGAAATCATTATAAAACATGAATATAACATCATATAAGTTGCAAATATGTAGGAATATCTAGTAATAACATGCAAAGTTCATGTATGCATTTTACATGCATCAACATCCCCAAGCTTAACCTATACTCGTCCTCGAGTATGAAGGTGATAAAACTAACATGGACTTTGCATTTTAATACTATCAATGGATATCAAAGATGATTACTATTGCTACATAAAGTCAAATGATTCATTCTCAAAGGAGTAGCAATATACAAGATAGATTATGAAGTGATATCAAATATTCAATGAAAGGATGTTCAATGATAATTCACAAAGTGTAACATAGAAGAAAGTACTATGGACCAAATGTATGCATAATGAAAAGTAAAAACATCCTATAATGGTCATAGAGTACTCTTGTAAATCTGAATATAAAAGGTGGACACTTTGGAAAGATAGATAAATAAGTAGAGGTAAAACATGAATAAGTTTCATCTAGCTTCCAAATGCTTCTACTTAAGTTAATGTTTGCAATGTGGTATCATTGGTGAAGCTCTCATTACCCCTATCATAGCATCTTGAATGGTTAAAGTTTAAAGTGAAAGCAAATATGAGTAGTATGCTTGACAAAGTATGGGTTGAATGTCTCATGCCCCGTGAATACGAGTACCTACACCACGGTGTTACTCAACTTGGGACACAAAAGCAAGTTCAAGTTAAGGTCATTGTAAGTAATATAATAGCGTCATCAAGAGCGTCAACTGGGGTACCTCTTGTCCCAGGACATGGAACAAGCCCATGTCAAAATGACAAGACAAACAAACAAAATGAACAATCTCCACACCCTTTTTATTTACTATTGGTATAGCTTTTTATTGTGGGTGCATCACTGAAGGTTCACCATAGCATGTAAGTAAATTTCCACCATGAATGATGCATGGCTTAGATTAGCGGCCCAGGCGTCTCTCTAGCCATTTATACAAACTCATTAAACTTACTAAGTTTCCACATTTATTTGGCACCATGATAAGCATCCATAAACAAAAGTACATGATATCAACAAAATATAAAGAGCACGTTGAAAGCTTGCCATGTGACAGCACATATGAGCTAACTCCCAACCAAGACTCTTGTCAAGCTCACAACTTCATAATTTTAATCACAATGGGTCATGTTTATTAAGTGCAATAAAAGTAAGGTGTGCATCAAGTTCGTGAGAGCTCTTTAACCAACTTTTCCCATAACAATCAATAACATAAGCATTTTAATTCAGAAGTATAGATAATACAAAATAACATGATAAACATACTCGGAATAGCATAAAGCTAATAGGTAGATATGGTGGACTCACTGGAAAAACTTTGGTTGAAGGTGTTGGAAAACAAGTTTTTACTTGTTGGAATTTTTGGGCTAGCAAAGGGAGAAAGTTGACCGTCTAAATGCATGCATAAGTGTCCATAGAACTAACCAATCCATGTTAAACAAAGTAAAGTAACATTCAGCATCAAAACATGAATAAAAGATAGCTCTTGATAAAACACTTGCAAATTAATACTCATTAAAAGCACATGAATCATGCAACTATATGTATCTTTTTGAATCAACTCAAACATCCCTATCCCAATATTTTTAATAGCATCCAACTTAATTCAACCCAAAATTCCAGTACCTCCCATAAAATAAATGATAGTGATGGTCTTACGAAAAGCAAAACAAAAATAAAAAGAACAATAAAAGGACGCTCCAAGTTTATGCGATAGTAATGCGTTGATAGAAAAACAGAAAATAGACGTGTGCAAACCGAGAGTGTTTGGTCCAGTGGGGTGCCTTGACATCCCCAAGCTTATGGTCTTCACCATCCTTAGATAGCTCTTGGTGCATCTCCTCTAATCCCTGTGAAAAAACTTCAACACAAAATTTTCTCCCATCTCTTTTCTGTGGGGTGACATTAGTAGGTACAAAAGATAGAATGCTTGCTGCAAGAAATTCATGAACATAAATTCATATTAAGTGTCCAGCAAGTGTATAATGTTGTATGCTTCCTCATAAACTCAAGTCAATCAAGAAGATTAAACTTAAAAGTTCAAAGAATGCATCAAACAAAATAGGACAGAATCTGTCCAGAAAAACAGCAGCAGCAAAACGTATTTATTTACCCTACTTAGACATGTCCAAAAAATCAGCAAAATTCATGCATACAGAGGATGAAAAGTTGCAACTACAGTTCAAATTTGAGCTTAATCGGAGTTACAGAATAGGAATTAAAAATCATACCGTGCACAGATTCGTGCTGGAATAAAATCTCCGAATATAATGAGCAACTTTTTCAATCCAAAATAGGTAAAACTTGGCACTTTATTGAAAATTCCAGAAACTAAACTAAAAACTAAGTCTCTTGTTACAGCAAGAGGACACAAAGAAAATCAAAAGTAAAAACAACCGGGTTGCCTCCCGTAAAGCGCTTTCTTTATAGCCATATAGCTAGGCTTACTTACTTGGTATCAAGATGGTTGGAGTGAGGTGGCTTGGCATCCCCAAGCTTGAATTCTTGTACTTACATGATATATGTAGAGTGAGCCTAGGGGTAACATCCCCAAGCTTGAGTGTTTGTCCCTCTTGATCATTGTTCATCACCCTCAACTCTTCCACTTGAAAATTCTCTTTACACAAAACTCATCATAAAACTTGATTAGAGGGGTTAGTGTCTCCATAAATTAAATCCACATAGGTACAGCAAAGACATATCATGAGTTGATTCTAAACATTAGCTACTGTTACTATGGTTGTGTATTGCTCTTTGATCAATAGAACCACACAAAACACAAGTAATGAGAGTAATGCAAAATAAAGACAGAATCTGTCAAAAACTGGACAGCCCGTAAAGAGTGAATTTTCAGAGGCACTTACGTTGCTCAAATCAGAAAACTTTGAACTAATGAAATGTGTAATAATAACTGAATATTGCTGTCGTAAAATATCAGGTCAAAATTCTCTTCTGTGATTTCTAACATTTTTCGCAGTGAAGCTTAGGAATCTGTTTTCTGGACAGCAAATCACTATTGTTTGATCCTACCTCTCAAAAGAGGTTATTCTTGCCATAAAGATGAAAAATAAGATACAAAGGTGTTGTTACAGTAGTAAACAAGCACCTTGACTCAAAAACCAAAACTTAAACTGAAGATAAAAGAAAAAAAAAAGAAACAAAAAGAACTAAGAAAGAATCAAGAGAAACAAATAAAGAAGAAAGAAAATATTTTTGTTGTTTTTGATTTAGCAAAAGGGCAAAAGAAGAAGCAAATATATACAACATAAACACTCTTTTTATTTGGTTTTAGCTTTGGGAAAAGTTTTAATGATAGAGACTTTGCAATGGTTCCATTGGCATGAACAACACATGTTCAAGGTCGACCCCAACTTCTCCATTACTCATCCTTCTCATTTACTTTCCCAAATTTTATATAAAGTGAAAATCTTAAACTAGCAATTAGAAAACAGTAGGTAAAGTTATTTTGCATGTTCTCAAGATATAAAGGTGTGCTCAAACCGAATAGGAAATAAAAGCATAAAGAGCACAACACAAAACATTAAACCATTAACTTTTAAGTCTAACTCCTTTTCTATGCATTGGCATTTTATATATGAATAAATAGCAGCAATTTTGTGGTAACCAATGCATGTAATGATCAGTAGGTTGCATTTTAAATAACATAGAAACATAAATATAAGTCTTTCTTCCTCTCTCATAATAGTTACAAGTAGTGGAACCAAATTTGATAAAACAACTATTAGATTGGTGCAACTTTGCAAACTTAGGAACATATAAAGGATTATTAAAACTATCATGTAAGATATTAGCATGTTTTCCTCTCTCAAAATAATTGCAAGAAACATCATAAACATGATGGTTGTGGGTGGAATGGTTATTAGTGCAAGATAATTTCAGCCCACATAAGTACTTTTCAACATATAAAAGCTTCTCCTCCATGGTGTGAATAGGAGAATTCAAAAATAAAGTAGGACTCTCATAAGTGAGAGTGTTGTCACAAGCAGCAAGTATATCATTTTTATCCTCACATAAAGTAATAACAGCTAAACATGGAGGATTATCAATAAGCATAGGTCCATCATCTAGAGTACTATCATAAAACATGTCTAAACCATACTCCTCATCATCATCAAAATTATTATCAATAATGTTATCATTAGGCATAGGTTGATATTCCTCCTCATTATCAGAATCATAAGAACAAAGTTTATCATCAACAAAAAAATTAGTGTTACCCTCATCCATAGGTGGTGAAGGTGGAAGTTCCCTCTCTTCATTCTCTAGTTGTTCATCATTTTCATCATCTTCTTGGGGTTGCACGGGCATCCCCAAGCTTAGGCTTTTGTCATCTTCTTCCTGCAAAATATTAGAGCTTTCTTGGGCAGCTCTCTTCCTTGTGTCAACAACATAGATATTTTCATTAAATTCAACTATGCAGAGATCAAGGATAGTGGCAATCAAAACTTTAAATTGAGAAGCTATAGGGCAGGTTTCATGTTCATCAATGAAGGTGTATAATTCATAGGCTGCCATAAAAATAACAAATTGCTCTACTTCTTCCATCCCTAAGTGAGCATAATTCCATGTATGATAAGTTGCAATAACATGTTCTTTATTGGAAGGGCATTGGAATTCAAAGTGTCTAAAGTATTAGAGCAACAAATTTCTTCCTCATGATAATTAAGCAGCCCACTAGCAATTTTATTTAGAAGCTCTATGTAGCCTCCTAATCTTTTCCCTTCATTTGATTTTCTAAATTCAGCAGCTATCATGGCGTTTTCATAATAGTTTTCCATTTTCTAATTTTTTTGTGTTTTGATATTTAAAACTGAAAGCAAAACTAAACTAAATGCAAAACTGAAAGTAAACTAGAGTATATGCAAAACTGAAAATAAATATCTAGTGCAAACAAGAATAAAAACTTAAGCGCTACACTCCCCGGCAACGGCGCCAGAAAATGTCTTGATACCCACAAGTATAGGGGATCGTTGAAATCTTCAATGTGTAAGTATTAGTATCGATCCCACGAGGAGTAGAAGGTATAAGTATTTATCCTCTCAAATAAGAGTGTCACTTCTCTTATTATCTATGCACTAGACAAACTAAAATGATTAAATGATGCAAGTGTTTTTGGGTTTTTGGTGTAGAGTTTGCAATAAAGTAAAAAGCTGAAAATAAAATATGATGAGTGAAAGCTCTCAAAGAGAGAAAGCCCAATCCTCTATGCAGCAAGAGGACAAGCTTAAGTGTGTGTTTCTTATGCGTGGAAAACGTTCCCAAGGGCTACATGGATTTCATGGCATAGATATTTCTAGAACAACAAGGTAAACATTTTGTCAAGTTTTAATCTTCTTTGGACGGAGCCATAATTAGGTGTAGCTAAATAAATAAACTAAACCCCTTATGATGGTTCTTATGGCCAAGTAAATGACTGCACAAGAGTTATTAAGACATAGAGTCCCACCATAGCCTTAAACTCTAAGGTCCCCGATATAAATCCCCTCCTAATGGTACTTCATGTATTAGACCACAGGTTTACGTGTCCTCCCAGGTCCTACCCATTCCATCACATTAGTGTGATCACCTTCATGCATTACTCAACATATGTGTGCACCCATACGTTGTACAATAAGATAACCATAAAAGATAAAAACTTGACCAAATACTCAATACATGTTAAGTGGAAATCATTGCCAATCCATCCTATGCCCCCAGGAACATGAGAGAACTACTCACAACGCGAAGACATGATATGATTCAATGGTATAAGTGATACAACACAATCTGAAAATATAATCTCCCCACAAAACAATGACAAGTAGCAATTCACAAACATGTAGAATAGTACTTAGACAATAGCTAGGGTTCGAACAATCTCAAACTATGAGGGGGGTGAAGTGGATCACGAAGATGGTGCTGGTCTTGACGGTGGTGTTGATGGAGACTCCGGAGGGGGGATGGAGGAGCCTTCCGGAGGTGATCCGGCGGCGTTTCCCCCCTCCAATCTTCTCCGGCGACAGCCTTCTGACTCTCTGTTTCGTGGTTTTGTGTTTCTCCGCCGCCTCCTTGCGAAACTCTCGGGGGACTATTTTTATAGTCGGTTTTAGGTCAAGACGAAGCCACGGAGACGAAAACGGACGGCATCGGAGCCACGAGGGGGAAAAGAGGGTGCCTCACGCGGCCAGGGAATCTGACCGCGTGGGGCCCTCTAGTTTCCATCTGGTTGGGCTTCTGGTCTTCATTTTCAGCCCATTGCGTTTGTCTCGAAAATTCTGAACCGTGCTCTTTGGCCTTGCCCTTTTTGGAGTCCCGAAGCTCCCGGAAAGTCCGAAACACTAAAAAAGACGTTTTCTGAAAAACAGAGTTAGAACCAAAAGAGGGGGGATTGTTTAGAAAATCCCGAAATCATTATAAAACATGAATATAACATCATATAAGTTGCAAATATGTAGGAATATCTAGTAATAACATACAAAGTTCATGTATGCATTTTACATGCATCACCGCCCCAGCGTTCCTGAGCCCTCCACGCGAGGTGAAGCGGCGAGAGCCCTGCCGCCACCATCATCGGCGTCGCTCGGGCTTGCCCAGGAGCACCTCTGGTGGCGGCGAGGCTGGGGGAGAGGAGTTGGAGGGGCTAGGGTTAGGGTTTGGGTTTCGCCCCCCGAGTTGCCTCCGGATAGACGACGCGAGGGAGGGGAACTTGGCTCCCCTGTGGAGATCCGCGATTTAGCGGATTACTCCATATATTTTGGGAAACTGCAGATCTAACCCATTGGCAGTACTAAATGTACTATAAATTTATATTTAGCACCCTCAGTTTGTCCTTTAGTCAGCTTAACCATGTATTGTGTTGTAAATATAATATGACATGTTGTTAATATATTTTGCCTTCAGTATATTATAACATGTTATTTGGTACAACAATTTATTTTTGCATTTGAAATTTAATTTCTTGCAAACTTTCTCATTATAAAATATGAGATAAAAAAATATATGTGACTATCTCGAATCGTATTTGAGAATCACAAGGAGATGGCATCTACTGTATAAATATAGATTATCCATTACTGCGAGGTTTATTTATTCGTCATTACAATAAATGATTACCTCCAAAGTGCTCCTCCAAATATATTGATATCAAAGTATAACACAAGGTACTAGATAGGCATCTACTGACATACGTTAGATTATGCTTCCTAGTACCGAGAGATGTACTCCATAAAATGGAGATTATCTACAATGTGTTAACTTGAAATTCGAAGATCTACACATATTTGGTTTAAAAAGCATCGGCTTGAAAAGTTAAATTGTTCCTCTAGAACAAAAATATTGTTTACCAAAACAAATTTTACTATCAAGTAAAATTAATCAAATGCATGATCAAACATGCAAGAAAAATGGCTGGCATCAATAATAAAGAATTCCAAGAACTACAAGTCGATGGAAGTAACTATCTATTATGGGCCATGGATGTGAAGATAATTTTGACTGTATGTAACCTTGGCCCTTGCATCATCACACGGTCACACCCCCTGAAAATGCCCCAGAAATAACACAAGTGGTAAAGTATGCTGCATTACATTTCATAAGGCACCACCTCCATCCTGATCTAAAAACTGAATATCTGATGGAGGAGGACCCACTAACTTTGTGGAACTCCCTAAAGGAGAGATATGACCAACAAAGAGTAGTAATGCTGCCGGACGCCCAGAGAGAATGGTCTCTCATACGGTTCCAGGACTTTAAGTCTGTGGCTGCATATAATTCTGCAGTGCATAAGATTAATTCCAAACTGAGATTTTGCAATAAGCAAGTTTCAGACGAGGACTTAATAGAGAAAACCTTATGCACTTTCCACCCCTCAATGAGGATATTGCAACAGCAGTATCGTCAACAAAAATACACAAAGTATTTTGAGCTTATATACACATTACTTTAGGCTGAGAAGCATGATGAACTTCTCATGGAAAATCACAATGCTCGCCCAACGGGCGCCATGCCAATCCCTGAAGCACACGCTGATGCTCATTTTACTAGTAAATTTGGAAACCGTAAAAGGTACTTCCGAAAATTCAAAGGAAAGTAGAAAGCAACAATGGTCAAAAGACCAAGGGTCAATCTAAGGGGAATGGTCATTTCAATAAAAATAACCAAAATGACAACTCTCAAACTTGTCAAAGGTGTGGATGTCCGAATCATCGTACTAATGAATGCCGTATGCCCGACCACCTCGTGGATCTATACATGAGCTTGGTGAAGAAGTCAAACAAGTTCATGGAAACAAAGTTGAAGCTCACTTCAATGCTATACAAGAAAATCCTCAAGCTGGTTCTTCTCAAAGTGCTTTTCAAGTATTCAAGCCAAAGGACGATATGATCCTCGATGAAGACATGCTAGTGGATAACACCCAAGATGTTTTTGGAGATATCAATTAATCTCCATCAACAATTGATGTCATCTCGCTATTTAAAATACTACGAGATGTTATATATTGTACTCCCTCCATCCCAAAATACAAGGCGCCATTTAATTTCGCTGGTCAACGACGTTCAACTTTGACCATGATTTATACTTATAATATGACCATAAAATTATTATAAAAATATATGAAATGAAAGAATTTTGCAAGACAAATCCAAAGATGCCATTTATACATTCTAGATCCATATAATTTATTACTAGTTGAATGCCCGTGCGTTGCTACGGACATATAAATATATCATTTGACATCTTATTTTACAATTCTATTTAGCTTTTATCTCATTCCTCATTTTTGCAAGAAGCGAATGTCTTGTCTTCCTCCCCTGTCCTGCTGCATCATCACATATCTCCCTCTTAAACAAAATATCAGAAGAACACATTTCAATTTTGAGAGTAAAGTCACACGATGCATTGAATCACATTTAGTTCAAGTAGTTACAATAGTATACAATACGCATTGATGATTTCCCTCGTACAAATTGGTCCTAAAGACAAAGACAATAAAAATATACGCTTATGTGAGCCTCGTCCAACTACATACAGTAAACTGCATACCGTACCATAAGTGTTGGAAAATAGAATTGATCATACATCTCATTTCGAAAGCTGTAATATGAACCATCATCTATCTTTATATATAAAGTTATTCTATCCTGTCACCATGTATTGTACACCCTCTCTCCTTCGTTATCCCTATCCTGCGAAGAATACCTCATGTGCAGGTTGTGTACCTTTCTTCAGTCACGTCTCTCTCCCTGCCCTCCCTTCAGTCAACTAACTCTTACCAGCAATAAGAAACCCGGATGGCATTTGCCAAATGAAACGCCCGCTTGGAAATTTGAACGATGGTTGGCTTCATTTCTCGCTCCACCCTGCCTCCAGCAAAGACTCCACAACTACCTGATTAGAGCAAGCATATTCAGTTCATGTCACATTAGCTCCTTTCAAGTTAGAGCCACAAAAAGCAGATTACCAACAAAATATACATGAATAAAGAAAATCACCAATGGTTAAAACACTTTCTTCCTACTTTTGGCTTGATTAACACACTGCATACTAACTAATGAGTCAGAAGTGCAGCAAAAATCAATGTTCGCAAGCGGTGTTTGGTAGGAAGGAGGACGTACAAGCACCGCCATGACAACAACCAGCGAAGACTCTCAGTTAAATCTAGTATAATCTGGTCCTGGAATATATCATATGATGAGGTCATGAAGTTGCATATCTATTAATAATGACACTGCTAATAACCATAGGGACAGTATTTGCAGAGATCTAGAGTAACTTCAAAGGAATTTCATGTTTAAGATAAAGAATTGGTAATAAACTAAACTAAATAAATGGCTGCCATGTCCATTGTATCCTACTTTTGCAGGAAAATTTAATGTTTGCGGAATGCACTTCATATTTTCTTAAACTTTGTGAGCCAGTCTCAGAAATGATCTCCCCATGAATTACAATTTTTTTCTCTTTAATTGACCAGCAGATACATTTTCCTAACGTATATTCTTGTAGTGAAGTCTGGAAAGAATAGACTTACTAATTTATTGAAGTTTTGGCCAGACCTAACTAACTCACCAGATTACTTGTATTATTTGCAGTTATGATAAACCTAACATACCAGAAGCACTCTGTTAACCATAAATCATACACCTTTTTTTTTCCTGAAATTGCAGATGAAGTAGAGGAAATAACTAAAGCTTCAATTTAACTGCGAGTACAACATGGAAACAACAAAACTTGGTTAGTGCCTCTATCCGCATCATGTATCCGATTTTCACTTAAACCATATTTCCTTAATTTATTGCTTACCATTTTTCTTCGAGATTGCAAACAAAAAGAGTTGAAATGAAGAACCCCAAACATGATGATGATGCAGAATATATCCATCTGCGTGGAGAAGCACTGAGCTGGGTAGAGACGTGGAAGTTCCGAAGAAGCTATTAGATATTAGATGGAAATATCTCATAGACCCTTTCCTGAAGAAGCTGGGTCCAAATGGCTCGATTTCTGGCCTTGGTATATGATTTTCAGTATTTTCGTGACCCTAAAATACTGAATACAAAAGCTTGTTATAAATTTAGAAATAATTAACTAATTACCAGAAGCATGTACAAAAGCTTCAGATAAAGCAACTGCAAGCATGATCTTGCAATTAACAAATTTAAGGTGTTACAAAGTATAGCGCTAGAGCAGATCACTAAAGTTAAAACCAAGCAGAAACAGAAAGGAACTAAACACTACGTAAATATCCAAAACTACTAACCTATCCAGGAGCTAACTAACTTGTCCATGCATCACGAAATACGGCAACGACTTTGTGACCTATAGGACGGGCCAGAGGAAAGAGGATGGCCGGTAGTTGTGATTTTCGACGTAGTCATGGCTGTCGCCAGTGCTCGGAACCCTAGGCTAGTTAAGGGAGGAAGGACATTAACCTGATAAAATGCTTTATCTCACCTCAGAATTGGTAATGACCAGACACAATGTTCACAAGCCGTACCAACCTACCCTAATCCAGCAGTGATGGTACAGGAGAATGTCACAAAAAATGAACCCATGGTGACTACACTCCCATATATAATGTGATGAGCGAAATCAAGGAAATCAAGGAACTGTCGATGGAACAGAAGAAAATATGCTGAACAATCCACTTATATGCACACCGAAAGAATCACCCAATCCTTCATAAAAAGCTATTTACACTGTAATGGATGTTAGCTGCTTCAAAAAAAATATATGAATTTGCCATCATTACTCCATGTCAAACTCCACACTCGTCCTGGAAAGGAGCACAAAAATAATCCCCATAGTTGAAATAACTCGAAGACACATACCGCTCACATGGCAGGGCCAATGAACAACTCAAAAGTCGTCTTGGAAGAGATCGATAGTATGTCAATAAACCAGATTCAGTCACATTATACAAGCGTACAATAGACGGTACTAAGAGCTTGACTTGGCAGAATCATCTTCATCATCAGATATGTCATTATCATCAACATAATTTAAGTCCGAGTTCGGTGCAGCCATTATGATTAGATTGTCCATTAGTGCCACCTCCTAAGCTTTAAATTTGCAGAAATCAATTGATTGCTTCTAAACCAACCTGGCAGATAGGTACCCAAACAGTACTATCTATGACAATCTACAAAAGAGAACAATAAAATCATCACGAACACATCCACAAACTTACAACGACAATGGAAATATAAGAGAAATTAAGGCGAGGTCGGTCTAGACCAACCTGGTGGCCGAGGCGGACACCGAACAAGGATGCCCTTATTGGAGACGGCCGACGAGGTCGACGAGCACAAGCATCCACGTCCCGTTGCCATGCGCGTAGCTGCAGCTGCCAGAGATGACGATACCGTCCGGCGTCCTACGGAAGCTCCCCGCGCACGGCAACGTACACTCGCCCCCACACCTCGTACTCCTGCAACGGCGAGCGGATCACCTCGAGGTACCGAACGCACGACGATCGCGACGATCCATGTCTCGTTGCCCAGCGCGTAGTTGCAGCTGCCGGAGATGACATGTCGTCCGGCGTCCGACGGGAGCTCCCCGCGCACGGCCCTGGAGAAGAGAAGCCATGGTCCTGGAGGGGAGGCGACCCAATCCTGGAAGGCGACACAGTGGGTTTCACGAGTGACGGCGGCGGGCCGGCGGCGACCTTGAAAATCATCCCTCCGCTAGCGCTTCTTGAGCTCCATCCTTCTTCGCATCCATCTGCGGCGGTAGTTTCTCCCCACCACCAACATGATTAAAGCTAGCATTGGAGGTAGCAGGCGATGGAGAAGGCGGCGGGCCGATCGAGATGGGCGATGGCGTCGCTCGCTAGATACATCGGCGGCTGATCTAGGTTTTCGAGGCGTGGGGTTGTTTTGGGCCGCTTGGCCTTGTGGTGGTCGCGTGTGCAAGCGAAGGCCAGACGACGGTCACGATGCCTCCGTGGCGATCGCGCGAGCCACGGGCGAGCGAGATCGCGCGAGGGAGAGATGGTTCGCTCGGTTACACGAACGACCAACTCCTATTTAATAGTAAAGATATATTAACGGTCAAAGTTGGACGTCGTTGACCATCATAAAAATAGCGCGCCTTATATTTTGGGACGGAGGGAGTATATAACAATAAGTAGAATAAAGTCTTTAGACTAGGTATATTGTATTATGAATCAGACATAATACTTTAATGTATTTATATTTGATATCTGTAACATAAATATTGTGTTGGTGAATATATGAATAAAATATATTCTATACATTCTATTTATATTTACGGGAAACAGCCCGATGAAAAAAATCATGTTTAGTGGGTAGTACCACCACTAATATCATTTTTAAGGGAAACAAACATTTTCAAACTCTTACTAAGAGTAAGGACGATGTTATGACCGTAAATATGCATAACGCAACAATTATTGGTTCCTAAAGAACCATATTCATACTCCCTATATGTACTACTATTGTAATTCAGAATGCACTCTTGTGTCCTAATTATACCCCATATCCTTGTAAGCTTCAAACATATGCGATTAAACATTCTTTGTTTAACAAAAGCAACGGATATGAAGAACAACCCCTTAAAGACAATCTATATTCATTTCATCCAGATTATGTTATACATACATACAGGGCCGGGCCAGCAAATTTAGGGCCCTATGCTAAATTTTAATTCAGGCCCACCTCTATAAAGTTTGACATGTTTAATTGATAATCCGTCAGGTAAAATTTTGTATTATTTAATAAGTCATATTATACGACACGTACAACAGCTAGTCCAGTTGGTAGCACCAACAGTTTTACATTGTACAAACATGGAGGTCTTGAGTTCGAAACTTCTTCAATCCATTTAATTTTTCTGAACAAAAACCAAGCATCTCAAACTGTGGCCCACGAGCCCACTGCCACGCTCCACTCACGCGGACGCTCGCATAGCGCCTTGCGCGATGAGGCCCAGGAGCCCAGGAACCTGCTAAGAACATACTGCCCACATAAAAATTTGGGGCCCGAAAATTTATGGGCCTGTGTCAGTGGCACAGTTAGCACCATAGTGGGACCGGCCATGCATACATAAAACCGTACCATATGTTACAAGATAATTTTCAAAACCATGATAAATTCAAGACTTGGCAAGATTGCTTTGATCGTCCTGGAACGGGTATGATAAGAAAAATTATTAACAATTCTGTTGGTCACAACTTTAAACTTGCAAATATCAAGTCGTCAGACTTTATGTGCACCACATGTGCCATGCGAAACATAATTTTAAGGCTCTCACCTTAAAATTACCAACGAGCCACTCGAAATTCTTGATCGTATTCAAAAATATGTATGTGGACTATTCAACCATTATCTGGGTCATATAGCATACCCCATAATGGTGTAGCTAATGTCTTTATCAAAAGAATCAAAATAATTAAATGACCGCTTTTACAAAACTTTAACATACCAACATCTTGTTGGAGACATGCGGTCTTCCACACGCAGATCTATTCTAGATCATACCAACTGCATATCACACTACTTCCCCTTGCAGTAAGTACGTGGAAATGAAAAAAGTATTTCCTATCTGCGATATTTTGGTTATATAGCAATATCACCACTCCAACGTATATCAACGGACCCTCATATTAAATTTGGGATCTTATGTGAGATATTACTATTTATTTATCCGTCAATCATGAATCTCAAGCTCCTATAAGGAGAATAGCTTATAGCTCGTACGCTGATTACGTTTTAAATAAGGACATTTTTGGCATTAGGGGGAGATTCGTACCACAAAGAATGCCCATAAATTAGAAATGTCATAAGACATTCAGTCCTCATATTCACGTACTTAAAATCTGAACATAAGGTTCAATATATTTGCAGCACATTGAAAATCTGCCACATACATTTACTTATGACAAAGACGCCATGAAATAACATTATGCATGCATGCAATATGCCATATAAAGTGGAAGTATCTAGTACAACCACTATTCTCCCAAATGAGAGAAAAAGGGGGAGAAACATGATCACATGAGAAATGAGTTCTCATATGTATCCGCGAAAATAGAGGAAATTATATCCTCAACTAGTAAATGTAATTCAACCTTAAGTTGAATAACACATAACAGATGCTCCTCATCCAAACCCAACATAAGTATGCACACAATTTGAAGTGTTGGGACATCAAAACACCTTGACTCCGTTGTTATGGGAAATCACGAGGAGTTAAAAGATGTAAATATTATTTCCACAATTTTCGTTGATTCAACATAATCATATAACTGATGATCCCGAAGAGCAAGTCTTGATGCCTGCACAAATAACGGGATTTAGGTTGAGACTCCAAGTGCAGAGTGTATAGTATAGTGGAAGACAGTTTTCCCCACGAGGGGTGACTCGAGGGTTTAATATCGAACTCTCGGGGAATCTGAAGTGGTAGATTTATCTTCTTATCCTTCTTTTGGTTACCTACAAAACAAGGTTAGATGTTTTGGTCCTCAACCTCACCTGTGGTTGTCAAGCACAAGGTGTAAGAATGATATCAGGATAGTTATGCAATGCAAACAAGAAATAAATATGCAATGATGGTGGATGCAATGTAAATGATATTTTTGGGTTTTTAAATGATGTATGCAAGATGAAAAGTATTTTTGTATTTTCGGATTTAATGATGGCTGAAAATATAAAAGTGGTATATGGTGTTGGAAAGGTGTTTCTTATGATTAAAAATGGACTGGGGTTCATGGTTTCACAAATGCACTCTCTCTTTATAAAGTGGTAGACAATGGAACACACAAGTTAACATATGAGATTGCAACACAGGGTTTGATAACAAGTTACTTAGATATATGGGCATCACGTCCTAACATAGAGATCTTTTGGTTATTAACCTCTCTTATACTCCACCAAGATGCGAACTAAATCATAACACCTCAGTAATTAAGATAACTCAGAGTATAGCATTAAGTATCATGACATGAAGTGAAAATAAGAACATGCTAGATCTAGTCATGGAGTAGTGGCAATGGTCACACCCACATCCCGGTAGCATGGTATTTTAGTTTATCCCTAGTGAGGTAACAAAGTAAGGTAAAGATACCAAAGTGGATCGCAGAACTTTCTCTCACGTTCACTGCACTAGCCACCCCCGTTACTCCAACTAATGCACACGTTCCCCCACACACGCTCTCATAAACATGCTTGATCAAAACAAGTAGACAAGAACGGGGTACATAATATGCATCTATACTCATAACTGAAACAAACATTGCAATCTCAAACATATATTAACTCATAAAGATCCACCACAAAGGTATTACAACGGTGACCGTAATCATGTTCAGCAGCTCATACGGTGCTAATTAGTGAAGCTCAAGAGAGGAGAGATACATAAGTTACTTCCACAAACCCATAGTCCAGAGGTGGACTACTCCCTCTTCATCATGGAGACGGTGGAGAAGTCGATGGAGAAGATGGAGACCACGCCGGCAGCGCCCCGCCGGAGTTTTCCCCCTCCAATCTGCAGCTCCTGATCTCCGTTTCGGTGTTTCTGTGTTTGTGCGGCGCTCCTTCCAGAGAACGACGGGGGACCTTTTTTATAGGCGTTTTTAGGTCAAGACGAAGGCGGTGGAGCGAAGATCGACGGCAACGGAGCCACGAGGCCCAAACGGGTGGGTCCCACGCGGCCACAGTACCTGGCCGCGTGGGCCACCCGTTTGGCCCTCGGGCCTCCGTTTGCTTGCTTCCTTTTTCCGTAGTCCTTCTTCCTTCCAAATATTGACGCCCGTAAATTTCCAGGTGATTTCGTTGACGTTTGGGTCCCTGAAACATTAAAATACAAAACTAGGGTTTTCTGCCTGTGCAGGGTTAATTCCAAATAAATGGGAAAACTATGAAGTATTCCCAAAATCATGATAAAACATTGATATAACCCTTATATGATGCAAATATGATTGGAATATAAGCAATTAAAGTGCAAAGTTCATGTATGCATTTTACATGCATCAACATCCCCAAGCTTAATCCATGCTCGTCCTCGAGTATGAAGATGATAAAACTAACATGGACTTTGCAATTTAATACTTAACAATGGATATCAAAGATGATTACTATTGCTACATATAGTCAAATGATTCATTCTTCAAAGGAGTAGCAATATGCAAATAGTTTATGAAGTGATATCAAGTATTCAAGACAAGGATGTTCATTGATAGTTCACAAAGTGTAACATAGTAGCAAGTAATATGGAACACATGTATGCATAATGATAAGTAGAACATCCTACAATGGTCATAGAGTGTAGATGAAAATCTGAATATGATAGGTGTACACTTTGGAAAGATGTATATGTGAGTAGAGGTAAAGCATGCATAAGTTTCATCCAACTTCCAAACTCTTCTACTTAAGTTAATGATTGCAATAAGGTATTCATTGGTGTCAAGCTCTCATTGCCCCTATCATAGCATCTTGAATGATTAAGGTTAAAGTGAAAGCAAATATGAGTAGTGTGCTTGATAAAGTAAAGGTTGGATGTCTCATGCCCCTTGAATACAAGTACCTACACCATGATTACTCAACTTAGGAAACAAAGCAAGTTCAAGTTATATCATTGTAAGTAATAATAGTATCATCAAGAGCGTCAACTGGGGTACCTCTTGTCCCAGATATGGAACAAGCCCATATCAAAATGACAAGACAAACAAACAAAATGAACAATCTCAACACCCTTTTTATTTACCATTTGGAATAGTTTTTTATTGCAAGGTGTATCACAGAAGGTTCACCATAGTATGTAAGTAAATTTCCACCATGAATGATGCATGGCTTAGATTAGCGGCCCAGGCGTCTCTCTAACCATTTATACAAACTCATTTAAACTACTTCATTTCCACCTCATTTCACCATGATAGGCATCCATAACAAAAGTACATGATATCAACTAAATGAGATGAAGAGCATGTTGAAAGCTTTGCATGTGACAGCACATATGGGCTAACTCCCAACCTCGAACATTTATCAAGCCACTAGCATCATAATCTTAATCACAATGGGTCATGTTTTATTTATGCAATGATAGTAAAATGTGCATCAAGTTCGTGAGAGCTATATAACCAATTTTTCCATTGCAATCAATAACATAAACATTTTCATTCAGAGGTAAGATAACACAAAACATGTTAAACATACTCGGAATAGCATAAAGCCAATAGGTAGATATGGTGGACTCACTGGAATAACTTTGGTTGAAGGTGTTGGAAACAAGTTTTTGCTTGTTGGAGTTTTTGGGCTAGCAAAAGGGAGAAAGTTGACCATCTAGATGCATGCATGAGTGTCCATAGAACTAACTAATCCATGTTAAACCAAGTAAAATAACAATCAGCACCAAAACATGAATAAGTGATAGCTCTACAAAAAGAATTTGCAAACTATTACTCATAAACAAGCTCATGAATCATGCAACTATATGTATCATTAAAAATCAAGTCAAACATCCCTTTTCCCAATCTTATAAAAGCATCCAACATATTTCAACCCATATTTCCAGTAGCTCTCTCATATATAATTGATAGTGTGGTGGTCTCTCAAGACTCAAACAAAAACAAAAACGACGCTCCAAGTTTATGCGATAAAGTGTTTCGATCGAAAAACAGAAGTTGGACGTGTGCAAACCGAGAGTGTGTAGGTCCAGCGGGGTTGTCTTCACATCCCCAAGCTTATGGTCTTCACCATCCTTGGATAGCTCTTGGTGCATCTCCTCCAATCCCTGTGAAAAAACTTCAAAACACCGTTTCTCCCATCTCTTTTCTGTGGGGTGCATTAATAGTGATAAACAAATAGGTTCCTTGCTGCATATAATCCTTGAACAAAAATTCATATGAATGTCCAGAAAGTATATAATGTTGTATGCCTACTCATAAACTCAATTGGATCAAAAAGATTCAACTTAAAAGCTCAAAGCATGCATCAAACAAAATGGGACAGAATCTGTCCAGAAAAACAGCAGCAGCAAAACGTATTTTTCTACCCTACCAAACTTTCTCGAAAAATTCCGAAAAAATTCATGCATACAGAGGATGAAAAGTTGCAACTACAGTTCAAATATGAGCTCATTCGGAGTTACAGAATAAGAATTAAAAATCATACCGTGCACTGATTCGTGCAGGAATAAAATCTCCGAACTATAAGCAACTTTTTCAAACCAAAAAGGGTAAAACTTGGCACTTTATTAAAAACTCCAGAACCTAACTAGACACAAAATCTCTTGTTACAGCAAGAGGACACAAAGAAAAATCACACACAAAAATAACCGGGTTGCCTCCCGCAAAGCGCTTTCTTTATAGCCATATAGCTAGGCTTCTTACTTGTTGTTTATTGAAGATGAAGCTCATGAGGGAGCTTGAACTTTGATGTTCCCTCTTCCTTGGGAAGTGTTCCATGCATAATACCAGGGTCCCATGTTGCTCTCAAACCGATCAAAATAATAGTCAAGTTGAAACCTGGTTGAGAGAAAAATAGAACACAAAAGTAATAACAACGAAGTCTAACTTTCTTTCTATGCATTGGCATTTTGTATATGAATGAAGTTTTCCAATGCATATTAACAAAAGTTACTTGCAGCCCATAATTATTAGTAGCATAAAGAGGGTTCTCATAACCTCCTCTCTCATAATAGTTGCAAGTAGTAGAAGTGTATTCAACCATATAACCAATAGAATCTTCCAACTTAGATAATTTAGGCACATAAAGAGGATCATTAAATTTATTTTGGAATTCATTAGCATGCTTCCCTCTTTCAAAATAGTTATTAAGATCAATATCAAGTTTAATATCATGGTTGCAACAAAGATTTGGAACTAAAGGCAATTGCAAACCACATAAGTATTTCTCAACATAAGCAAATTTCTCCTCTATGGTGTTATTAGGAGAATTCAGAACAAAGTAGGACTCTCATGAGTGAGAGTACTATCACAAACAGCAGGTATATCATTTTTATCCTCACATGAATTAGTAACAACTTCTAAACATGGAGGATTATCAATAAGCATAGGACCATCATCTAAAGCATTATCATATAGCATATTTAAGCAACACTCCTCATTATCATCAATAAGTTCACTAGTAGCATCATTAAAAAGTAAAGGAGCATTATTAGTTTCATCATAATAGCATGGGTTATCATATATAACAAAAGATTTTTGAGTTTGAGTGCTACTATCATGTGTTGATGGTGAAGTTGGGAGATCCAACTCTTCCCCAAGCTTAGGTTGCAACATATCCATTTCAATCTCCTCTTCACATACTTCCTCTTCCATGCTTATGTTTTCATCATCCTCTTCCTGCAAAATATTAGTATCTTCCATGGCAGCAAGAATCCTTTCTTTAACATAAACATTATCACTAAATTCCTTTTTGCAAAGTTGGAGAAGAATAGAAATTTGTCCTTTCATTACACGAGCTTCATGACTAGTTGCATGAAATTTATTAATAAGGAGTCTATCTCATGGGCTCCAACATAAGCAATATATTTCTCAACTTGTTCTATATCAGGGCATGAAAATTTATCTTCACGATAACAAGCAATTATAGGATCATTATTATACTTGCATTGATAGTGGGAATGTTTAACAACTCTTCTATTGCAACAAGTTATACCATGTAACTCACAAAACTGAATAGCTATTCTGTGAAGAGCTTCAAGCAATTTACCCATTCTTTTTCCCTCTTCGGTTGATTCATATTCAAAGTAGGCTCCCATAGTTTTAACATAACCATTAGGCATAGAGATTCCAGAAAGTTTCTCCATACTTTAACACACATATTAAAACAGCACCAGTTTTTATGGGTTTTTATTTTTTATGCAAAACTGAAATAAATATGATATGATATGCAATGACACTAACAAAACAAATAAATTGCTTTGTAAGTAAAGATGGATAAGATGGTGCTCACGTAGGTGCAACCTCCCCAAGCTTAGGTGTTAGCACAAGTTGGTGACGTTGACTTTGTTGTGAGATGAATGCGATGATGCACACCCTTGGATAAATCTCTCAGCTACGATTCCCCGGCAACGGCGCCAGAAAACGTCTTGATGATCCCGAAGAGCAAGTCTTGATGCCTGCACAAATAACGGGATTTAGGTTGAGACTCCAAGTGCAGAGTGTATAGTAAGTGGAAGACAGTTTTCCCCACGAGGGGTGACTCGAGGGTTTAATATCGAACTCTCGGGGAATCTGCAGTGGTAGATTTATCTTCTTATCCTTCTTTTGGTTACCTACAAAACAAGGTTAGATGTTTTGGTCCTCAACCTCACCTGTGGTTGTCAAGCACAAGGTGTAAGAATGATATCAGGATAGTTATGCAATGCAAACAAGAAATAAATATGCAATGATGGTGGATGCAATGGTAAATGATATTTTTGGGTTTTTAATGATGTATGCAAGATGAAAAGTATTTTTGTATTTTCGGATTTAATGATGGCTGAAAATAAAAGTGGTATATGGTGTTGGAAAGGTGTTTCTTATGATTAAAAATGGACTGGGGTTCATGGTTTCACAAATGCACTCTCTCTTTATAAAGTGGTAGACAATGGAACACACAGTTAACATATGAGATTGCAACACAGGGTTTGATAACAAGTTACTTAGATATATGGGCATCACGTCCTAACATAGAGATCTTTTGGTTATTAACCTCTCTTATACTCCACCAAGATGCGAACTAAATCATAACACCTCAGTAATTAAGATAACTCAGAGTATAGCAATAAGTATCATGACATGAAGTGAAAATAAGAACATGCTAGATCTAGTCATGGAGTAGTGGCAATGGTCACACCCACATCTCCGGTAGCATGGTATTTTAGTTTATCCCTAGTGAGGTAACAAAGTAAGGTAAAGATACCAAAGTGGATCGCAGAACTTTCTCTCACGTTCACTGCACTAGCCACCCCCCGTTACTCCAACTAATGCACACGTTCCCCCTCACACACTCTCATAAACATGCTTGATCAAAACAAGTAGACAAGAACGGGGTACATAATATGCATCTATACTCATAACTGAAACAAACATTGCAATCTCAAACATATATTAACTCATAAAGATCCACCACAAAGGTATTACAACGGTGACCGTAATCATGTTCAGCAGCTCATACGGTGCTAATTAGTGAAGCTCAAGAGAGGAGAGATACATAAGTTACTTCCACAAACCCATAGTCCAGAGGTGGACTACTCCCTCTTCATCATGGAGACGGTGGAGAAGTCGATGGAGAAGGTGGAGACCAGGCCGGCAGCGCCCCGCCGGAGTTTTCCCCCTCCAATCTGCAGCTCCTGATCTCCGTTTCGGTGTTTCTGTGTTTGTGGCGCTCCTTCCAGAGAACGACGGGGGACCTTTTTTATAGGCGTTTTTAGGTCAAGACGAAGGCGGTGGAGCGAAGATCGACGGCAACGGAGCCACGAGGCCCAAACGGGTGGGTCCCATGCGGCCACAGTACCTGGCCGCGTGGGCCAGCCCGTTTGGCCCTCGGGTCTCCGTTTGCTTGCTTCCTTTTTCCGTAGTCCTTCTTCCTTCCAAATATTGACGCCCGTAAATTTCCAGGTGATTTCGTTGACGTTTGGGTCCCTGAAACATTAAAATACAAAACTAGGGTTTTCGGCCTGTGCAGGGTTAATTCCAAATAAATGGGAAAACTATGAAGTATTCCCAAAATCATGATAAAACATTGATATAACCCTTATGATGCAAATATGATTGGAATATAAGCAATTAAAGTGCAAAGTTCATGTATGCATTTTACATGCATCAATAACATAAAGACTACATTTGTCGACAAATATTTATTCTTAAATTGCTAAAACCTTTAGGGCCCTGAACCAAAATTCAAGGTAGAGTGCCTCATGCACTCATATATTGGTTCAACTAGAAGGAGGCAATTAAATAAGAATAGCACTCGCTCAACAAATTTGTGTTATTTACCACAGTAATACATTCTCGTCATAAGTATCTTTCCTTTTGGAAGACAAATGACTATTCGTTCATATAATATTATTTGCAGTACAAATAAACTACCCATGCAGTTGATAGACGCGGTGATTTCATACTCATATGGATTACTCAGCTCGGATATCTATATAGATGTCCAAGAACAAATCCCAACATATATTGTGTAAAACATCCAAAGTCATTCAATGACTTAAATAGTCGAAAATTTGTGTGGTACAATCGACTATGAGTGTTCTTTCTTCGAAAGGATTATTTGAATAAAGATTTCTTACTTGTAGTCATTAACAAAATCCCTCACCGGATTCTACATGACCTATGTATATATCGATGATTTTATCACCGAAGTCTATACAATACATGAAAGGTGCTCGCAATCATATCAAGATGGATATTTGGATGAAACCATATACTATTCAAGTTCATAACGTGAACATATTCCCTTAGAAATACATACCTATCAGTCTTCACACAAGCATATAATATTGCGGAATTAAATATGGATAAATCATATCAAAGATACATATAGTCATGCTATCCTAAAGGGATGCAAACTCTTTTTATACAAAGTATCAATGACAAAGTGGTATCATGAATCATTATGGAATAATTATTTTAAAGCATCATAAAGTGTATCTGGCTTCCCAGAATGATTGACCACAATCACAATTATGCACTCAAGATTCAACACCTACAATATTGCAAACTGAGATTTTGCAAAGTTCAGGGGGAGAAAACTCCTAGAACTGAACTTATGAATTATCATCTGATAAATAAAAATATTGTACTCTTTTTCTTATGATGAGTTCTCCAACGGATTTCTCATATAGGATTTAGTGAGACAAATACTTTACCCACCAATTTATATATTTTCTTCTTATATTTTCCAACAGGACTTAGAAGGATATAAGACTCTGCAAGATCAAAAAAAAAAAAAAGACCGGAGGGGGGACTCCACCCCGGCTCTGTCATTAAGGTAGAAGTTAGGACTCGAACCCGGGACCTGGCCCTTATGTGTTTATGCACGGCTACCACTAGTCCACGGAAGAGTTCTCAAGATTTCAAGATCGGAGAGCATCAAGATCAAACAAGGATTTTTCAACACTCAAACTATGTAAAGATTCAAGACGATGACATCACAATGGAAATTGGACAGCGTTGTCCAAGGGGGAGTGTTAGAGATAAAATAGTAGTTAGCGTTAGATATAGGCTAACCTATCAGTTATTATCTAGCGTTGTCCAGAAGCTGCCCAGACTGAAACGACACCACGTCTTATCGGAACAGACGGGAGGTTTTGTATCCGACATGTAAAACGACTCTTGGGACCTTTAAATACCCAAGTTCAGATCAATACAATTGACACTTTTTCCTCTCAATCTCTCACTTCTTCTCACGGTGGACGAGTCTGACGTACGAGAGAAATAAGTTATGTTTTTAGGGGAAAGAGTTACATACGTACGTGCGCGTGATAGACCTGCACAGGCAGTGAAGGGCTAAAGCCCACGCACAGGCCTGCACAAACTAAGACTCCTGGCCCGTCTAAGCCCAGCACCACATGGTATTACACTACTGGAATCAATCGAAAAGAAACGACCATGCAAGACGTGACTTCTCTGTATGCACAATTGTCTATAAAGATCATGAATTTGAGGCAATGTTCTTAATTAGGTTGCTTTTGGCATTAAGGGTGATAATTATGCATGGCAGCTTATCTGCTGATTTTTTTGTTCATTTTTTTTTGAAGCGTGGGCAAAAGCTTTACCCTTTTCGATTAATTAAGATAGAAGTTGTTTACAAACCCGGACCAAGACGAGACAAGAAAGCTCGCTTGGCCCAACATGAAAAATAACGGGATTACTCTCCCGGCATTATTTCTCCAAGTCGTTTCGCACCCGCGATGACCCAAAGCCTAGCCTCGGCCTTGATCTTATTGAAAACAACCGTCGATGGTGCAAACTTATTCCGGAAAACACGAGCGTTTCTCTCATTCCAAAGCTCCCAAGATGCAAGCAAGGTGATGGAGGCCAAGGCCTTGCGACTTGGAGACGTCATCTTGAGCCACCAACTAGAGAGCGAGAGGTCCGACCATTGGCTTGGATCCAAAGCATGAATGCCAAGCCAATCCTTGATGAGGCCCCAAAGACGAGCCGTGTACCGGCAACCAATCAAGAGATGTGTGATGGTCTCCGGCACACGCTTACAAAGAGGGCAATGCCCACAATTAGGCCATCCACGCCTAGCCAAACGGTCCGATGTCCAAAGCCTTTTCTGGAGAGCAAGCCAAGCAAAGAACTTGACTTTGGGTGGAGCCCAAACCTTCCAACAAGGCTCTTCATGTTAGATGCTTCGGCCCCAAAGAATTGAGCCTTGTAGGCCGAAGCCGCCGAGTACTCTCCGTTAGGTGTGAGCTTCCAAATGATGGTGTCCTCCACGTTTTTCCACAAGAACAACATGGAGGAGAAGAATCCATAGCTCAATGAATTGGGAAAGGTGGTCATGCGAAAATTCCTCATCAAGGGTAATCTTGCTAACCCAAGCATGATCATCCATAGCCTTCTTGATGCTCCACTTCTTGGTTTTGGACACCATGAAAATGAGTGGAGCGACGTCTCTAGGTTTGCGCCCCTCGAGCCAAGGGGCATTCCAAAAAGAAGTCAAGTTACCATTTCCCACCGTAATCGTAGTTGAAGAGTAGAAAAGATCCATGTCCACCGATGTGCAAGGGTTGCCGGTGCCGACCCAAATTTTTTCCCCATCCCTCCACTCGAGCCAAGGCCATCTCAAGTGAAGGGCACGCGCGAACTTCTCATTGTCGAGGATGCCAAGGCCGCCGAGGTCAAGAGGGCGGCAAACCGTCTCCCAATTGACCTTGCATTGCTCTCCGGTGACCTTATCCTTGCCCGCCCAAAGGAAGGCACGCTCCACTTTGTTGAGGTACTCAATGGTGCCCGGAGGGACAATGAGAGGAGTCATATGGTGGATCGCTTGGGAGGTGAGCACCGACTTGACAAGGGTAGCACGGCCAATGGCGGTGATGAGGTTGCCATTCCAAGTAGGAACCTTCCCGGCCACCTTGTCTTCGAGATGTTGGAAATCCACCCTCTTTAGGCACCAAACCAAGAGTGGGAGCCAAGATATCTAATGGGGAAGGTGGCACGCACTACCGGAAGACCGGCAAGGACGTCATCAAGGTTGATGAGACCACATCTAATGGGAACCACGGAGCTTTTTCGAAATTTGTGCATAAGCCGGTGACCTCACCGAAACCGCGAAGAATAGAGGAAAGGTTCACAATGTCATCTTTTATCGGGGCCACAAAGATTGCCGCATCATCCGCATACAAAGAGGTCCTCAAAATGTTCGCGACCTCGCAACTTGTGAAGAAGACCATTCGAGTTGCAATGTCAAGGATTTGAGTGAGGGGGTCGATCGCAAGAACAAAAAGGAGGGGCGAAAGAGGGTCTCCTTGCCGCAGGCTGCGCCATGCACAATGGGGAGTCCGGCCACCCCATTAAGGAGGACTCGAGAGGTGGCGGACGAGAGTAGCGCGGCGATCCAATTCCGGAACCGACTTGGGAACCCACGACGTTGGAGAAGGTCAAGAACATACTCCCACCGGATGGAGTCAAAAGCTTTGCGTATGTCAAGCTTGAAGAGAAGCGCCGGCGTTTTTACTTTGTGGAACCTTCTTGCCAAATTTTTCACGTAGAGGAAGTTGTCATGTATGCTTCTTATTTTGATAAAAGCACTTTGAGCTTTGGAGACAAGGTCATTCATGAAGGGCCCAAGACGAAGGGCGAGCACATTGGCGATGATCTTAGCGATAGCATGGATTAGACTAATAGGCCTAAAGTCGGAGATGCCCTCCGCACCATCCTTCTTAGGCAAGAGGGCAATATTTGTGGAGTTGAGCCAATGGAAGTTTGCCGAGTGTAGGTTGCCAAATTGGTTTACAACCTTCATAACATCGTCTTTGATTGTGCCCCAACATCTCTTAAAGAAGGCACCCGTGAAGCCATCCGGACCGGGCGCCTTACACCCCGGCATTTGATCAATTGCTCTTTTGACCTCCTCCTCCGAGAAATCTTCACCAAGGGAGGAGAGGTCCGGCTCTTGAAAGTTGATTTCCTCCCAATTGAAATCGCGCCCCCGGGCATTTCCTCTCCCCATGACCCCTTCGAAGTGGTGTTGGATTATGTCCTCCTTGGCCTTGTGTTCGGTGATCCAACCATGGTTGTGCTTGAGTCTATGTATGTGGTTCTTTCTTCTTCTCCGCGTTGACCCTAAGATGGAAATATTTTGTGTTGGCATCTCCTTCACGAAGGTTGTTGATTCTAGATGATTGCTTCTTCCGAGCTCTCTCCACCACGGCAAGGGCAAGAACTTTTCTTTTCAACTGCTTGCGGAGTTGAAACTCCTCCAAGGATAACACCCTATGCTCCTCGGCGATATCAAGTTGAAGAATGACAAGGAGAGCGGCGTGCAACATGACCTTCGCATTAGGGAGGAAATGCTCCTCGGAAACTCCTCCAAGGATAACACCCTATGCTCCTCGGCGATATCAAGTTGAAGAATGACAAGGAGAGCGGCGTGCAACATGACCTTTTGTGTTTGTATAACCGACTTATCTTAGTTTCATGACCATTTCCCCTACAGATTGTACAAAACTGAACAATAAGCCACATTTAGCAACACAAACTAAGCCTCACACTTCATGTTTTTTGATTCGAGAGCATGGACATAAAAAAAACGGCAAACACATGTTTTTGTACACTTTTGCTAAACAGAGACGTAACCACACATGTTCATATTTTTTTAAGACGAATATATACATCATCTAACCTAGTCGTGCATTTTAGCAATGATTGAAGTTCGCAGGATATCTAGCATGCATATGCATAATCTAAAAAAATGACATGTGTTCATCATTGCTTTTTTAAACCTATTCAAGCCTAGTCATACATTTTAGCAATTTTTATGTTCACTAGATATATGTCATGTGCCTAATCTCAAAAGAGATATAGCATGTGGAACTTATCTCTAAGTTCCGCGTTAAAAGATTTGTCATCATTGATTATTACCTAATTTAGCATCCTTGTGTTAATATGGGGTATGACAACATTTAGTATTCTCCATCTATTTTTACAGCAATTTGGGAGAGTCTTAAGAACATCCTTATCCATCCATGAGGTGTATCATGGGTGAATTTATGGATTGTTAATGCCCTAGACCCTGAGTTAAATTTCTTCCATCTATGTGACCCTGGGAACCTGCTGCTCAGGCCTATAAAGTGGCGGACCGAGAGCGAGGACACATCACACATCCATACCACACCTATTGCATCACAAAGTTCTTGGCCCCGTAGAGCACCAGTGAGTTATAGCAAAACCACCTACGAAGGCTACCATGGCGACGACGATGGCTTCCAAGATGGTCGGCGCCCTCTTCCTGGTCCTTCTGCTGGCGCTCACCCGAGCGATGGCCAGATCTTGCCGACCCCTTGCTGCCGCTTCAACTGCTGCGACGGCAAGCCCGAGTGCTGCGACCCAGGGCACGGCCCGCTGGTGCCCATCACCGCCGCGGCACCGTCCACTTTCCAGGCAATGGCACCGTCAACTTTCCAGGCCGCTCCCACCCCAGGGCCGGCCAATCGCAAGGTCTCGGCTGGAAACTAGCGATCGCCTCACATCTTCAGAGTTTGCGCCGGCCAAACTATCTAGCTGCGTCACTAAATGTATGTGGGTGCGTGTGTTGGCACCCAGATAGTTTAGCTTAGCTGGTTTAATTATTCGCCTATGATACTTAGCTTGTACTCCTATTGTTGTACTAGCTGCATGTATCCATCGACATAGTAATAAGAGTTTATATCCTGCTGGAATAGCTCATTTGAAATTCACGCCTCCCTGCGGCTAAAGCTATAGTGTCTAATGATAAACCATGATCGCAACACAGATGATTTCATCGTGCTCAGGAAGAGAACAATGCAAAGCGAATCCTTCAATTAAATCTGCCAAACTTGAATCTACTACAGTTGCTCTGTTCTCGACCAAATCGACCGCCTTCTCATCTCCCTGAACACCGATTGAGCACAACAACCCCACTGACCACTTCAGTCACTTGCACGAGTAGGCCCGGCCCTGGACCCATGAGCAAGAGGGGCCCCAAATCTGCACTTCCTTTGGAGTATTGCTCATAGGAGTATATTTTCACCCTGAAATTTATAGGATTAGACACAAATCACGCTGGACAATAATGGTCTGTTTTAAACCCCCAAATCTACAAAACCGTCTAAATCACCCCCTGTCAATGTTTTTTAGCGAATTTGGGCGGTTTTGGGCAAATTGGGGTGGTTTTGCTCGCGTTGACTCTGGGCGCTGACGTGGCGCCGTCCACTAACAGCGTTACCTGCTCGTGTGCTGCGTGAGCGCCACCTCCGCTCCGTCCACCACATGCTCGTCCTCGTGTCCACGCGTCCCGGCCACCTCATCTCCTGCCCCGAGCTCCTCGTCGTACGCAAGCTGTTCGGATCCGCGGACGCCGCGCTCACGTTCCTCATCCGCATGTACTGCACCTTGTTTGGCCTTTCTCGCTGTTAGCGGACGGTGCCACATCAGCGTCCAGAATAACGCCAGCAAAACCGCCCCTATTTGCCCAAAACCGCCCAAATTCGCCAAAAACCACTGGCATGGGTAATTTAGACGGTTTTGTGGATTTGAGGGTTCAGAACAGACTAATTTATTGTCCAGCGAGATTTGTATCCAATCCTATAAATATCAGGGTGAAAAATATACTTAATCCGCAGGAGGCTCATAATCAACACCACTTT
This sequence comes from Poa pratensis, assembly GCA_947311845.1. Classification (NCBI taxonomy): domain Eukaryota; kingdom Viridiplantae; phylum Streptophyta; class Magnoliopsida; order Poales; family Poaceae; genus Poa; species Poa pratensis. Next base: position 55,674,812 of record CAMZMU010000034.1, on the reverse strand, counting down.
TTGTACTATTATCCCTTTCATGCATGTGTTTAACTTTATCAGTTGAACCTATTTGATTTCTTGCTCTCTCAGAAGAGTGTCACCTGCTCATCAGCATCCACTTTGCAGTAATATTATGAAACAAAGCTCCGTGTGAAAGTACACATACACAACCCTACCAACAAGATAGCTGCATACAGGATCGAATGTCGACAGGGCATGTCACAGAAAAATACGACTGAAAGTCTGAAATCGAAAATGTTTTCTGGAACTAGCTAATTTGTTTCTTGCTTATTTGTAAGTGCACCAGGCAGAAAAGTTACTCCTCCGCTTCAAGCTCAAGTGATCAAATTCTGACGATACATTACCAAAGCGATTGAGCTGCATGCACCAGAACCAAATAAACACTGGGTTTCTACACCACTACTAGAAGGAGAACTTGAACACCATGTCATGGCTGTACACCTGCCCGGGCCTGAGGATCTGCGATGGGAAATTGGGGCGGTTCACGCGTCGGGGAACCCCTGCGTCTCCAGACATAGTGCGCCATAGCGTTGTACACCTTGCCGCCCTTCCCCCTCACCCCGCTCAGCCCGTTGCCCGTGTAGAACTGCACCCCGGGCTGGTCGGCCCACAGCTCCATCGCCCGGCCGGACGCGCCGTCGCGGACCACCGCCACCCGTCGCAGCTGCCGCCGCAGGCCGCCAGACTCCCCACCGTCCACTGCGTAGTTGGTGTCGTACCCTGTGACTCCATGGCGCAGGAGCTCGCCTATACGCGAGCCCACAGCCGCCGGCTTGCGGAAGTCGTAGGGCGTGCCTGCCACGGGCGCGAGCCGCCCCGTCGGGATGAGCGCGGCGTCCACGGGCCGGACCTTCTCGCCGAGGATGCTGCCGCTGCCGTGGCCGCCGAGGTTCCAGTAGGCATGATGCGCGAGGTTCACCGGGGTGGCCTTGCCTCGCGCCGTGGCGTTCATGTGAATGCTCAGTACGTGTGAGCTCGAAATCTGGTACGTCACGTACACGTCCAGGTCGCCTGGAAACCCTGTGAAGTTCAGCTCCACTTATTCAAAATCTATGCATATTAACAGAAATTCAGTAAAAATAGCGTAATCATGTCAAAAAGACAAGATGCATCTTTCAGTGAGACGAGCAATGAAGGAAGTACGGCAGTATGTGTGCGTGATCATACTGGGAAACTAATCAGAGCACAAGCGATCCGGTATAACTCAATAGCTGATGCCAATACGATGGAGGCCATGGCTATTCGCGACGGTCTTGCAGAAATGTTATAATTGTAAGTGACGCTGAACAGGTGGTGAAGATGATGACTTCGGGTCTATATGACCGAACGGAGGCTGCAGCCGTTTACCATGTCATCAAGAGCTTAGCGGGTTTTTTTAATAGCTATCAGCTAGTTTTCATGGGTAGAGAGGCTAATAACTTGGCTCATCTATGTTGCAAGAGAGCTACTTATGCTAGAAGGAGGTGTCTTTGGGTTAATTATATCCCTGACTTCTTAGCAGATTGTATTGCCATGATTGTAATCCTGTTATTTAAGCAATGAAGCTCTTTTA